>OZ026822.1:9240053-9840053 GCA_964023185.1 Macaria liturata
CATCGTGGTGGGCGCCCAGATCCTTCCACTGAAGACACATGTCCTCGGATATTGTGGTCCTCAAACATGTCGGTTTTCTCGGAATGTTTTCTTGCACCGCTAAGCGAGTGCAAATTCACTAATAACTTGAAAATACAAGTCATTGGTGTAAGTCTGGATTCGAACCAGGCTGCGTCTGGATGAAAAGCAGACACTGGAACCGCTGAGCCACACTCACTATAATCCTCGTAAGCGGATAAAAAAGCCCTGCGCTAATAGAAAAACACTTTCTATGTAAACATATTTTCCCCACACCAGGTGTATTTTTCAACCACTCCGTCGGTAACAAACATCTCTAAACTCTTTACGAGCGCTCTTCCAAAGTTTTTATTAAAAGTTTGCCCATCAAATTATATGCACATCAATAAAAAACATTTAGGGCCCATGTTGTAGTATGCAAGCAACTTTTAAGCAACTTTGTGTCACTTAAAAGTTGCCTTTACGAGGTTTGTTTTAACGAACCTTAAAACAAAGACACAGTGCATTGTTGTAAACAGAAGGAAAGTTTTTGATTATGTCTAGTAAGGCAGTTGTTAAGCCATGTCTGAGGCCCTTAGGGCGGCTTGATAAACATTTTAGCGATATATCTACTTACTCATTAAAATATTGATTACTTTGCAAAAGTGTGTGCAACAAAAGTTTTTTTTTTGTGTTTAATGGATATCCGTATAATATAGGTACCATCACTTATCGATTGTCTTTACAAGTATTAAAATGTATCAAGTTAACTTACTAAATAAGTTTATACTTCGTCATAACATTTACGACAGCTTGCACAATTAATGAATTTAAGCTTAAATTAATCCATTTCATCCGTTAATTCAAATTGCAACAAAGTGCGAAAGCAATTTTGATTTCGTGTTGTAAATTATGGAAATGTGATTTTGTAACTCAGTTCGGTACCAGAATGCCACGTTTTTGTACAAGTATATAATTTGGTGGAGTATTTGATTGTGATTGTCTAGTTTATAAACCTCTTCAATACAGTCTTGTAACTAAGAACTATAGATAGTTTTCCCTACGGTGAAGAAAAACGTCGAGACGAAACCAACACGTTTGATGCCGCAAAATTTGAGCACATGTGTCTTCTGGGAAAAGACCTAAGTGCCCACCACAATCAATTTGCCCAACAGAACTCCCCTGTCTTATTAAATCTACTGGGAACCCACCCACATATTTTTTTTTACGTGGGATAGGTTTACGTTTGACTACAGCCTGCCTGATGTTAAGCATTGCTGCAGCCTAGGGCCACATTAATGAAAACATACGATTCAAGAAGAAAACACAAACTATGTCTGTAAACAAGTGTACACATAACACCTGCGTTAATTCTATAGAAGCACATATTCTCCGTCGCTTCAGCAAAATATCTCAACACAAAAAGACTGCAGCGATTCAAGTGTAAAATCCGAGCAAGAACCCGTGACCGCAGCCCGTCGGATTAAGGCAGGCGCCTACCACAGATTTATAACTGCTGGTGGAGATAGAGTAGCCTCTCTAATTATGAGCGTATAGTCAAAATATACTACCAGGTATATTAAAATCTATACTATCGTAAATACGATAACGTTATCGTTTTTACGTGTCAGTAAAAAAAAGAGAATTAAATGAAAGGTTCAAGGGCCGTGTCGGTCGTTTTGTTTGTTTTTTTTTTGGGCTAATTTGTTGCCTTAAGAGTCATCTACAATTAAATAAATAATCCTTTTATTCTTTTACAAATTCATTAATGTAATTGGATTTTATATTAATCATATAAGTCACTTTATACTCGAATAAAATAATCTTTAAAAAAAAGCACAACAGTTCGCTCATAGACAATACCTTATTTCCATTCTATATCTTCTAATTCCATGTCGCCTACACGACCAAGCCTGGTCTCAGGACCGCAGCTTTATTTTAACTGAGCTATTTAGCTGCAGCTGTTGTTAAACAGGTAGTAATTAGTGCCAGCTATTGTTTCTTACTTAGCTACTCTAGTGCTTTACTAATTGTTACGCTTGAACATTAAAATTCTATAAGGATTCTAATTAGGCACTAGTTTTGTATGCGTACTCTTAAGTTCATGAAGATTTAAGCTATGCTAAAAGGATCTAGGATCTTTTCAAACGTATCTGTGAAATTATTTCTAATAGACCTTTTGAAGTGTTTTAGTGAAGAAATTAATTGAATATCTATATTCAAAGTAAAACTTATGTATCATAATTTGTATTGATCAAAATTATTTTATTGTTAGTGTTTTATTATAAATCTATAATAAAACACTTTTCTTGTAAAAATATGTGACCCAGTTATTACAATCTCGATAAAACTGCAACAGTTAAAACGATACGAACATGAACCACGTCATTTGTAACTGGGAGTTAACAATCAATAAAACCTCTTCATTAACCATTTAACAATGCGTAACAGTGCTAGAAAGCCAACCGACAAAATGGTATTTTGCAGCAGAATATCGCAAATCATTATATTTTTAATACTATTTACAACAGTGTACCTCGTCTTGTCTTTTCAACCGCTAAGCAAAGAAGAGCAAATCGAAAGTTTTGATAAAATGAACCAATACGTCGAACCATTCCGAAGAAATCTTACAGACTGTGCTCGTCAGGTGAAAGCAACAATGACAGACGTCCAGAACTTTCTGAAACGAATCCCGCAAAGCACTTTTCAAGGAAAATGCTTCGTCGCTTGCATACTGAAACGCAACGCTATAATCACGAAGAATAAAATAAATCCAGAGAACCTTCTCGAAGCTAATAAAGAAGTTTACGGAGAGGACAGTGAAGTATGGGGAAGACTGAAAAGAGCCGTTACTGAGTGTACTGAAGTTGTTGATAACATATTTGAGATTTGTGAATATGCGTCAGTATTTAACGATTGTATGCATATGAAGATGGAACATATTTTAGACAAAGCTATGTTGGAGAGAAGAATGCAGGCGCTCGGACAGATGACAAATGATCCTGATCTGTGGACCGATGATGAAGATGAAATGTTGAAACTTGTTAGAGATGAACTGTAATTAATGTATATTGAAAAAGATATGTGATTGTGTTGTTTTTAATATTGGCGATAAGAAACAGCTAACAGTAAATTAAAATACTTGTTTGAATTGTTTTCGTATAGTTATTTTATAATGTCATGATTAAGAAATAAGATACATTGATCATAGGGTCATGGATAGTATAGACCAATTACAGACAAACAAGAAAAAAATTAAAACCTTGTGTTACCAAAAAGGCCACATTTGATTTAGTTTTAGCAAAATTGACAGCTATCAATAAATTCAGCTTCATAATCAATCAAATCACTGTCAAACTAACCAACATTTAACACAAATTCATAAATCATTTTTATTTTTGTAAACACTAATGCAACAATATTAATGGACGAAAATCCAAAGAAAGAGTCTGGTGAAAACATATCTACAACGGAAGAAGTTATCAATATAACTGAAGAAGTGATTATTGTCAATGAAGAAAGAAGATTATACGATGCAGGACCGTCGGGGACTACAACTCTGCCGGGAGCAATCAGCAGCCCTAAGCCGAGACAAAATCAGAAAGCTGGTCTTTCTAAATCAGATCACTGTATCAGACAAATTATAACTAACGCAGATGTCTCAAACGCCCTCAAATCACTTAGCTTCGGCACACCGAATCTACTAACCAATGTCAACAAAAATGAACCAAAACTGCCTGTTATAGAAAAACCACAGCAGGATAAAAATCCAGACAAAGTACCTCTTCCACTAGCTCTACCCCTAGATACTTTTCTGGATTTGAAGAATTTTATGGCATCATGTTTTAAAGTGAACAAAGAAACACCTATTGCTGTTAGCGAAATACCTCTACAATCTATTCATACAGAGAATCCGAACATTAGTTGTAACGCTGAGACGGAATGTACTCCAATACCGGATTTGCCCAATGAAGTGCTTTTGACGGGAAAATTGGAGCCGAAAGTGTCCAAAAGTGAGAAGAAAAAGAATCTTTCAGAGAGATCAGATCTGGTAGTAGGGCACAGAGATTCACTGAGCAGCATTGGATCTAATGTTTGCAGGATTTGTATGACAAGGGGTCGAGAAAGGTTAGACATTTTATTTTCTAATAAGTCGTCATCATCATCATCATCTTGCCTAGATGTTTCCTTCTAACTTTCTAATATCATTCAGCCACAGTTGTACAGGTCTTCCTACAATTCGTTTACCAAACCGTGGGTACCATTCAGTTATTGCTTTGCTCCATCTGCCGTCAGTACGTCTCGCCAAGTACTCCGAAGTAAATGATGAGGTAGCAAAAAACGTCTAATCTAATGTTTTTCTATAGGAAAAAGAAATAATAAAAGTGTTTTTCTAAGTTTCGTAGGAACAATATTATTAGATCTAATCACGACAGTTTCCTTCTCTCAAAACTTTAGAACAATAAAACCAGTATTTTAGTGCCAATTCAGTTATAGCACAGACTTAACTACGTATTACATTACATTAAAACTTATCTTGAATCCTAGACGCATGAAAATACGAAGGTAGGTACGTTCAGAAACTTGCAGTAGACAAACCTATTTAATTTAAAAAGTCTGTTAGGGTGAGTTTTATGTTTATTTCAAACTGAAAACTTGGTCTATCGGACTGGTGATAATCTAGAAAATTTTAAAGATGTTCAGTGGCCATAAAGTTTGGATATTACGTCTCGACGTCGGTCGTTTAAGGAAGATGGTAGGTAGGATAAGTATCAGATCAGCCAAAGACATTTTAAATGTAAATTCTGATATACATATTGGTGCTTTTAACAAACATTTTTAAAATAAGTAATTGTGTAGGTATGTCATTTTTGAGACCCAAAAATTGTAGGTAAACTGAAGGAATTTTAAAGGTTTTAATAAACTACCAGAAAACTTAAAAAGTATTGTAAACTTAGAACGTTTTGCCCGTGATTTAAAAATATATTTGACTACGAAATGCTATTACTCCGTCGACGAATTTTTAAATGAGAAATTGAATAATTGAGATAAATTTTAAATTGAGATATGAATCGGGCCACTTCTCACTCAGACTTACATATACATTATGTACATATTTGCATACCCTATCAGGGTCATTGTTAAGTGTTCTTTACAATTTGCAAATAAACGATATGACTATGACTATGGAACGTCAACCAACTAACAATCTTATTTTATTTTTTTATACAAAGTTAAGTAGTTAACGCATAACCTTCTAAAGGGAAATAGTACTCGTATATAATAGTTATCACTTATGAATATTACCGAAAAAATGCGTTATTTCACAAATAAATCCTCAGACAAATTGTAGGAAACAGTGATTTGTTTTTTTTTTTACAAACTTCCAATGGTTACTACTAGAATTGATGTGTTTTATTTAATAAAGCTGCTTTGATTTTTGATTAAATTATATCTTACCACCAAAAAGTAATTAACAGTCGACAACTCTGGTGTCAAGAGTTTTCACTCGATAAAACTCGGTATATCTATATGCTTCCAGGTTAATATCTCCATGCAACTGCAAGGGTTCGTTGGCGAATGTTCACCTCAGCTGTTTGGAGCGGTGGCTGAACCAAGTTGGAAGGAACCATTGCGAGCTGTGTGGATTCAGGTACTTACCTACACAATGTATTAGGAGTTATTTTTAGACGAAAGGTAGAATATTGATTGTAAAGGCGAGTTTTCAGGAATTGTGGAACATCAATGTACAGGGATAAGTGGCATACTAGAAGAGAGACCTATGCTAAGTTTATGTACATAAAGTAGATGGTAGAAGATCCCGCTTGCTTTTATTTATTAAAAAAAATAGAGCGCAAAAGTAGAATACTTTATTAATGTTAATTTTTTTAAACAATTAAATCTAACCCTATAATCTATACTAATATTATAAAGCTGAAGAGTTTGTTTGTTTGTTTGAATGCGCTAATCTCAGGAACTACTGGCGCGAATTGAAAACTTCTTTTTGTGTTGGATAGACCATTTATCCAGAAAGGCTTTAGGCTACATAACATCACGCTGCAACTAATAGGAGCGAAGAAACAATGCAAAATGTGGAAAAAAACGGGAAAAATTATTCATCTTTGAGGGCTTCCGTTGCGTGTGCTGCAAAAACGGTTCAAGATATCAAAAAAATATGTATGAAAGAATTATTTCTCTTGAAATGATCTAACAAAATGTCTGCAACAGTATATGTCTATCTTTTAAGATTAACTGACTAGAACCGTTATTATGGCAATAACTATTCCATGCGGACGAAGTCGCTGGCACAGCTAGTTACTCCATAAAAACAATCGGCATTAAATAAAGTCATATTATAAACGTAGATACTTTTTTTTTGTTCTTGCGGAAAAAAGGCTAAAATCCTATGAAATAATTCAGTGACGACAAAGTAAGCAAACAAAAAATATTTGCCGTCCATTTTAAAATTAATTGAATGACAAAGCTGTACACTGCAGGAAACTCCCGGCTGCGGTTAAGGCTCGATCATAGCTACTTCAATTAGCTGCTCTCAAACCGAACTAAACTATTTTACGTAAATCACTGTAGGGGATAGACAGTTGTTGATATAGTAATTTTACTTACTCCACTTAAATAAAATGTTTATGCTGGCATATCATCTTCCAGTAGTTTACCGTGGCATGAATTGTAATAAAACGTATCCTATATCATATCTGACCTCTATACTATGTCCATAATTACATATGTATATCATGAAGATCTAGCGGTCTGTTGCGTCCTAAAGGTTGCGTCTCCAAAACAAAAAACTTACTTTCACTGTAGGAGACAATATTTCTGAGGAGATTTCAATTTTAACTGACTGGAGTTGTGCAGGTCTAGTAGTAGTAGTTGTTGGTCTGGCGGTCGCTATTTGTAAAAACCAGTAATATCCATATCAGGTGGACGGAGAGCCGATTTCATAAATTGGAAACACGGCTACACGAAACCAATGTTATTCGTATTTCTGGACATAACCAACTGGCCGTTGAAATACAGTTTGGTAACCCGGTAACCGACAAATCGCAGCTCCAACCGCTAAATAAGTTCTAACAATCGTCGCTTCAACTTCACGGATTAAACGGTAGATTTCCCGCTTTTCAACAACTTTTGCCGCCACTACTTTTGTTTATAGTTTTGTCTGTGGTTTTGTTTCAATTTAAGAGTTCTGTGTCTCAAAAGTAAGATATAGAATGTATAGTGGAACCAAAAAGTAATTAAGTTAGTTAGTAAAAGTACAGTGAAACAAAATTTTATTTAGTACAGATTACATTTATATTTTCGTTAGGAAAAGGACGAATAATTTCAACAAGTACAAGTGGCGCAGCCATATGTTTTACATATTTAATTGTAGTATATATTTACGATGTCTCACTTTGATCTTCTAATTGTCTTTATTCATATCATTACTATAAAACGATCTGAAAAAGAACTTTTTTTTTTTTTATAAACCGTTTCCATTTCTAGCCATTTTGACCAACCCGTACCTATAAATAGTCCTGTCTGCCGCCAGCTACCCCGCGATCCGTACGCCGCGCTACACGGTGCTGCAGGCGCTGCGACTGTGGTTCGGGAACCCACGGAACAGGAGCCATTTGCAGGTAACTAGAAATATACCATTACAGATATAAAATCATATATTTGTTAAGGAAGGTAACCGAAAATTGTACTGTACTATTATATCATCATCATCATCAGCTGTCCACTTCTGAACATAGGCGTCACCCACGGCACGCCATTCTGCCTGATTTTGTGCTTCATGTCTCCACCTACTGCCTGCTACCTTAATTATGTCTTCACTCTACCTACCATTATATTATAAAACAATATATATTTGTTGGACTGTAAATCTGTTTCGTCCTCTTTCAATGTATGACGGGGAGTCGTGATAGGGCCCTGAGAGTATTAGCGGCATTTTTTGACTCAAAACAATAGGAGTGAAGCTGCTAGTTCTAACTAAAAAATATGTTAGAGTGGACTCAGAGCACAGCCATTATCTGTGGATGTACAAAGGAATCCCTAGATATTTGTCCAACTCACCATGACACCAGGGTGTGTCGATCGATCGCGTTTTGCGTCCTCTATTCTGATGTTAGTTCTGATACTACACTAATTTCCAATCGGCTTGCTGGTATGCCCATTTTTGACCTCACCTACATAAAGACTATATCGTCGCAACATGTGCCCAAAAATGTAGACAGCACTTTGTACGCTCAAATTTTGCCCGCACCATTTGTGCCCGGTCGTAGTCCATCTATCGTTCTTCGCATTTTTCCACGATTTCGTCCGTTTTGTTGCGTCTATTTTTCGGTCCGATACAAAATCGGCCCGGGGCCGTTTAAACGGCCATTTGCGTCGTAAAAGTTAGTTTACGGTCCTATCCGTGTTGTGGCCACATTGTCTTGGTATTTGGACGGTTTTGACGAGTTTTGTTGGTGCTTTGTTTTTTGTTAGCTTGTAGGCTATAGGCAGCTGAATATCTACACTTACTATACTTCAGTAGGGTTCTATTCTAAGGTACATACCTACGTTACTGCTATGTTACAGTGGTACTACTGACATAGTATATTGGACTGGCTTAAGTGCACCATTTTATAAGCAAACGTAGTTTTTTAAGTATCAAACAAACTGAAAGTGTGTATCATATTGATGCTTCATTCGCCACCCGTCTTCCGATAGTACTAATATAACATTTTGAAAATATTTTGACAAAGCTTACCCTTGACTGTTCTTGTCTTTTTTTCTATTTTAGATAG
Source organism: Macaria liturata (assembly GCA_964023185.1). Lineage (NCBI taxonomy): Eukaryota > Metazoa > Arthropoda > Insecta > Lepidoptera > Geometridae > Macaria > Macaria liturata. Next base: position 9,248,843 of record OZ026822.1, read on the forward strand.
TCTTTATTTTTATGTATACCTACCTAATTTATTCAAATGCTTATAATAGATCCCTATAGGTAGATAAGTGCGTATTTAGATTAGAAATCTGACTCAATGGAAAGTTGAATTATATACCCGTCGTAGAAATGCCATCGTCGTACTTTGTGTGAAACATACAAAATTACAAATAACCGTTTCAACTAAGGAATTTGTTCTAATTGGGAAAAGCTGACGGAATACAACTATTAAAGGAGATATCGACTAATTAAAAGACTACTGACATCAAAGTTTGGTTGAATTGTTGCCCCAATCAACCCTATAAATTGTGTGTTAGGTAAGTATAGATGTAGGTATAGTGTTATTTTAATTTTCCAAAGCGGCAAACTTAGTAAATAAGTGCCTAGTTACTTTAATTTATTAGTAAAACTAACTTAAAAAAATATGTTACCTACTTTTAAAGTAAGCCATGCACACTTCATTTTACTTTCATCGTCGGTCATACATAATATATAATATATTTTTTAATTAGTATTGTCCCACGAGGTACAACATAGGTTAATAAAAAAAAGTATCATCTAATCATAAATCTCTATACTCAGGCGTAGGCATATAACATTCGGGAAAGAAAACAAGAATCAGCCACGCGTCAAAAATAAAATAACAATATTAGGGCGGTGATCTCATAAAGAGTGACGACACGCTCTGACGTGACATTGGCGTATTGAGATTTGTCACGTTGGTACGCACGCAAATCGGCACGTCTTTACGTTTACGTCTAACGTCACGTTTACGCTAGTGGAGACGATTTAGTGCTATTTCGTTGGATATTGCCACATTACTAGGGAAGTCGGGGTAACGATTAAAAGACAGTATAGGCAATTGGTTAGTAAATCATTGCAAATTTTCATATTTTTGTGACATTTTTGTTGGCATCAAAAAACGTATCAGTAAACGTTTTAGTACAGATATATAAGAAGAACTAAATATTTGCGAGCGAGTGTGGCTTAATGTGGGCCAACACCAATGACTTCATTTTCAAGTTATGTGTGGATTTGCACTCGCTTGACGGTGAAGGAGAACATCGTGAGGAAACCGACATATTTGAGGACTACAAAATCCGAGGATATATGTCTTCCGTGGAAGGACCTAGGCACAGTGGGCACCCACCACGCTGTAACTGCTAAATTGTATTCCCCAAACGAATAATTTCTACGGAGGAGTCACGACCCGCAGTCATGAGAAAATAGGACTCGGAGAGAGAAACAAATTTATGATAGAGAAACTCAAGAGAGAGGTTAATGACTCTAAAATCTTGAATATTTACGGTAGCTGAGTATACAAATGTGTCCTAAACAGTCAGTCACCCTTTGCACCGCAAGATGTCGTTGTCATTAGAAAACCACTTTTCCGAGCTGTCAGGTGTCACACACACTTATTAATCCCTGTCACGCGAAGTTCTCATATTGAATTTTACCATGTATGTTAACTTACTGTTAATTTCACATGATTAATGACGCGTCAAATATCTAAAGATACCTTTAACGGAAAATTCAGTTGCGCTTTGAGTGTTGTGAAAAGTTCAGAACAGAAGTGCTATCCAATTTTGTCTTAGCTACCAAATAAAATATATAATTTAACGTTGTTGTTTATATTTTAGTTCAAATATAATAATATCATTTATATAGCTATGATATAATGTATATATTTAACGTTTTGTCTAACAAAACTTTACAAATTCAATAACTTGATTAACAAATACAACATTGCTCTTACGTACTACTCAAGTAATCGTATGCTAGCATCTTTTAATTGTTTTCATGACTCTTACTCTACAAGTAACAATTAGAGTAGGTTTTATTAAAAACACCAATCCTCTATTACGCTTACAGTTACGAAATAGAAATTCAAACGTTTAAATTAAGTAAAATCGTAGTTCCGCATTAATTACAAACTGCTTAGCGAACTACAAACAGAGATTATCATCTTAATTAGAATAAGCGTATTAATTATATCAAAGTGTCGAGTCAGACAGTGAACGCAATTTGTAATGCCTATGCCGACTAAGGATGTATTTGAATGGGACGCCATTTTGAAATGTACGATATTCGAAAGTGTACACGTAATCCAAATTTGTAGTTTGATATCTAAGAATTCGGAATTATTTGAAGAATTATTCAGGCAGGCTGTAGTCAAACGCAAACCTATCGCATGCAATAAATAATACACTACACATATTACAGCGTTACCTAATGAAAACTAACACTTAACTTTCAAGTGTTGCTTTAATATGTATGTTAAAAAAACTTTTGATCTCTTTTTTTTTTTATTAATGGACTCTGCGGCACCGCCGCAATTTCGCCAATGTCACGTCACAGGGGGGACAAAACTTTTGATCTATGATTTCTGTAACTGGCAACGCAGGCATGACACATGTATTCAATTTCAAAGTCATTTTACTCTGATATTAAATGTAAGTACCTACATAAACTCCTTAACGTATCCTAAATTTAGTTTTTATTAAATAAAATTCACTCCATATTTGCTATCTACAATAGGTATATTTCATATTGCGGGTAGAATAAATATATAAATAAATATTTTAAGACATATCACGCAGCGCCATCTAGCCCCATATTAACATCTAAAATGGTTAAAATTTGCAATATATAAATAAGTGTATTATTATTATTTATTCTACACACAAATAAATTTGGCGGTAAATAGCTCAATTCCGACTGTAAAAAAAACTCTTCGACACTATGTGTATGAATTCTTCTCTAATTTTGTTGGTAGGTAACTAGATTGTTTATTACTCTTACAACATTGCTTATCATCAGGCGAGTTTCCTACTCATTGTATGCATGTAGATAATATATTGTATTATATATAAGCAATATATTGTGATCACAAATCATTCTAATAATAATATTGCCAAGCTAACAGCGGTAAACCGGTATTGTTTGGGCTGTGTGGTTGTTAATTTATTTCCGGTAATAACTTAATTTATCTCGCGGTTAGGCCCGCATTGATTCGATTATATCGAATTAGATGCTCCTTACCGATTACGAATGGTTAAGCCCATGTGTGACATCATCTTGACGGACTGTTCCGTATTATCGAATAAAATTCACACAATAATTATGTAGGTTTGACAGTCTTTTCTGACATTTATATAATATCATGTTTCGGATTAAAATCACAATTAAAAATCGTTTTAAAAAGACATTATTATAATTGATTTCAGAAACAATTAAGTTCTTATTATTCAAAATAATGGTCCAACGAAAGCAAAGTTTATGCAGTGGCGCTCGCTCGGACGATAAAATGAGCGATTTTCCAGTACGAAGTTGATTTTAATTACTTTTGTTTCCAAAAGATGGCTGTAGTTTTAGCTTAACTCAATATAACATGACATGCACAAAATATTTATGTTTTGAAATATAATCGCAATGATGAAATTATCACCAATTTTAGTTATGACTTAACAAAACATTAAAAATTAAATGTAATTGATTGGCTTAGCAGCTTGAGGGCATTCTAGAAAGCGATGCCGTGCCTGTTTTTTTTTTTTATTTTCGATCAAAAAATCGCTCTTACTAATATAAACTTATCTATTTTTCCAGTCGGACTGCCTGATATTCTGGCTCCTGTCGACTGTAACCGCAGGTCTGCTGGCGGTATGCATCGTTGGCACTCAATATTTTGTTATTGAAGGCAACAAATTCGGTAAGGCCGATGGTACCCCTGGTAGAAAGGAAGAAGGTGTGTTTTGTTTTTGCTTTTTTTTTCATTTTGTAACTTTTGGTGAAAAAGGAGGTTTTGCTTTACGTACCTATTGGTTCATAAGAAGCGGTTTTGCTTTACGAGTAATGATTTATCGTGACAGTACCTAAACATTTTCAAGTGGAATATTGCAAAAGCAAAATTACCTTTTTCAATTTTCTTTATTACACTTTTACATGAAAAAGTTATTATATGATTTAAGAAATTGTGGCGGACATCTTGTTTAACATGTGGCAGAATGTAGTCAAACATGAACCTGGTTACCTAAAAAATAAGAATAAGTAGGTAAGTATACCTTTCAATAGGCAGCCTAAGCGACACTCACACACTGTAGTTAAACGTAAAACATCACTGTATAACAATGGTTCTGAAAAGATGCTGCTGGTCATCTAAAATACCTTGAAAATAAAAATATAATAAGTATCTCTTAATAATTTTTTGTTGTACCATATAGGTACTTATTATACATACAAACGACCAGACTCAACACAAGTAATCATAAATTTTAAAATTCATAAAATTTATGAATTTTAAAATTTATGATTACTTGTGTTGAGTCTGGTCGTTTGTATGTATAATAAGTATATGGTACAACAAAAAATTATTAAAAGATACTTATTATAATATTTGTGTCACGCGGGAATCGAAACCCTAACCCCTAGATTAGAAGGCAGAGCCACTACCAACTAAGCTAACAGGCCAGTCCAAATACTTTATTTTTATTGATTGTTTTAAAAAACTAATCTAAAAAACTCAATTTTTATCGATTAGTCTTGAATTGCGAGACTAGTACATCTGATGATAAAGAATCGATGGCAAGTAGTCTTGGCGCTTTCATAGGTCGAATAACACATTAAATAGTAGGTAGTCAAGGCTGTATTGCAGACATTAAACCATGATTGAGACCCTTCGAGCGTTTTGAATAATATTGACTCTAGAATTCGTCACTCTCTTACTGACTGCATCAAGTGTAAATGCATCTTTTCAGGCATTTCTCACCGCATCACGGAGACGGCGATGGACTTTTTCATGGCGATAGTGCTGTGTGGTTACTCCGTCACCGTGTACCTGCTCTGGAAAGATCATTATGTCATGTGGAACCGGTGGCGAAGGGCTAATGTCAATGTCAGGTAAATAAATAAATATTCCGGGACATTGCACACAGCGCCATCTAGCCCCACACTAAGCAAACGCTTGTATCGTTGGTACTAGATAACGGATATAATACTTATACCTATATTTTTTTTTGTAAATACAAATCTTATTATACACTAGCTGTGCCAGCGACTTCGTCCGCATGGAATAGTTATTGCCATAATAACGGTTCTAGTGAGTTAATCTTAAAAGATAGACATATACTGTTGCAGACATTTTGTTAGATCATTTTAAGGGGAATAATTCTTTCATACATATTTTTTTTGATTATCTTGAACCGTTTTCGCAGCGCACGCAATGGAAGCCCTCAAAGATGAATAATTTTCCCCGTTTTTTTCCACATTTTCCATTGTTTCTTTGCTCCTATTATTTGCAGCGTGATGTTATGTAGCCTAAAGCCTTCCTCGATAAATGGTCTATCCAACACAAAAATAATTTTTCAATTCGCACCAGGAGTTCCTGAGATTAGCGCGTTCAAACAAACAAACAAACAAACTCTTCAGATTTATAATATTAAGTATAGATAGAAACAACCAGACTCAACATTAATAACTACTAATAAAATTCATAATCACTTGTGTTATGCGGGAATCGAACCCGCGACCCTTTGATTAGAAAGCAAAGCCACTACCAACTAAGCTATCAGGCCAATCAGCCAGGTACCTATGTATCTAATCTTTATTCCACGTTAGATAGGTAATGAATAAAATTAATGTTATCTGTTTCAGGTTGCTGCTGGCCCCTGATACCAATCCTGTGCCATTTGCACCTCGTCCTGGGTACAATGTTGTTTAATAAAATTGTATTTTTGTAAATCGTTTTTATTTATGACTAGCGGCTCTGCCCGGCTTCGCACGGTCACATATTATGCATGATATACATATATATTTAAAAACCGTTCTCTTAAAACACCATTTGTTAAAAAAACATCATAACCCAAAATATGCAAATTTTACACAAAAATAAAATTTGTATTATTAGCAGAGACGATGCCCAGCATAAACAATGAGAGATGCGTTATCAACTTCTCGCGAGTCTCGTCCTATCAGAGCCCAGGATACTGTATCAACCAATCAGAGTACTTGTTACCTACTTCACCATTTGGTCACCAGAGAGGGTGGTGGATTACCTTCCGTCCACCAGGAGCCCTTAAGGGGATGCTGGGCGGCATATTATTAGGCATGTGACGATGCCCAGCATAAACAATGAGAGATGTGTTTGTAACTCCTGGTGACCAAAGACGACGCTATGTGGGAATTGAGTTGGTTCATGAAATGAAGGACGATTTATCCGATCAAGGATTGAATACTTGGTTAATAGTTACATATAAGATCAATAGAAGAAATAATAATTTAAACAAATAATTCCTGTCTTGATTTTCGACCGTCTTCATCAATTAGCTATCGAAGCTTTTTGACTACACCTAGATAAACATGAGTATTAAAATAGATACTCCATCATAATACTGGCTCGAAATTACTCGTAATAGCTGGAAAAGACTGTATTTTACCTGCTCTCCTGCAGTAATAAAATTGAAATACTAGAATATACATATACTTTCCCTTCGGCATTTTCTCCGAGTTAATATATCCTCAATAGTGAAGTTATTGTACCAACTAAGAGAAGTGACCCACGTTCTTTAAACTCGTGGACTTAATCCGTATACTTACGACCAGGAGCGACGCTGCTATATAGTTGTTTCTAATTGTGGCACCTAGAGCATAATTACAATCTACCGTGTGCGTATCGGTGCCAAGCTGGTCAACTTCTCAAATTCAGTATACCGGGCATAAATCTTATCCGTATCTTTAACACGGAAGGTGTTAATCCTCCTGATTAAATCAAAGGGGTATTGTTAAAATTATACCTTCTCCCGAATAAAACTTTTCGGATACCCAGCCCAAGGTCCAATAAGGTCCATCCAATACACAAACTTCTTTCTGCTCTTGGATTATGAATAATAATAAAAATAATAATAATAAATAAATTCTCCTTTGATTAGCCTGATATGGAGCAATTTATATATCAAACAAACAATACTAAATTACATATAAGTATATGGCATCATCCGACACATTTTTATATAAATGAGGTACAACTAGTGGGTGCCTTTCAGTCTAATTACTAGATACGCTCGAAGGCAGCCTCTGTAAAACCCTGACTGACCTATCTGGCATAACTCATGAATAACCGAATTAATGTTCTAGTTGCAACGCCTTCTTGTGACAGTTTAGATTTCTAGACACTTTTCGTTATTGTAGCGTAAGCTTATCCACTTATTCACACTTATTCAGTGCCCCGTCCGGATGTAATCACGGACGTGCACCTTTAGGAAAGGTGCTCATAATAGGGGGTATCTTTCGCAGATCCTTAACTTCTTATGCTATGATCCGGCCAGGATACGCTCCCGGTGGATTCTAGGTTTTCCGCAAACCCTGTACCAGTAACAGCATAATTTCTTCAATAAACTTATTAACACGGATGAGTGCAGCAGAATTTCGACGTATTTGTCGAAGATTTTATAAGGATTCTGGAATCCAACTTCAAAGGAGCTGTTTCAGGCCTAGCAGGCGCTGAGCAAACCACTCATTGAAATTATCATAGTTCATTGATAACATTTTACGATCCCCACTGACGAACTATGGAGCTATAAGAGCGCCCGTATAACGTTCGTTTACGTGATGCCACGTAATGCAGCTAAGTTATGAATACTACTGTAGCTAGCGTTGCATTGCCCCATCTCAAGTGCACAATAAAGATGTATTGTACGCACGTGTGTACTGCAACATCTGCCCCGTGGCGCTGTGTGAGGCGAGCGCGAGGTTAGTCCTGTATTGAGTATTGTATTTCACCGTCCAAATGTTTGACCTTTTGAAACACGTGAGTTGTCCATTATGTTCAGGGTACTGCCTTGAACAGATTGAGGCTTGTTTTTGGGGCTTTACAATGACGTATAAAGTTAAGGTTTTATAATGTACGTACAGTGTTAACATTAAAGTTTCAAAACGGGCTATTGTGTCACCCAGTGCAAGGTGATTTAATGCAACCTTAACCGTTGGGCTAGGCGCAAGGAAACGACACCGGTATAGGATGGTCAAAATTTCACGAATAATTTGAAAGTAACTGTACTATAGCACATGTCGAGCTACTTTTCGACGCAATTACTGACGTAAATGCTAGCCGTTTATTAAAATTAAATGAATTTGAAAGTAACTTCAAAAATTATTACTTGCCAAATGCGGCCAGCTATTATAATGATTAGCGTGATATGCTTGGAGATATTGAACAATAATTTTCAAGAAACCGATCTGGCTGGTCTATCAAGCTTTGAATAAGAAAGGCTTGATATTTTAGATATGTACATAAATCAAATTGGAATGGACTCACCAAATCACTTCCATTTCACCCAGATACTTTATCCTTCCGTCGTTGAAGAAGAGTCCAGCTATCTCGTATAGGTATTTGAAGACCACGGCCGCTCAGTACCGCGCCGCTACCGTTTAGCACGAGCTGCCTCTGCATCAGTGAGCCTGTGCGAAGTAGCACGCAGGCTGTGCGCTTGCTGCCGAAATCCTGATCTGCTGAAGATGACATGATACGATCTTCGCCGACCCGATTATCGATGAGCCACCGGGCCCGCGGAAACATTGTACACCCGTATGCTATTGACAAATAGCACTTATTCACGCACTACGACAGTCTATCAGGTTCCCCGAAAAAAACCGTTGGAACAAATTAAATATTTCAGAATAGCACTAAATCACTCATTATCACAACCATTAGGGTTTCTGAAAAACCGTTTGATTTAAATAGTTCATAATATTGCACTTAATACGTCCATAAAGTTATTACGAAAAACCGTTAGAATTAAATATTTCAGAATAGCACTAATTCACACACTATAACAGTCCAATAGGTTTTCTGAAGAACCGTTGGGTTTAAATGACTCAATATTGAACTTTTCACGCACGAAATAGTCCATTAGGTTTTTACGAAAAACCGTTAGATTTAAATATTTCAGAATAGGTAGCACTAAATCACACATTTTAATAGTCCATTCGGTTTTTGAAAAAACCGTTGCAATTAAAAAACTATAAATTTGCACTGAATTTACATGAAATACACAGAAGATTTTTCTGCTTTAGATTTCTTAGAAATCCTTTCGATTTACTTTACTGAAATTTTTATCCATAAACAAGCGTTAAGACGACGCTATGACGGAAGGACACCACATACCACCCCCTCTGGTGACCAAATGGTGAAGTAGGTAACAGGTACTCTGATTGGTTGATACAGTATCCTGGGCTCTGATAGGACGAGACTCGCGAGAAGTTGACAACGCATCTCTCATCTCGGAGGAAGGACAAGCCTGGAGTCATAGTAATAAATTGAACGTGTTCTGTATGTCTGCACTCTTTCGACTTATGTGCGCACCAACGCGGAAGAAAGAGATAACTAGTTACTATATAGATCACTTTCAAATGACAGTGTAGCCGTTTTTTAATACCTCAATTTAGTGATGTGCCTACGACGTACGAAATAAAAAACCGAAACCGAACCGAAACATACATTCTGTTCTGTCACGTTAACGATTATTCTAGTAGTTTCGCTAACTAAACCATATTAAAGTGACGTAATTGTAACACGTTTTCAAAATCGATCTTTTAGGCATAGTTAGAACTAGGTGAGAAAACCTGGAAAAGGATTGTGTAGTTCGAAATAAATAAAATAACTCAGATAACTTTTGTAGGTTTTTATTTACTGACCCTTAAACAATACAGTTTTATTTAAAAAATTACGTACTTTATCTTGTGGTTGTATAAGTTGCTTAGTCATATAATGAATTTTCGTTTTTAAGTATGTCTCGGCTATGGCTTTTATGAGTAAATTTCTATGATTATCAATATTCCACTGATCAATACTATGTTGTAGGTCCTATATAACGATAGATCTACGAATAAATATATTTATGACGGACATAAACATGCTGGATTGACTGGTTTCGAAATATAAGTTCGATTTTGAGACCCGATTTTAACCGAATTCAGAACAATTGTGCACAACACTATAAACCAAACTTTTGCGTATTTTTAACATATAATGGCAAAATTTAATTGTTTTCCTCCAAAATGAGGTTCTAAAAGAGTAGAAATTTGTTATATTTTAATATTTTGATTCAGTTTTGTATTGTTTTGTGGAAAATGATAAAAAAAACTCTAACCTGTGAAATGACAAGCTCTGGATTTCGTCACTTTTCTTCGAAGCATGGCTCTTACAGCCATAGGCAACGCACGCCATTTGTTTTTCAGTAGAAAACACTTCTTAAACAAACTCATTTAACCAAATATTCCAAAGATTCACGGTATATTCGCCAAAAATCCAAATCCACAGCTAGTATCCAAATTGGTTACTCGAGCTAGAAAAACCGGCTTCACTAACGTAAAGGGCCGAACAGATTGTATATAGTTGTCTCTTTTTAGCACACTAAAAACATTCATTAAAAAGAGAGGTTCCGATAGTGCGCCACACTTCAACTTATTACTATGTCTCCAGGCTTGTCCTTCCTCCGAGTCTCTCATTGTTTATGCTGGGCATCGTCACATGCCTAATAATATTAGATTTTTTTCGCCGTAAAAACCATCCTTGAACTTCAGCGAACATTAAAAAAAAAAGTTTGGCTGGCGTTGTTGAGTTATGCGCTTACCAACACATTTTGTGATTCATTTTTATATTATAGATAGACTAGTGGACGCCCGCGGGTTCGCTCGCATTATTTCATGATAAAAAGTAGCCTTTAACTCTTCTAAGACCTCATACTACCTGCGATATAGGTATTTTAAGATTTTCAACAATAGATTGTATTGATTTTAACTTGTGATTTTTCCTTTGACGTTTTCAGTTCCATTTTGTTATAATAACTTGTTGTCAAAAAATGGCGCCATTGACGAAATAATGTAGGTAGCAATGAGAGAAAGAGAGGGATGAAATGAAAATCCTTGGTAGCATTAATAGAGAACTGACCGAAGACGAACGCCTTGGGACCGGCGCGCGTTAGTTATACAGCTTAATTAGATACGAGTATTTTAAAAAATACCGATAACTTTATTTATGTACATAAAATATAAATATTTTTTCAGAACGCAGCCTTTATTAATGGCCCTGAATTAGTTATCTGTGGCAACGATGAACGAGAAAGAAAACATATTTGTCTATCAGTCTATCTATGGTTTGTTTGTGTTGTGTTTTGTAACGGCGCGTAATTTTTACAATATTACTATAAATACTAAGCTAAAACAGCATTAAAACCCTAATTAAAGTTTTCGAATAACTTTGAGAGGTTTTTTACGCTGCCATCATGAGTTTTAACTTCGGAAGTGTTACTACCACAGCGGGAGGTACCTTCGGTACAGCTACTCCTTCCACAGGTAATTTCCATTGTTATAAGTTCAAGAAATCCTTTCTGTACTAAAATTTTACGGTTTTAGTGTATTTTATTACATTTCAAATTATTTCTGGAAGTCCGTATCCTTGCAAATCGATGTTGCAAGTTGTAAAACATAACCTCACTTTCGTTTATCTCTTTGGCGCTCAGAGGCCGTATTCCTTAGGTTTCGGGATAGAAAGTTTAGTTTTAAGGTGATTTAAGTTTTTATCTGTATTTATACCAAAAATCATGCACAACAAGCCAACAGTCGAATGGCAATTGTTAAAAACTTGTGTTGTATTTTACAGGATTTGCATTTGGGAGTGGAGACCCAGCTAAGAACAATCTTTTCGGATCGCCAAGTACAGGTATTGATAGGCCAACATAGTAATTTAATCCAACATAACCTTAGCACTAATCTCTGCTGAATTTTATGTAATAAAATCCTGTACCTGCAAATTATTTTTGTTATAATCTCTGGTTTAGCTTTTAGCAATATCATGGCCATGTTATGCATACAGATAAAGAAAACTGTAAAGGGTGTGCCAGAATTCAGTAATAATCATAATAAACTCTCCATTTCTCACAAAAGATAGGTACATTCTACTACTATGTTTTTTTAGCATAGTGATAAAGCCATATACATAATGCATATTACTAAGATTCACTTCACATAAAATACTTTCTAAGCCATAATATTGAAACAGAATAGAACATAGATTATAAAATAGTACACAAAAGTTATCCATGCTTTAAAATAAATTGTGATACATAGAATGTACACATATAAGTAACAAGTATAAGTACATGTAAGCTAACAAAGCCAACCAAAACGGAGTTATTTTGATGCTGTATGTAGTACTTACTTAACAACAATATCAAATCGAGTGAAGTTTCCACATTATATACCTACATAGAATTCTTATATAAAATAACAGCTAAGCACACCCATTGCATATTGTTTTGTCATGCTTGCAGATAACAAGCCCGGAGCTTTTAATTTCACGAGTCCTCCCGGTAGTTTCTCACTCGGTGCTAAGACCACTGCAGCCACCACCTCCTTGTGTAAGAACCTTCTTATTTCACATAACTTTGTTAAGACTGCATGAAACTTTATCACTAGATAAGCAGGGCTACAGTAGCATGTCACTGTTTGTTGACTGGCCTGTTAGCTTAGTTGGTAGTGGCTCTGCCTTCTAATCTAAGGGTTGCGGGTTCAATTCCTGCATGACACAAGTATTTACGAACTTTAACAAAATGTATAATTACTTGTGTTGAGTCTGGTCATTTGTATGTATAATAAGTATGTATTTACAAAATAAAAGTATATAAGTATTATATTATCCTTTATCTAGTACCCATGACACAAGTGTTTGCTTAGTGTGGGCTAGATGGCGCTGTGTGCAATGTTCCGGAATATTTATTTATTTTATTATTACTGCAGTCGGGATGAGAATTGCAGAGGAATATTCAATCATTCATTTATTATATGGGTTGGTGAAAATGGTCTTAAATTATTACAGTATGGGCTCCATATTGTAGCCTCTATTGTATTTACATATACATAATATTACTACATAGTTTGCTCGTGAAACTTGTCTTTGCTGGGACAAGGCACATTGTAGAAGGTTTTAGTTGGTAGTGGAGTCTCATTACCTGCAAGCCTGACATATACCACCATATACTGCTGCCAGTGTTGCACCTGTGGTTGTCAAGATGATGTCACTGTTTCTTGACCCAAGTTCCATAAAGCCATACTAAGTGATATGATTCCAATTTTATTGTTTGTACTGTAAAGTTGTGAAACACCCTGTTCCCTACAAACTATAAGCTAAAGTGAGAGAAAATTGATAATTATTAGGTAAGTATACTCCATCCTATACCATAATGATCACTTACCTTGAGTTGAATTACAGTCTAGTGAAGACTTTTACAGTGATTTTTGATACAAGTTATGGTTATACTAACAAAAAACTTTGCTTTGAAATATAATTCCTCAGTACAATCAACTCTTGGTGGCTTTTACTATACAAGAGATTGTATAAAAGTACACTCAGGCACTACACCTAAGACCACTGTAAATGTAACCCATGTCTGCAAAGATTGAGTGTAGGCAAGTTTGTCTGAGAGTGGCCAACTCTGGTGTTAAAAGTTCTAGTATCCTCATGAATCCTGCTTCATACTTATATTAAAAACATTAAAGTTTGTATGTTTGTTACTTCATAATGCTCAAACAGATCAAATACAAATACTTAAAAATATTTATTGACATAATAAAAATGTTAACAATAAATTAAAAAATCCTCTTGCTAGTTGTGAGACTGTGTTACAAGGCCAGAGTCTTCTCCCAGATGTGAGACTTAGTTATATTACGTCTAGGATTAGGTACTAAGTATTACAACTAAGTATTAGATCAACACTAGTTATTTCACAGAATGTACCCTTATTTCCTTATACTTCCAGTTGCATCTCCGTCCACAACCAGCACTGTGTCTCCGTTTGGAGCGACCAAGTCCCTGTCATTTGGTGCTCCTCCCAATCAAACTGTAGGAAGCCCTGGCTTTGGACAACCACAGGCTAATCAGGTAAGTAACATAAAAAAGCATTAGACTTATTTATTTGACAAGTGTGACCATCCATAATCTAAATTAAATAAAAAAAATCTTACAATTGTTTATTCCTAAGTGTTTCAAAGAGCATAAAACATAATATTACGATGTTAAGTAAGATTTTTTTTTTTACGTGATTAAGGTTTACGTTTTACTACAGCCTGCCTGATGTTAAGCATTGCTGCAGCCTAGGGTGTAACACGTTTACCTAGAAGGTACCTATTAACTCTAGATTTGAAAACCCCTGGATTGTAGTTCGCAGGAAACACAGCTTCTGGTAAAGTGTTCCAAAGCTTTGCCGTCCGTACAATAAACGTTGAAGCAAAGCGCTGTGTTCGATACTTCGGCACTTCCACCATAAAACGGTGTCTACCTGCGGACTTTCTGCTTGTTCGGTTATAGAAGGGAGCTGAGGGAATCAGTTCATGTAGCTCCTCTGCACACTCATGAGTCATGTCAGAGGGTCTCAAAAACCTGCCTGATTATAAGCATCATGAGTCAAAGATGTAGCACATAATTTAGGATCTAAAGCATGGAATTAGTTATGAACTAAATTAATAATTGATATAATGAATTAGTCTAATAAAACCAACTCTTTACAGCAACCATTTGGGGCACAGCAGGCTACACCAGCGCCTGCATTTGGATCTCCTGCCACACAAGGTAATTAACATTTTTATTTAAAACAATTGTATAATCACTACATATCATCATTACAACATACTAACATTATTTGTAGCCAATTAGTAAATGTCTTCTCTCTAAAGTGCGCAGTTTCCAGCCTGTCTGCGCCAGTAAAATATTATCATACTTACATCCACAGAAGAGAGAAAATAATGGAAGTGGTGCTCATATCTCCTGCCTGTGCCACAATTAAGCAGAATATCGCAACATTCGCAGCGGCCATGATTAGTCGTGCTTAGCTACATGAGCTAGAAAGACGTTCCGCACTCGCACAAAAAAAATAATTGAAAATAATTCATGCCTTGTTGTGCAATTATTACGTGTCAAAATGAAAGCAGGACGAATAATTTATCAAATGTAGAGTATATTTTGTTTTACTTATGAGTTTGGCGACACCGGTACCTGTACTAAGTAGTTATAAGGGCACTTCCATTGTTGTCTCTATTTCGTGCTTACATCATAGTATTCTCATATCCTGTTTTCTACTAATATGATAAAGAAGGAAGTGTGTTTGATGGCCTGTCTTTTCTCCTTATGCAAAAGGTAGCTAAGGGTTGTCTAGGGTCCTGAAAGTGACACAGGTTACCCAAAACAAAAAAATATTAATGATATTTATACTAACGGCCGAAATGATTTGTAATTTCTTGACATTAACTCAGAATAATATAATACATCAATGAAAATGACTCATGTTAATTTGCAAATTGAAGTATAATATTCTGTATATTTCATTTCAGCATCTACATTCGGCACCCCTGGTTCGTTTTCGTTCGGTAAGACAGCCACTACAACAGCCCCCGCCGGTTTTGGTTTCTCCACACCTGCGACTGGCTTCGGTGCAGCACAACCTACTGTTCTACCTGTAAGTTTACTGTTTTTTCATTGTCAATTGAAAGCTTATTAAATGTTTCCCGAGTTTTTGCGAAACGATTGGCATTGTATTTATTATGTAGCTAGATTAACGAAGTGAAATTAGTATTGTACCATTTATTATCATAAGCCTATATGGTTTTAATTTATTGGGTTTGTCTGATTTGCTTTTTTTTCACGTCACAACATAGTGACTCCATCATTGTGATTTTCGAAATGAAAGTATAAGTTAAGTAAATAATAGTCTATTA
The DNA here is from genome assembly GCA_964023185.1 of Macaria liturata. Classification (NCBI taxonomy): domain Eukaryota; kingdom Metazoa; phylum Arthropoda; class Insecta; order Lepidoptera; family Geometridae; genus Macaria; species Macaria liturata. Next base: position 9,264,601 of record OZ026822.1, read on the forward strand.
TATAGTCCTAGTCTGTTATATATTCATTTTTTATTTTGACACAATGCTGGCATTAAATAATTTCAACCTTACTGTATTCTGCCAATATAATCTTGGACTCTTCAAATCGAGACTGAATCAGTTCTTACTCAGTAAGAGTGCTTCATTTTCTATACCATAATTATAGCTTACCCCCCTGCAAGTCTTGGTCAAGTGCAAACCCGTTCTAAGTTTAAAAAAAAAACCATTACCTATATATTTCCCACCACGTTCCAGTCGTCGACCGCGGCCCCGGCGCCGGCGGCGGGGGCTGCGTTCGGCGCCACTCCCGGCTTCGGGCAGAGCACGTTTGGTGCCAAGACAGGGTTCAGTTTTGGAGGGGGCGCCACCGCTGCACCCACTACTGCTGCTGCTGGTATGGAATATAAATATGTTATGGTCAACTATTCAGCGTTTATTTATTCAGCAAAACATTGAATTAAACTAGTTTGTAGTTATTATGTAATTATATACCTATGAATAATTCCAAAATTATATTTTACTTTACGGACACTAGTCTAGTATTAGAAATAAAGGCTTTGTGTAGACAAAATTCCACAAAAAATTAGAAACACTAGCTTGCTGTCCTGACTTGAAAAACTAGCTTCATGTCTTGTGAGCATTAGATTACAAACATATGTTCAAATGGGCGGACTTAAGGTCTTCTTAATCTTAAACTTTACTTAAGTTTTACGTTACATATCTTATTTATTCTTAACTGTGCTTTATGAATATATATATATAATATAATAATTTGTTTATTGGACCAAAAACTTACGTGTACGTACATTACATATTACATAGAAGAACACAATTGCAATCTTATGCACTAGTTCAGTACGTCAGCAGTGTACTGAGCTCTGAGCTAGGTATCCAGTGGATCTTGTGTTTCAGAGCTGCAGTATCCCGCCGCGGCACACTTAAATTTACAGAGATATATACATATTTAAATAAAGAATATTTATTTTACAAACAAATCAAAACAAAATAAAAACCAAGCTATCTACCTACTACAGAGTAAACAAAATCTACAAAACGGTTGCCCGGTTATAAATTAAAATTATGTACAAGAAATTCCGTCATAATCTCTGAAAATATATGGTAAAGCAAATTCAGCCAGCGCTATTCAAGCGTCTGAAAGAGCGGCTGGAAGTAAAATTATGTGTCTAAGGTACACAAATCATGTAAATGTGAAGTAGGTTTCTAATGTTATATGCTCAATAAAGTCTTATAAATGTTATTCCAGCGCCTGCATTCGGTGCGGCGGCGACCACCGTTCAGCCGGGGCTCAGTTTCGGAGCACAACCTGCCTTCGGAGGGAATGCACAGACACAAGGAGCTAACCTCAGCTTCGGAGGGGCTGCTGGTAAACTATACACTTTATTATTATACTTGATTATTTAACTGAAAAAATGGCGGCAAACCAATAATAGACAGTTACTTGACTGCCAATCATATGCTATTAACGTATATTATAACAGCGAAAATTTGTGTGTGTCATCTTCACGCGCACGCGGTTGACTGATTTGTATCAATATTAAATAGTATAGATCCTAAATTTACATGTCTCTCTTGAGTCGTATTTCCTCATGACTGAGGGTCGTGACTCCCCCGCAGAATTAATTCGTTAGGGGAGTTTCCTTGGGCAGATACATCGTGGTGGACGCCCAGGTCCTTCCACGGAAATTTACAAGTAGGCTTCCTTTAAACCCAGATCAATATGGATAACAACATTTTGTGATAGAAAAAACATTACAAATTAACTTGTCATGTCATGTCACATGTCATGTTCTATAATAGTTATATCTGTCGATACTTTATTTTTCACGTCGATTATCACAAGACGTACGTTTGAAGAATTATGTCCTTTTTATAAGTAAATTTGTTGATATCGTTCTGTTTTTACAAACTCCAGGCGCAGCTGCTACAACCGCTCAGTCAAGTTTCTCCTTCGCACCAACAACTCAAGCCCAACCAGCAACCGGTTTCGGACAACCCACTTCGCAACCATCCGCCGCACTGACCTTCGGCGCGCAACCCGCGCAACCAACGGCTCAACAACCAACAGGCCTCAACTTTGGAGGGCAACAAACCACTCAAGCAACTGGATTAAACTTCGGAGCGCAACCAACAACTCAGGCCTCGGCTGGATTAAACTTCGGAGGTCAAGCGGCATCGCAACCTTCGACTGGATTAAACTTCGGAGGTCAACCTACCACTCAGGCCACGGCTGGATTAAACTTTGGAGGTCAAGCCGCATCGCAACCTTCGACTGGATTAAACTTCGGAGGTCAACCGACAACTCAAGCGACTGCATTAAACTTCGGAGCGCAACCAACAACTCAAACAACTGGATTAAACTTCGGAGCGCAACCAACAACTCAAGCTTCGTCTGGATTAAACTTCGGTGGTCAAGCAACGTCCCAACCATCGACTGGATTAAATTTCAATGCTCAACCAACGTCCCAACCTTCTGCGGGATTAAACTTCGGAGGTCAGGCCACTTCGCAACCATCAACTGGGCTCGGTGGGTTTAGTGCACCCGCGGCACAAGCTTCTGCTCCACAAGGTAACCTTGATTTATTATGCTCCTTGAGTCGTATTTACTCATTATTGAGGGTTGTAAATCCCTCTCAGATTTTTTATTGAAGATGTTCTCTTGAGCAGATAAACATGTCCTCGGATTTAGTGTTCCTCAGATACATATGTTGGATTTTCTCAGCATGTTTTCTATCACCACTAAGCTAGTACAAACGCTTAAATAATTTAAAAAAAAAGCCATTGATAGAGATGCGATCGAACCAGTGAGTGTCAGAATGACAAGCTGGAGCTTTTATCACTAAGCCGTTTGCTAAAAAAAAATTAGTTGAGCTTAAAAACGATCGAAACCAATGGCATATCAAGAGAGAGAGGCCTATATCCAGCAGTGGAACGAAATCGGCTGTAGATGATGATGAGCTTCAAAATACTTTAACTTAAACCTAATATTAATATCTATCTATACATAGGTATATTATAATAGTAATAATAAAGCTGAAGAGGGTCAAATATCTGAACATGTATGAAAAAAAATGTTTGGGTATACTTTAAATCAATATGACAGAACACATTAAAACAGTTTTTAGATTTTGTCCGTTTATCTGTTTATTTAAACGTCCATAATGCAAAAACGGCTGAACGGATCATCATGAGTTTTGGTATATAGGTAGTATGCCACCTTAAAAGTGTCATAGGCTACTTTTTATCTCAAAATAATGCAAGCAAAGCCGCGGGCGTCCACTAGTAACTAAATTTATTAATAAATGTATGAATATAAATATTCCATGACATTTCTCACAGCGCCATCTAGCCCCATACTAAAGAACAACATATTGTTTCAGTTGTATCATTCAGTATTCCATCGACGGCTCCGAAGCCTGCGTTGAGTTTCAGCGCCGCCACCACCGCCGCAACCACCTCGGCGGCGGGACTTACTGGAGGTGAGCGGGGGGCTCTAGGGGCAGGGGATTTCAATAAATACATGAAGGATTAAAAAATATACCATAAAGAAATATACAATAATGCGGCCAGTATGCTGGGCACGCTGCCCTCTGGTAGTGGGCTGGAGCACTTAGATTATCTCTAGGCTTTTCTAAAGATTTTCTAAGTGCATCTTTTTTGTAGTAGTTAGAAGTAGTATGTTTAGTTTTTCTTCCCTTGTTTTTATATTTTATTATTGTAAATAAAGTTAATACACAATAAAGTAGAAAATGTGCTGGCGTCGTAATTCTTTTGGTCATTATCAAAATCGTCATGATTGATATGGCGAAAATCTGGAAGTAACACAGGCCACTTTTAGTACAAGCGCGAAGATGTGGCCGTCCATCCATTAGCAATAAAAAGACAAGTCTAGAATAAACTTACCAATTTTACTCTTTAATTTATTTTAAGGAAACAGAGCTCTGTAATGTTAAATAAACATTTAATTACATGTACCTATATTTAACGAGGTGAAGTTAAAACCAGATCAATAAGTGTTATTTAAATTAAATAAATAGATATTTCAGGACATATCACACAGCGCCATCTAGCTAATTAGTCCCTAGTTAAAGCGATCGGTCTTTGTATACCCGACCAATGAATATAGAAATGGAATTAATTTTTTAATGCTCCTACTAAACTTAAAATAACCAAGAATTTTGTCCAAATGTATAAAGAAACAAAAGTTTATTAAAGATAACTTTTGTATTTTTGTGATCGCGTAATCGCCAGGAAAAGGAGAAATAAATTGAACAAGTACTACAAGTGGCGGCGCTTCGTTTTCTACTTTTTTTTTTGGTCGGGGTATGTAAATAAAATAAATAAATAAATATTCCGGGACATATCGCACAGCGCCATCTAGCCCACACTAAGCAAACGCTTGTGTCGTAGGTACTAGATAACGGATTTAATACTTACATTATATACTTTTCTTTTGTAAATACATATTTATTATACATACAAACGATCAGACTCAACACAAGTAATTATACATTTTTAAAATGCATAAATACTTGTGTCGCGCGGGAATCGAATCCGCAACGTCTAGATTAGAAGGCAGAGCCACTACCAACTAAGCTAACAGGCCAGCTATATTATGTATAACGCTTCATCTTAGGTTTGTAAATAATTTTATTTCTCCAGGTCTAAGTTTAACAACATCTGCAGCCCAGCCTGCTACAACGCTATCGTTTGGTACCACTCCAGCTGCACCTACCAGCAGCACTCCGGCGAGCACCGCCGCGGCCGGCCTGGTAGGGTTCACCGGCTTCGGGGGTAAAACTACAGCCGCTAGCACTACGGGTAAAATAACTGTACTATAAATCTTCTTCTTATTGAATAAGAGTGGCCAACTCAAAGTCAAAGGTATTTATTGCGGAATATAGCTAAATATAGATGGTTGTGAGATTACAGTGGAACTCTGTACTCCCACCCATAAGGCGTGCCAATTACAATCAAAATATAACCTTGACAATTTAATATGTATGTTTACAATATGTCACTATAAATATACCTAATGTCAATGTATCTGTGTAATATGGGCTTATGTCTCTGGTGTCGAAAGTGAATCAAGCCGCCCTGAGGGCCTCTGACATGGCTTAACGACTGCCGTACTAGACAAACAGCCGGGACCTACAATTTAACGTGTCATCTGACCTACGGAAGTGCCCAAAATGGAATGCCACTTTTTGGTTACCCATCCAAGGACTGACCGCGTCGACCTTTGCTTAACATTGGTAATCGCAAGCGATTGCCTCCGCCAGCTGAGCTACGGTCGCTTCTATAAATAATAATAATCTATACATATATTTTTTTAATTCCGTGGAAGGACCAGGGCGCCCACCACGATGTATCTGCTCAAGAAAACTCCCCTGACGAATTAATTCTGCGGGGGAGTCACGACCCTCAGTCATGAGGAATACGACTCAAGAGAAAAGAGATACATATAATAAAGCTGAAAAGGGTCAAAAATCAGAACATAGTAGATATTGTATAAAATTTGACTGGGTTTACTTTAAATCCATAACATAACACGTTTCAGCAGAATTTTTGTCTGTTTATCTAAACGCTCATCATGCAAAAACAGCTAAGCGGATCATCATGATTTTTGGTAGGTATGTAGGTAGTAGTAGTGTCATAGGCTACTTTTTATCTCAATATAATGCACTAGTTATTAATGAATTTCAGACTTCATTGTACTCCTTCAAAAATCTGCGATTTTGAACTCGTGTAAGCTACGCTACGCAATTTCATAAATTCAATTTAATTTCTTTATTAGCAAAAATTACAATTGGTGAACAATACAAATTTACCCTGTCAATGAAAATGAATGCAAATATTACTTTTATGAGAAATAAAAACAGAACAATCTGAGAAAACCAAACAATCGACTAGTCAAAGCGCAAAAACAAGGCTTGTATAATAAAATCAACATGTTTAACAAACTGCCGCCAAAAATAATAGAATTGTCGGCTATACAATTCAAAAGAACACTAAAACAATTCTTTGTAAGCAACCCATTTTATTCTCTTAAAGAATTCATGAGTATGCCACTAGTAGAATCTTCATTTCTTCATGTTAGTTAAATCAGAGATCATATTTTATCTGGTATTGTAATTAAGATGCAAAAACTTATAGTTATATACATAAATTTATTAGATAGAAGAGTGATAAATTACTTAGTATTTAAGGAAAATTATGTAAACTGACTTGCCCTATATGATGTGACGTCATAAGGTGAATAAAGCTTTATCTTTAAAAACTCGAACTATTGAAACTTTTCAGAATTACTTCTTAGTTTGAAAATTGTGATAGGTTTTAAAAAAAATCATTAAAAAATGTCATAATATTTTATCAATTTATATTATTAATTTTTAAAATTATAAATTTTAGTAAAAAAAAGCAAGCATACTACAACCTTTTTTACAACAAGCAATTACAACCTACAAGCATTTAAAAACACAAAAGTAAGGCTTGTTAAATGAAATACAAACAATAATATTTAAAAAAAAAAATTGGTTAAATGTGTATACAATACTTTAAACTTTGTTTGCTTTATTTTTTTCTTTTTAATTTATCCTTAAAACATGTATTAGCAAAATAACAATTTATATTTTGTATGTTCGGTTCCAGCGTCAAGCACTGCCCCGTCAGGTATCACAGTGCTGGGCACCTCAACCGCAGCAACCACCATGCCTGCACTCACTACTGCTACGTAAGTTTACTTTCTGATATTCTTACCATTATAAAAAATGTAATACTTTTGTAATATTTTGGACATGTTTACAATCTTTTCAGTAACATCAATATTTTTTGTATGATGAGACAATAGATAGACTAACTGTTAACTTTTAGTTCGTAAGTTGAGTATTTTTTTACATTAGATAGGCTCACGCTTGACTACAACTATTTCTATTGATGAAAAAATGATTATTATATCTTACCTTATTATCTTATCATACCTACTCAAACAGCAAAAAAAAATGGTTTTTAACTATTATTTTTAATATATTCAACTAGTTTTTTTCCCGCGGCTTCGCATGCGTTATTATACACATAAAACTTGCTCTAAAATCACTATTTATTAAATAACGGAATCAAAATCCGTTGTGTAGTTTTTAAGATCTAAGCATATATACATAGGGGCATATGCGGGAAGCTACTATGCTTTATACTAGGTAGTGTTAATGCAATGGATTTACAGACATTATATAGGATAAAATTAATACATTAGTCTCTTTTCATATATCCTACCATTTTATGCACAGGGTGCACATATTTTAATATGCCATGTGAGCTTCTTATAATTATAACTACTTCAATGTACAACTTTATATTTAAGTAGATAAAAAACACAGCTATTTGATATAAAATACTTGTTCTTTTCTAATAATATAATAAATAATCTAAATCTTATATACACACATGCACAAACTATCGCCTATAGAACATTAAAGATATTTTCTTTTTGTCTTTACCACGTCGGTACACATATGCAAAACACCATACTAATATTATAACACCATGCCATTTCCAGCACTACAACAGCAGCAGCCCCTCCCCAGCCGATAGCATCCATAACGTTCGCAGAGCTGGAAGAGAACATCAACAAGTGGACGCTCGAGTTGGAAGAGCAGGAGAAGACATTCATCAACCAAGCGACGCAGATCAACGCATGGGATAGACTGCTCATTGCTAATGGGGAAAAGGTACACATTACATAACGAGATTGAGTATACAAATACAAAATTATTTATTTGCCAAAAAAACTTAGTCACAAAATGTTTCGAATCCTCTGACCTTGTGGTAGCCGTTAGGCTGTGTTACGAGGCCAGAGTCATCTCCCAGTATATTTCTAATTTAATTATAATTCCGCCTTAGGAGCTAGGTTACACAAAGAATGTTTTTTTTATATTTAACTACCCTCAATATGTGTACAAACAAATTCAAGTGACAACAAGCAGTGTAGGCAAGTAGTAAAATAAAAGGTTCAGATTTAATCAGGGTTAACCACGTGTGAAATCACTGCTAGAGACGCTAGGGTAGCGTGAGGTCTGTGGAATACCCATTAGTATTATAAAGGCGAGAGTCTTTGCATAAATGTGTTTGTTATTTCTTCACGTTCAAACGGCATAACCGATTTGGATGAAATTTGATATAGATATAGACAGACCTTGCAATAGGCAAGATGTTTATATTTAGCAACTTTTTCAATGCAGGTTATTATTGTTATATATTCTTTTTCACAGATAGTAGAACTCAACGAAACGGTTGAAAACGTGAAGAACGAGCAACAGAACTTGGAACACGAACTGGAGTTCGTATTAGCACAACAGAAGGAGCTGGAAGATCTCCTCACACCGATGGAGAAGCAGATACAAGAGGAGAGCGGGGACCGACTCAGGAGGGACCCGGAGAGAGAGCATATGTGAGTTAACACACTAGTGTTGTTAGTTAGTGAGTGTGTATGTTAGTTCGTGTTGGCACAACAGGAGGAGCTGGAAGATCTCGTCACACCGATGGAGAAGCAGATACAAGAGGAGAGCGGGGACCAACTCAGGAGGGACCCGGAGAGAAAGCACATGTGAGTTAACACACTAGTGTTGTTAGTTAGTGAGTGTGTATGTTAGTTCGTATTGGCACAACAGGAGGAGCTGGAAGATCTCCTCACACCGATGGAGAAGCAGATACAAGAGGAGAGTGGGGACCGACTCAGGAGGGACCCAGAGAGAGAGCATATGTGAGTTAACACACTAGTGTTGTTAGTTTGTGAGTGTGTATGTTAGTTCGTGTTGACACAACAGGAGGAGCTGGAAGATCTCCTCACACTGATGGAGAAGCAGATACAAGAGGAGAGCGGGGACCGACTCAGGAGGGACCCGGAGAGAGCATATAGATAGATAGATAAATTATTTATTAAAACACCACATATATAAAATAACAATACAAAAACATATAAATTAAAATTAGCGTCTTAATTGGCGGCCTTATCGCTAAGAGCGATCTCTTCCAGGCAACCAATCTGGCAGGGATATAATCTTCAAATTAAGTGAGTAGGACATATACGAGTTAACACACTAGTATTGTTAGTTTTTGAGTGTGTATGTTAATTACCTCTTCGTGCTCAAATGGCTGAACCAATTTAAACAAAAAAAGGTTACCTAAAAAGTTTTTATACAGGTATCTTCATGATAGTGTAGGTAAATTAGTAACTAAATAGTTATTATTTTGTTTCTCTGTCAAAGACTGAGGTCAGGGACCGTCTATCAAGTGTACGTTATTTTTATAAACCCTACAATTTTGTGATTATCCTCAAAGTAAATAATGGATTTAACGATATATTGTTTATTATATTCCAGGTACTCGCTAGCTGAGAACCTGGACACGCAGCTGCGGCAGATGTCTGAGGACCTGAAGGAGGTCATAGAACATCTGAACGACACCAACAGAGGGCAGGATAGCAACGACCCGGTATGTACTAGCGTACTATTATGTTAAAATAAATATATAATAAACTGTGTTCTTGGACTGTTCTTCTTAATTAAACTTCTTTTTTGTTTTCATATAGTAAGCAAAGTCAATGTTTGCATTAAAACAAGGTTTGGATACCAATAGGATTGTAAATACATACGGAACAGAACATCTCGATTTCAGAAGCATCGTGAATTGTAGTATAGTACCGGGACGAATGGCGTACTAGAAGAGAGGCCTATGCTCAGCAGTGGGCGATAATAGGCTGATGATGATGGTTCAGTGGTCAGTCCAGAATGAAATGGATTTTAATGCTTTAACATCGTAAGCAAATCTGCAGTTCTTTTTGCTATCATAAAATGCCACATGTACTCACCATATTATTTATTTACTTAATTAAAACAGTAACAACCAATTACATTAATTAAGAAATTAATTATCAACACACTTAAGTAGCAAATTAATTAGATATCTTTAAAATTATAATTATTATTGACTAACAAATTATTTTTCCTCATTCCAGATCGTCCAAATCGGCCGCATCCTGAACACTCACATGTCCTCCATGCAGTGGATAGACTCCTCCATCGCTCAGATCACCAACAAACTGGACCACTTGAAGGCGACGCACGACACTCTGCGCCGGGACAACGAGAGATCCTTCCAGCTCACTTATAATTAGATGTATTGTTAATTAATGTTGTTAGGATTATATAATTAGTACTGATATGATAATTTAGACATCTGTCATAATATCCATATATTTAATGTCCAATTTACAGATAATATAGGTATGGAGTAGACAGCTAACGAAATTGATTAAAAAAACATAGTCAATGTCCGCGAGATAAAATGGAGCCTATGTCACTTTCGAGGCCTTTTAACTACTTTCTGAACAAAACTCACGGTGATCCGTCGCTACGTTACGGAGTTGAAGACTCCGTAATCTTAATCTTACTGATAACTCACGCATAACCTATTAGGGCGGCATCAGTACCCCAAAACCAAAATATCATAAATTGGATTCTTTAAACGTTTTGTTAAGCAAACAAAGCGTTTATAGCCTACAAGTATGATTGTTATGATTTACAAATATTGACAGATAAAAACTTTTGGAATTGGTGTGTAAAAATAATTTACAAAGCTAATTGTCATTCCTGCAAAAACCAGTACCTATATCTGTCTGATTATGAATTATTTGAAAAATATTGCTCATGATTATTTTAAAATGTATTAAAATATTTAAAGTGATTCCTTTATGTAATGTCTTCTTTATTTTATTCCACCCTTGTAAACCCAGTTTTATTGTAAATTATTTCTGTAATAATTTCCTATTTTCTAATGTGGTCCATTGTTAATTAATTAAATGAAATAAAAGATTATGAATCGTAACAAATTGATTTCATTTTATAAAACCTTTCACTCATAAGCTGTGCACTGTACTTACGAAATAGTGTGTAAAATATTATTCGAAAGTAGCAGAACTAAAATCTGGTTGTGGAATTCTGTGTTGTGGAGCTAAAAGAATTTGAGTTTAACAGCAATATTTACTTTAGGGCAGAAACATGCAATGAAAATATAAATAAACATATTCATAGAAAATTCGTCGTATTCCATAACCAGATTATTCTTTTATTTTACTAAATTTACAATATACAACAACTTGAGTACCTACTACTATTTAAACAGTAACAGATTCTTTTCATCATTATTATTTTTAGCAGCGAGATGGATAGGATCTTGTACACAGCCTATTTTACTATCCAGGATTGAGTATCTCCACAAGGCACTGCTAATCTTATAAAAAATATACATATATCAAGCTTCATTAACTTCTTCAATAAACAATACCACTAATAAAGCACTGCAACTTTACATTCTCATCAGTCTGTAGGCACAATATCACTAATTTCTTATGCAGTATGCTGCAAATGGTAGTTTTGTGAGATATTTGATCGGCACTCAGGAACATAGATAGTTTCTTTGCATCTACTCTGCAGTAGCTCACTTGAGCTTGGTCTTCGTTCACCTGGGACTCTGTCTCAGAGTCTGAATGCTCTATTGGACCTGGAATAAAAATATTATTTTCATATTCAAGTATCTAATTACATTTGAAGTAAAAAAAATATTGAACTCTGCTAGTGAAAATCGAGATCTAGTTAACTTCTGCATGTAGTTGGTATGTCATGAGTAAACAAATAGACATAAATAAGAGATTTGTTTGCTTAACAAATAGGTTAGATAAAATTGGTGTGTGCTTTTCCCTGCACTAGACAAGCCTGTGTCATGGGGTTAAGGCTTAATAATAAAAATAAATATTCACACACACAGTGCACAGGTCACTCAGCGATATTTAAGCCCATACTAAGTTGTTAAAGTTACCTCCAAAAGCCTCAACCCTGAGATCCTTGAACCGTGTAGACACCTTAGCCATGTCAGTTTTAATCTGCAGCGTGAGACGTCCCTCAGCGGAGGCTCTGAGGACCACCTCTGTAGCCATTGTACGCATCCTGTCTATGGTTGTACGGAGCTGCTTCAATGTTGGCAGCTCTATTGATATCTGTAATGGAAAGTATGTGGATCAAATTATAGTTGAAAATGGTTATTAGGTTTTAACAGGCATCCATATATCTCTTTATGTAAAAGAGGTGCATAAGCTTAAGAATATCATATTGTCAAATTTCAGTTACTAATACTGTCGAGATAGCTAACCACAGTGTGTTGAGTGTATAGCAAGTGCAATGTTTTTGCTAAATTACACTTATGTCCAGCCAGGACACGCGAATGAATTCGCCCGTAACGTTTAGCGGGGATTTCGGACCAGGTCTCTCAAGGGAAATCTTTCATCTTTCTTCCTAATAAATCTATGTATGTCTTATAATATAGTTTTGCTGAAAAGTAAAATGGGACGAGCAGAATTCACAGCATGCTATTTTCCAACAAAAAAAATAGAATTAAATATAACTAGATTTTGTTAGAAAGCAATACTTACATCTGGCTGTGGTATCTTTGGTTCCTGAAAGTCTGACCAGAGTTTCCTTGGTATTACTACAACTGGTATATCATGGATTACATTCCTTGTCTGCTGTGACATTGATGATGGCTGAAACATGTGAAAAAATAAAATAAATTAGACTAAGAACACAAGACATATTTTATGACTAAGTACTATAAGTTAGTTAGAAATTAGTAGTATTTCTTTAAATAAAATCTATGAAAGTATAAAGCCATTTGAAAAAAATATATAAAGTAATGTTTGTGGGTATTAAGTAATGTCACAATAATCAACCCATTTAACAATATTTTAAGTGTTAAAGTACAACATACTTACAATTTCAATTTCTAAAGTGAGACAAGGGCACTGCTTCTTTGTTAATTTTATTTTAAGTGATTTTGCTGACTTGAGTGTAACAAGTGACCTCGCCAAGTTTCCTAGAAAAATAAATATTTGATTTTTTAATAAATAGACAACAACTTGTACATACAATTATTGTGAATTGGGCTTAGTCACTTATTAAAATATAGGTAAAGATAAGATATTGAATCAGGCGTTAATCCATTGTAACTGAAACCCTGGAGAAATATGTAGTGTTTTTCCGCTGCGACTGCTCCTTAACCGACATCAAACAACAAACTTGATGGTTTTTAGGTGTGTTCCTCCATATACCACCGCCACACCTCACCTCCTAACCAACGTGGCCTCCGTGGATCTCAAGATCTTACCAACACCGCACCTTGTGTCTTGAAGCTTTGTTGTTCTCCTTTGGCAAGATATTCTCGTCGATACGTGTTTCGCCTCTCCACGAGGCATCCTCAGGACGTGTTGACTTCTCACCACACCGAAAGTGACTTTCGGACCGACGTTCGAGGTGTGGCGATGGTATATGGAGGAACACACCTAAAAACCATCAAGTTTGTTATTTGATGTCGGTTAAGCAGCAGTCGCAGCGGATAAACACTACATATTTTTCCAGTGTTTCAGATATAGGTAAAGAGTAAATAAATTATATAAATTAACTACACTATCAGCTGATGGATGTATATTACTTATTAGACTACTTTACCAGCTGACTGTTGAATTTTAAATCATTGATCACATTGGTCAAACAAGGAAAAACTGGGTAATTTTAGGTACTTACATGAACAGTGCATACAAAAACAAAAGCTGAGATCTCTTGAAACTATTTATCAGCTACTCAAAAAGTTAAAGCTTACTTACTGCACTTACCAGAGCTCAAACCCAAGTAAATGTCTCTATGTTCTTCATCTAAACCTATCAGCTGGTACTCTGAACAGAACATGGCCTGTGGAATCTCACACCAGAGTACCGGAGGCCCAGGTCCGCTATTCTCATCGCTCACAATGAAGTAAATTTGATCACTAGAAAGTCGCAGTATACACTCTTTCGATAACTTCGATATTGTAGTGACTATGTCTGAAAATTGAAAGAAAGGTGAATAGTATACTCAATATTTGCCAAGCTTTCTTGGATGAGAAAACTGACTTGTAAACTCCCGCATCGGCCCAGCGTCTATCATAACTGCACGAAATTTCATTATTAACAAGTAAACAAATAATATGCTTAGTGTTTGGATTTATGAGCACGAAATTATTACAAATAAAATATTTAAATGAGTAAAATTAAACCAATATGACAACAAATTCCGCGCTCTTTTCAATTAGTAAACAAACACTATAAGCAAGCGTCAAGCCTAGCTAGCGAAATGACATTGACAATGACGTCAATGACACAATCACTAGCAGCTTAGTTGCTTAGTGCTGAGCAATGTAACTAAATTAATGTATTAGTTAAGGAATCGACTATATGTTACTGTTCGTTTTAATGTATTATTCACCTTCGACCGCGTCAGACATTTATTTGTGACTGTTACTATTGTTTATGTTTATTTTTTAGCTACGCAAATTTCAAATTTTTATTCCTTTATTAGCTAAAATGTTAAATTTACATATACTTTGTTTAAGAGGGAGTTTGAGCAGAAACTTTAAACTAAATTTTTAAAAAATAGTTTAAGCAATTTTTAAAAGAAAATGATGTATTATACATATTTTTTTATTTCAAACCAGATAAATTGTTATTGTATCTTATTAAGTTAATTTGACTAAGATTAATTAAACTGAGTTAGATATAAGCTATTGTATGTATCTTTAACTAATCTTTATCTATCGAGATCAATTAGTATGGGTTTTATAATATTTTTATTTTTATATTTTTATTAACACTCATCATATTATAAAAACTCTTCTACAGTGTAATAACATTTTCCATCTTGTATGTATGCAAGTATAAATAAATTAACAAATAAATTATGGTTTGTTTGTTTAGGAAAATTTTACTATCATTTTCACTTTTTATGTAATTTGGAAGTTTATTGTAAATTTGTAAGGACGTACGACGCCCTCTATAGATGGATGTTATCACAATCTAAGTTTTTTTTTCGATTCAATGTAATAATATTCATCATACAAGACATTAAGGTTAAATAATAAATAAATAAAACGATACTACCTTTACTAAATTATAACATTTTAATTTTATTTAGCGTAGTAGGTTAGGTTAACATTTCAAAATAGCAAGAAAAAACTTTGTTGTTATACCGTGATTTGACTATTTGAATCAGACTATCCTTACTTTCCCTAATTAACTTAGGTTAGTAAACTCAGCCAACCTGTTTCCACACCTCCCGCGCCATGCGCCACTCCGGTGCACTGTTACATTATGCACAGGTTAACTTATCTCACAGTAAAATTAAGACATGAAAAGCTTAATCCTGACATAAAAAGGTTCGTTGAAATACGATTTAAAATCGACGGCCATATTCAACCGAATTATGAAGTAAAAATAGTCGATTGACATCACGAACATCACTAGCTCATAGTACAATGATATGTTAATAGATGGCGCTAATGTATGCAAAATGGCAGCCATGTTGATAAAATTTCTATTTACGGTTAATGTTCTTTCTCTTTTACACGACTGTGTATCGTGCTATGTTCGAAAGAGATACAAGAGATTCTTATTTGATTGTAACGAATAGTAACGTATCGTGGTATAATTTTTGAGATATTTTATTTATTTTGACAAATTCTATGTGCAATTTCTTCTATATATTTGTTGTGCAAAAGATAGATTCCTATATTTTACTATTTATGATTAGGTTTTAACTCACGTTAGGCGTTACACGCTTCAAATAATGGCGAAACAGCCAAGGTATGTACCTACGTATACGATCGATAACAACATGAAACTATAACCCCATATCAACGCATACCTTTTGTGTACGGAAATATTTAGCCTAGATTACTATTTGTATCCAGCAGATACAACAAATATGGAGTTTATTCGCGTAACTGTGATAACGTAAACAAGTGTCTTGCAGCGGTAAAAGGCGACGCGACTGGCCGCTTGCTCTACATTTTGTTTTGATGGCCATAGCCGTAACGTTTTTCCTTCGAATAAATAACGGAATTCGTATTTTGAATAAGGTTCGTTATTTACATATAATACGAATTAACATCTAAGGTAGATAAGTCAATGCGTCTTTCTAGGTCATATTCGAGACATATCTTATTATCACGAAAATAAAACGAAGTTGTTCGATCCGTCCGTTCATTCAATGTCGTCTGAGACTGAGAGAGCCGTGATAATGATTATGCAACATGAACTCGGTCATTCAGTTACGAAGATTTTTAGATAAAATTTGTATATACTTAGTTGGATGTATGGTAATATTTGATCATTCAATCGTATCTAGTATTGATAACTAATTGCGCATTCATTGAGGATCTAATGTTAGGTTAGAGGGGATTTTCTCAGTTCGGTATTTTATGCGGGAAATTTGAATTGCTATAGGTAAACTGAATGGTCTGAAGAAAAAATATAAATTTCCTGTTTTCTTTTTATCAAAATGTAAGTCTACTCACATATTTATACAAAATTAAAATAGGTAGGTAGAGTCTTTAGACAAAAAAACATGTAGACTTATTTAATTAAATAGTTTATACTTACTTTTATCGTACTTTTTATCGTCAGTTGTTTTTCTGGAGATTTTTGATTTGAATATTTAACATCCAAAAGTTGACTACTTATAATTTCTAAAGTAGGTACCTACGTAAAGAAATCTCGATCGCTGTTTTATTTTTTATTTAGATACCTACACTGGACCACCACTACAAATCAGATAGTTTATTACATCCTTTGATTGTAAATAATAAAAGATTCAGTCATCATTCTATCCTTTTTTTAACCGACCTCAGAAAAAGAGGAGGTTCTCAATTCAACTGGTGTTTATCTTCATCCACGTTCCATACCTATTAGAATAAGGTGGCAAGTGCAAACCAAATAAGTAGGTATATTTATTTAAAAAAATGTTGTATGAATGTTTGTTAAATATTGACAAAAGGCTATTGCTTTCTATCAGGCAAATGGTCAAGTGCAAACCGGTTTCAGTTTAAAAAAGACTGAACAAAATTTGTCAAAATTTTGTATGAATAGGTATAGATCAAACGTACGCCGTTAGACTAAAACCAAGTTTAAACAATGGCATAAGAAAATAAACTAAACACATCTTTAATAGGCATAGGTTTCTTCTAGACAAGCGATCAACGTCATAGGCTATGGTAAGATAGGGCTGTAATCAAATATGGCCAAATGAAAGCATAAAGTATTAAAAAATTGTAGTTAAAATTGTATTTAGAAATTATAGTAGCATTAGAACAAATCTAGATATAAGGAAATCTGTTCTGGACAATATAAAATAATTACCTAGGTATCATTACCTATTGTCCTAGAGTAGCATAGGTCTTAAAGAAAATCTTGTTTAATTATAAGTCACTCAAATTACAGTAAACTAATCACATATATATTCTCTATTTTATTTCCAGCATGGAGTCGGAGAACCAGAGCAAGATGCTGGAACGTCTCCAGGTGCTGAGAGCCAAGCTGTCCACCGTGGCTGAGGAGGACTATATCATCAAGGCAGAACCGTGAGTCTTTTTTTACATGTACTAATACAACAAGTCTAAACTTGCGTTTGACTTCAGCCTGCCTGATGTTAAGCACCACTGTAGTCTAAGAAGTAGCACACTTGCCTAGAAGAAACCTATTTAATCTGGATTTGAAGACACCTGGCTTATAATTTTCTAAGAACAAGGTGGTAGAGGGTTATAATTTTTTGGGAATAAGGTGGTAGAGAGTTCCATAATAGTCTCTTTTTCAACAATTGTTGATAGTAATCACAGTAGTAGTTGTCCAACACTAAGAAAACTGTAGTTACTAAATCACATACATTTTATGGTATTGTTGTAAAATTTTGTAGAAAAACATAGTTTTATGGTGGCATCTACTATTGGATATTGTATCACCCAGTATTTCATGGTTTTAAGTCATATTACAGTTTTCATGATAATAGATAGATAGATAGATAGATATACACTTTATTAAAAACACCAGCACAATACAGAAATTTACTTAAAAATAATAATAAGAGTAATAATATATAGTATGATTGACAAACTGTTAAGTAATACCTGGTTGAGTGAAACTTGAAATGATATATAACCTGGACAAACTAGTTAACTACTGCTTGCATTCTTAGGTAGGTACTTATTTTGGTGCAATAACATGATTTTATTTAGTCAACTTATTTATACTATCTAAAACCAAAAGATGAACAAACATTACAAATTATTTCTCTACATTAACTTCAACTTTTCTTAAATGGCTTTTTTATCATCATCATCATCATTTACATGAACCTTTATCGACCATATACCACATTCCTATACTGAGTTTGTATATACCTCCCGTTTTGGTGACAAAACATAATAATATAGGTACATAATGGTATGGACATGTAAATTTATGTATGTATATAATTTAACCTAATAGGTACACATAGTTAGGCAATTATAATAGGCATGGGAAACATGGGAGTCAATATTAGTCATTCTTGTTAGCTTTTTTTAAACATACAAATATTTTATTATGATTAGTATTAAAATCAAATACCTACCAAAATAAATGTATATCAGTATTATATTCATTTATTTATCGTATTACCAGTAATTATTAAGTATTAATATGTAGTGATTTTCCCTCTACGGATTTTCCTTACAATAATTATTTAAATCCATTATATTCTGTGGTAAAGCTGCCGGTCACCTCGGAGGAAGGACAAGCCTGGAGTCATAGTAATAAATTGAACGTGTTCTGTATGTCTGCACTCTTTCGACTTATGTGCGCACCAACGCGGAAGAAAGAGATAACTAGTTACTATATAGATCACCTTCAAATGACAGTGTAGCCGTTTTAGTGATGTGCCTACGACGTACGAAATAAAAAACCGAAACCAAACCGAAACATACATTCTGTTCTGTCACGTTAACGATTATTCTAGTAGTTTCGCTAACTAAACCATATTAAAGTGACGTAATTGTAACATGTTTTCAAAATCGATCTTTTAGGCATAGTTAGAACTAGGTGAGAAAACCTGGAAAAGGATTGTGTAGTTCGAAATAAATAAAATAACTCAGATAACTTTTGTAGGTTTTTATTTACTGACCCTTAAACAATACAGTTTTATTTAAAAAATTACGTACTTTATCTTGTGGTTGTATAAGTTGCTTAGTCATATAATGAATTTTCGTTTTTAAGTATGTCTTGGCTATGGCTTTTATGAGTAGATTTCTATGATTATCAATATTCCACTGATCAATACTATGTTGAAATAATTGTTCGAATAAATTACTACTATTGGCAAAAGTTTGGCTTACAAGCTTGCTGGATTGACTGGTTTCGAAATATAAGTTCGATTTTGAGATCCGATTTTAACCGAATTCAGAACAATTGTGCACAACACTATAAACCAAACTTTTGCGTATTTTTAACATATAATGGCAAAATTTAATTGTTTTCCTCCAAAATGAGGTTCTAAAAGAGTAGAAATTTGTTATATTTTAATATTTTGATTCAGTTTTGTATTGTTTTGTGGAAAATGATAAAAAACTCTAACCTGTGAAATGACAAGCTCTCGATTTCGTCACTTTTCTTCGAAGCATGGCTCTTACAGCCATAGGCAACGCACGCCATTTGTTCTTCAGTAGAAAACACTTCTCAAACAAACTCATTTAACCAAATATTCCAAAGATTCACGGTATATTCGCCAAAAATCCAAATCCACAGCTAGTATCCAAATTGGTTACTCGAGCTAGAAAAACTGGCTTCACTAACGTAAAGGGCCGAACAGATTGTATATAGTTGTCTCTTTTTAGCACACTAAAAACATTCATTAAAAAGAGAGGTTCCGATAGTGCGCCACACTTCAACTTATTACTATGTCTCCAGGCTTGTCCTTCCTCCGAGGCCGGTCACAGTTCACACACGAGAAGGGTGAACGAGTGCGTACTGCGTAAACTTGAAAGACCGAAACTTTTGTATGTGTTGCCATTGTAACAAGTTGTACCTATGAGCAGATATTTTATGAAATTTGACTATTAAAAAAAAAGCAAAGTATTTTATACTGTAGGTATATTAAATATTGTAACTGTCTTAAAAAATATAGTAGTCAACTCAAGCTATGATATGTTACGTTGATTAATTTAGGTTTAACAAATTAATTGACATAAAAAAATATGTCAGTAAAATAATAACGTCGTCCATCTATCTAAAATTAAATTGGGTTGTGACATTTACCATTTATGTCGGCACGTCGTATGGTGTAATCTGCTAATCGACATAGTTTCCCAAATGCGGTAAACAAATAATGTATTAAGTATTACAAATTTTAACTCTAGAACCCTCGCTCATATACCTACGAGTACTACCTACCTAACCTACTTTGAACAGGCCAAATTCCGAAAGTGACTCGAAAACTGAATCTATTCAATTTCATTTGAGATTTTGACATTTAAAAAAATTACGTGCACTAAAAACAAATTCCAACAAACTAACTCTCTACGTAAGTAGATGTATAATATGATGATATACTGTCTCGTTTTTTTCATTGCCTTCATAACACATAAGATCGCATCACGAAATACTTTAGCCAAGTTAAAAAATATACTAAGGGTATAGTGTAGCCGAATCTTATACCATGGTCTGGCAACATTTTTAGTCCGGCATCGCGCGCGCCCAGGATTCCACGCGTTCGCGGAATTGAAAATTCTTTAAAAAATCTTTGACAGCTCCCGTGAGCTTACAACCACGTTTTTATGTTTCCAATAAAATTTAAAAATGCACTGTTTTCGGTAAATATCATGCAACAATGATTCAAAAGCCGAATAGCGATAAGGGTGGTTATTTCGTAATTTCGGGCTAATTAGTGTGTAAGAAATGCAATATCAAAGTAATGAAGAGGACGACTTGCAATATCGGATTTTCGATTCATCATTCGATTTTCCTCTTGGGATCAAGGCGAATACTAGCACCGGTCGGAGACGAAAGTAAGTTCTATTTTCAAAAGAGATTCGAAGTTTGTTTTCTTTTATTGAAGGTACCTACTTATTGCCAACATGAACATGTGCGCTAGGTGATGTCCTATTTTTTACTTTTATAATTTTTCAATCTTGAACTTTTTTAATCATGCAACTTTAACAACAATAAACTTTATTTAAGAATGAAGTTCCTACTTAAATAGATTCAATACCTGCTATGATATAGTGCTAAGAAGAAATTTATTATTAAAATGGCATATCATTAGTACTTATTATTTTTTATGTTATATGCATTATTTATGGATAAATATTTACTCTAGATGTGAGGATGAATTAATAGTATCTAAATACTTGTTTAATAAATTGATCACAATAAGATTTTAAACTTATTAACTAGCTGAGGTGCAGTTGAACTTAAATATTATTAAAAAGGTCTAGCTGATTTCTCACCTCGCCTGAGCCTCAAAAGCTTTTAAAAGCAGTATTTGAGCTCCAAAGAAAAGTAATGGATTAATGGAATAGGATCATTATGTGAGTCCATCTTTCTCTTGGCATGTTATTACTTAGGTTGGTTTAATGCTTTCCTAAATTGCTTACTGGGCATTAAGACATTAC
The DNA here is from genome assembly GCA_964023185.1 of Macaria liturata. Lineage (NCBI taxonomy): Eukaryota > Metazoa > Arthropoda > Insecta > Lepidoptera > Geometridae > Macaria > Macaria liturata. The sequence goes on from OZ026822.1 coordinate 9,286,174, forward strand.
ACTCATGTGTAGTGGTTATTCACACAATAACTATTCTTTTTTTTACATGATATAGGCTCACGCTTGACTACAACTTGCCTGATGTTAAGCAACGTTATAATCTACGATCTAGTGCGCTTGCCTAGAAGAAACCGGTTTCCTCACATGACTTACTAGTTGATTGATCGAATTCTAGGCTTTATGTGGGTACTAACTGTATTAAAAGTCTAGAATGGGATAGTTATAGTAAATGAGTATTCTCTCTGGCACATATGTAGGTATTCCGCTTGTATTATTGAACAATAACCAAATTTGCAACTGATATTAACTACATAGTTGATCTTCTAATATCGGGCTGGGGACTGGACAAGTTGGATTACTTACTATTTATAGCTAACAAATTCACTGACACACACACACACACAAACACACACACACACACACATATTTTACCACAATTCAGACTGAAGCTATGTTATAAATATACCTACATAATTTGAACCTAAACAGTTTTCAAATCAGGAGATGATTTACTCATGGAGTTGAGATTATCTAATAGTATCCATTATGGCTAATGTGAAGGCATTATGAGTTACAAAATGATATGATCCAAATATAAATGAATTTACTTAAACAATGACAATTGGTTTGCCAACATTCTGAATGAATTTAAACTTACTACTAATGTCAATCGTGGAAGGACCTGGGTGTCCACCACATTGTATCTGCCCAAGAGAACTCCCTTAACTTTGAATTAATTCTGTAGGGGAGTCACAACCCTCAGTCACGAGGAAATATGACTCAAGAGAAAGACTAATGTCAATCAAAAGAAATAAGTAGGTATGTATGGCTTGTTCTCATCATTGGCTGAGTTTGCATTGCGCTGCTGTCTATAATAATAATATGGCTTTGATTACTTTGATAAAGAACATCAATTTCAATCAGTTGATGTGGATTTTAGAATCCTGCACATTTGAGAGGATGTTTACAGATAAAAAATACAAATAATAACCAACTTTAATTAGTTTTTTTTTTAATACAAGACAAGTCCAAACATTACACTTAACCTAAGAAAACAAGGTATTTGGTATTTTTTTCATAGACCTAGTTGGATGCAGCAGGTTTCTTGATTTTTTGATTACATGGCATGGTAATCTTTGAAAGCTTTAAACAAAATTATTAATTATATAAATATAATATATCCCACCAAAAACATTCTGTAAAAAATTTGCCAAGTCTCGATAGAGCTGCTTGTTTATCTCTTAAAAGTAATGAAATCTCTAGAATTAGTTAAGTCAAGTCTAAGGTTCCTTACTGCGATTTATTTATTATTATTGTTAATTTTAGTAAGATAGAAGACGCGTACCATGTATTAATGGAGTGTGTGAGGAACCAATCTGAGCGACGAGAAGTGTTTACTACACACTTAAAATACTCGATGTGGGATCAATATTTGTTATATTATCTGAACCCAACTCTGTGGAGGCTGGGATGGTCTTTTAACATGATAATTTTACATGACTTTGCCGTTGACTTGTAAGTAGTAGAAGTAAATAGGTTAAAGTTTTGTGTGTGTCTCAATAAATATATTCTTTCATTACTTTTTAGAGATAAACAAGCAGCTCTATTGAGACTTGGCAAATTTTTTACAGAATGTTTTTGGTGGGATTTCACTTCTTTTTGACAGGACGTGGACTAATATATATAGGTACCTATATATTTTTAATATTTTTATTTATTGAGTAGAATACAGTTATATATATATATAGAAAATTGAATGCAGTAGAAAGTTGGCTGAGGATGATGATGATTTTGTAAGTTCCGATGCATACCACCAGTTTTCATCATATCTAGTTCAAGCACCAACCCGCTATCTCTTACAGTTTTCGAGATCCCTTATGGTACTCCAAGGTCTGATGGCCAAAGTGATGGTGATACTCGGCCTTCGGCCTCGCATCCCGCTCATTTTGACGTCGCATGTACTGCGTTGTCATATTTCTCGTAAAAACGCTAATTTGGCTGTACTGTTACGTTTTCTCATCAGGGTCACCAGGTAGTCCAGATCTTCCATAAATCTTGTTTTGATAGTTTTTCCTTTATGTGAGCGCTAAAATCTACCTCTGTACCAAATTTCAGCTCTCTAGGTCTATGGGAAGTAGTAGTTCTATTTTGATGATCAGTGAGTGAGTCAGTGTCGAAAATGCGAAACTTTGCATTAGCATAACTTCGGAACTAATTGATCTACCAACTTGAAATTCTGGATTTCAAGTGTGTTATTACGAATTTCTAGATGACGAAAATTTTAGCGTTTTAATCCTATCCAGAGGTTCTCAAATAGGGGGCTGAAAATGCGGCGAAACGGTTCGAGAAAAGGATGGTACGGCAGTTTGCTTCGCGCTCGACTTGGCGGGGGCACTGCCGTGACCCCCAGATTATGTAGCATATTTACTAAAAGCTGATCTTTGTCATATACCTAACTCAACATATTTCAGTTATTAAAGCATGGCTCTGTACATGCTATCATGTTTAAATATGTATATATATTTATATAATAGGTACATATAGTTACATGCCTATTTTGTCACTGGTAGAAACTACCTACCTATATGTAGTAGTTTACTTTGGTATTTTATGAATGATTCCATTCTTCTCATCTTTAAATAGTACAGACTGCCCACGCGAAAGCTTCAGAACCCAGAGGCCTCCTAACCTACCTACCACATACCTATAACATACTATAGCTATATCTATACGTACATTGTACGTGAGACCTTGATCAAAGGCTCAAGGCCTCGGAAAGCACGCAGGATAATCACTGCGTGATTTGGCATTCGAGATTAACTACGTTATATTCAAATATGGTTTTAGACTAACTGCTGAGGTGATGTTTACTTACATCTAACTATTTGTGAAACTTAACTATAGAGCGCAAAATAATAGTTAGGTACCATGGAAATAGGGAAAGAGAGGGATGAAATAAAAAATCCTTGTTAGGTACTTAGTGTCTTTAAAGTTCGAAAATAGTTTTCAATCAAGTATTTTTTTCTCAAACGTCATCGTCGCAAATACAAAATTGTCAATTATTTTTAAATTTCCAAATTCAAATCTTCAGCTAGAGATGTGCCAAACAAGACTACAAAAAGTCCTTAGTCTATTGCTATCGATAAAGATGCCTCGATTCCAGTCGAGACATGCTTCTTTTGTTGCACCGTGAGAGAATATGTGGTGCATTGACCACCTTCAGTGCAACCCCTCCGAGGTAAATGACCAGGGTACAGAGGGTGGCACCCCCGACCAGCCTTAATTGCTTCACGTGCATCACAGCAGATGGCAGGCAAGGTGCAAGCTAGTGATGCCCTTTGTGTCGATAAACGACTCGATATCGATAAGCTAATGAGAAGGACCCGAGTCTATTGGTTTATTTAATTTACGATTATGGTTAAATAGTTACTACCGGATATAATTATTTAGCTGGAAGAGGAAGTCTAGAAATATTTATTTATAAATACTATAAATAGTAACTCTGGGCTGTGCAAGTTTTTCTTAATTAATGGTCGTGACGTAGTTTTCAAACTAGGTAACTAATTAATACAATTAAAATAGGTTTATTTAATATTGTTTATAATAAACACAGTTTAAACTACACATTTGAAATTAATCATATATCATGTCGCAATTAATTACTTACTTGCATGTAACATATATTTTTTAAATTACCTTTTAATATCCGTCGATTTTCTACTACCGTCTTGTATTTTTCTTTGAAATATCGATAAATTTCAAACATTCGCAGCGCCGCACTATCTAACAGGGCTCTCCTATGAATACCATTCTAATTGGGGTGAGTGCGACTTGACTTTCACACGATGCAACTGCACTGAACTTGTGTTGCAATACTCTGTAATATCTATGTCCACTTACTTTATTCATTAAAACACTGTTTCCAACTTTTTGCCGTGGCTTTGCGCTGTTGACATTTTCAGGAAGGTGTTTTTTATGCTAAGGTAAATTGCCGACATGAATAATTTATTTTTCTTGCTTCATAATAGGCACGGTCGCGTTATTAACTTAGCTTGTGTGTTGAAGAATTTTGGCTCGATATTTATGAAGTACTTGATCTTGAATTAAATTAATGACAGGCCAAATTATCTTTCTATAAACTACTATAGGATCAATATAAAAGCAGTTTATATACTTAAATATATGCCAGAATTCCATGAACAACAAAATAGTCAGGAAAAAACGATTGCCAAATTAAATTCACAACCGAATCAACAATTTTAGTATGATAAGATTAAGCAACTCTAAAGCACATTCAATGATGTTTCGACTGAGTAACGTAATTTTCAATTATTCTTTTAAAAAATTTAACCTCTATAAATATTATATTTAGTTATATGTATTACATAAAAAAATAAAAGTTAAGGCCACTAAGGGTGTGGTCGCAATTAATTACAAAACAAAAAAAAAACGAAACACGTAGGTATACACGTCCGCATCAATTTGAGTGTCCCATTTCTAAGGTACCTACATAAGTTCCAAGGTTACTTTGGTTGGAAACTAACTTTGACGTTCGACGATTAGACCCGAGCTTCCTATTCTACAATACCAGTTAATCTAAATATATAAAACTCAAAGGTGACTGACTGACTGATTGACTGACTGACTGATATAGTGATCTATCAACGCACAGACCAAACCACTGGACGGATTGGGCTGAAATTGGGAATAAAGTTAGATGTTATGACGTAGGCATCCGCTAAGAAAGGAATTTTGGAAATGCCTCTTTTAAAGGGGTGAAATATGCAAGTTTTACTTCTTAATGCGAGCGAAGCCGCGAGCACCCACTAGTATTAAATAACATCCTTAGCTCTTTCTTCGCCTGGACTGAATAATAATATTACAAACTGATCTATGAAGACCAGTCGAATTTCCGACCACGTGGAGACAAGGCCCGTTTCGTATAAAAAAGCCATTTCAATAGACCAGCTGGTTTGGCAGACGTAACATTGTTACTTACAAGGGGACCCGAAGAAATCGAGGGTGCCACGCTATTATTCAAGCCGTCTTATAATACTCCCGGTAAACCTATTTTTATACATACCTTCATTGTTGTACGAGACAGATTCGCAATGCTTGAGGAAGGTACGCTTTCTGCGGATTATGAATAAATAAAAATAACATGGGTCCGTGACGCGTACGTGTCAAAGTTCATCAGGTTTTTATTGAATTTGAAAATATTGGTGACATATTTTTTCCAATTTTTGCCCCCCTAAAAAGAATACAAAATAATTTCCATGGTTTACAAAAGCTTTACAATTTCTTGTCATGATGTAAGTTAGCAAATATTTATTGCGTTACGTATTTCCTCCTGTAATTTCGTCAAGGTACATTCTTCTTCACTACGTACTAATTTGAAATGAAATGCTTCCTCGAAAAATTAAATCCCGGATACACGGTCTCCAAATGAATGGAGCGTATAAAAATACGTGGGTGTATTTACTTAGAAAGCTGCGTTTCGGCGCGTGCCTTGAGTTACCTGACAGCCTTTCTGTGCTTACATCTATACACATAGACAGTATAAGATAAAGACATGTAACTTCTTATCTATCATCATAATATAAATGTTAGTTTGCACTTATAAGCATACGCCGGGCAGGCATAATGTAGTTCATCACCTTATGTTTTTCTTTATAACCAGTTTCGTCTACCATATCTTTGTACTACCTTGACAAATCCGTATCCAGTTTTATCATAAGTCTAAAATGGCGGACTCGTCAGCATTTTTGTATATTGTAAGTAATATGTGTCGCACGATATTTGTTTGTAACTGACCTATCACACGAATTTGATCGCCATATTGAGACGTCTGTCAGTCCTAATGTCAATGTTTGACAGGCCGGTGCTTCTCCTACATTACATATGCACCGAGCCTCGAGCTATTCAAATGAGCTTTTTGCTATCGATGACTCAGCGGACCGTGTCCCATCCCTATATATATAGAGCGCGGTGAAATGTCAATAGCGACATTATTTTGCATGGCATCAAAAGTATTGTAAATTAACTAAATATTTCCATTAAAAGATAATCGCAGGCCTTGGGGAAACTTGGGATATTAAGTCATATTTTAAGTACATAATCCTGTCGAAACTAACTATTTCATGACTATAAAACTGAATGATTTATTTTTTTTCTGTTTCCTACAGACTGGGTATAATCAAAGCTATTATCCAATTAAGATTATAACTTTGTAATGCTGATTTACTCTAATACCTACCTACTCTATAGAAATCGTATCAGCTGAAACGAAGTGTGTAAAATAAAACAAAAAGTATTATCAGTGCGGTTTGAGTCGACCGCACGAATACTCACTTTTATCACTTTCTTGCTATCTTTATGCGGGCTCGAAGTTACTAAGAACCCCCATCTACATTTTGTCGGTAAACTGTAGCATTAGCATTTATTACATTAACCGTAAACCTATCGCACATGAGGGTTTTTGAATATCGCCATATGGTAGACATGTTATAAATCGATTAGGTACTTGAAGTTTTTATTCGATCAAAATTGAGTTAGAATATTGATCAAATAAAAACTTCAAGTAATCGATTAAGTATACGTCTCAATCTCGATTAACGATTGTCTTTAAATATTTTTTTTATGTAAGTACTTAGCTGCTTTTAGTTCCGCAACAAAGATGATACTTCGTAAAATAAGAGTGCACTTAAAAAAACCAAACAAAGATGTATCTCCAAAATCAATGCGGCCTAATTCGGCCACCGCATGGGAAACTGGGACAATTCAAAACATGGCGCATCCCATCTGTCGTCATTGCTTATATTGTGTCCCAGTGATTATACAATTTATACATCAAGGTATAGAGGCCAAAGGACATGCATCGATAACTCTTACCCCTCGTGTCCGAATATATGCGCCTCCCTGTTTTTTAAATCGTGGGAACATGGAAACTTGTTTACCTGCGCGAGCGCATGTGGGGTGTACTTACCCTTAATTATTAAAAATGCAATAAATTACAATTTATTTTGATGCTGTGTACGTGTGATTGGGTTTTATACGGGGATTTTGGGGAGGAATCGTGTTTTCGATTGTTAAAAAGCTATAATTTTTGAGATATTGCAGCAATTTTATTAGGAACCGATCGTGTATTTTAATTTATTTATGGCAATTTTTATAGCTGGGACTTGCTGCTTCATTGCGATATTTATTTTTGAATAACATTTAAGTATTCGAATTAAAATATATGTATATGTATGCATGAATTGTATCTATATACTTACATATATGATGTATAGGATTCGCGCATTGGAATGCTGAAATATTGGTCAGATGAGATACATGAAAGCCTCACTCTCACCACATTAATACTCCTACAAATGTCCCGGTATATTTATCTCTTTTATCTTTCACGTATGTATTTCTATCCAACCACGCAAGTATCTTCACCAATTCACCTCATGTATTGGAAACAGATATTTCTAGTATTTACTTTAGTCCTAGTATATTACAAAGTATGTATCTGTAAATACTGATGGACGAGCAAATTTCCCCCGACACAGCTGACCTAGTGGGGGAAATATAGTACTTATAATTTGTGAGCTAATGTTTATTCCTAAGTAATATATAAGTAAGTAAGCAATCAAGCGATCATATGTTTTATGTCTTGGGAAATATCTCTTTGTAAAGTTAACCACTTTTTATAACAAGGATGAAATTACCACCAATGATGGCACTGAACCATATAATGAATAAACAATGTAGGATCCCGTGCAATATGGTCGTCACGGTTGTTAATAAGCAAACTGTATCCATTAGTACAATTAATTCATTAATTACATTAGTTAGCTGTGGGAACCTTTTACACGGTTGTGAGCAGAGATGCTACTGTATAATCTGATAGGATTTATCAGATTGAATTTCATATAATTACCTACCTAGATATAAATCGTGTAATTAATTTGATCCAATTGTTCCTACAAATAACATAAAACTAATTATTGCAAAAGTATTTTATTGTTGGTAGGTTTCTAATTGTATTATTTGTTTTCAATCATTTTTTTTAATCATTTAATCATTTAATTTTAAAAACACATTTCATGAACACAGTATTCTAATTATGTTGTGCCATAATGCAATGTTGCTATTAAAAAAAATACATTTACACAGTTTAATTTAGGCTGCACTGAATATTTACATAGTGTGTCCTGACTACTGCTGTAGAATTCCCTGTGTTGCAGTAGCCAGGGTTCTTCCGTTGAAACTAATATTGTTAGGCGAGTAGATATACCTGTCTATCTTCTATATACTATATATAATCCCTAAGTAGAAGTACATATATTCACTCACACGCACACACAGACACACCTCACACACACACCACACACACACACTCACACACACACACACACAAACACACACGTCGTCCGTTGTTTTTAGTTAAAATCTATTTTTGTAAAATTATTCAAATATTATGAACCAAAACCGTAGCTGCATATTTAAATCATACCATTTAAAAGCACCTGTGGCTGCTGCGATACAGGGGTACCTACTGCAGTAGCCACTGGTAACTCTACATTAAGGTCAATTGAAATAAAATTTAAAACTCTTTTAATTAAGTTATCTTTAAGGTAAGAAATAAATAAATTTTGAATTCTATACAACACAATACAGAACTGATGACTATTATAATAATTACGTATGTTTATGTTCAGTTATAGGTAAGTTGCTGTTTTGTCTATTTATCTGAGAACCTATAATTTACTCTCTTCCTTTTTAAGTGAATAAATCACCACTATTAAAGCCGTCATAGTAATTAATATTTGGCCATGTAATGACTTACTTTTCTTACAAAACCTGTTCTTGTTGTTAGCAACCCCTTTAGATTTTATTGTGTAGTATTATTTTAGTGCATTGCCCTCTTATTACGAGACCATTTGCATATCTTTTGAATTTTATAATTCCCAGCAAATTTTACCATTTGCTAGTTTTTATAACACAAAGCAAATAGCTATCATAGTTCAAATACGTTCTTTTGGTTGAATTATGACCCATTAAAATAATCATAACATTTTTATACTCGATTAAGTACACATTACTATCCAAAGGTGTTCTGTGTTAGTTTTTTCCTGTTACATATCTCAAAAGAAAACATTAAAAGTATTATGTCGGCGAACATTAAACAACTCTGGCATATAAAATAACAAAACTTGGCTTCAGTTTGATCACCTTTACTTTGAATAACTATACTATTACAAATACTTATTGCAATGTACAAAAGTCGTAAGCGACTTCACTTTTTCTGCTCTCTATAAGTGTCATTTTGTCTGCATACAATTTTACTATCTAATTTTGATTTAAAACGTAATTGAAAGAAGGAAGTGATGTAATTACAATTATTAAAAATATAGTATAGCCAGTCAGTTTCGTCTCTATATCAACGCATCAAGTCCTAAAATTAATCGAGTCTTGAGTTACCATAACACAGAGAATAAAGTATAAATTACGGTGTTTTTTCTATCGAATGTACGTCGTTCTGTTGTTGAACTAGCGCATCCCCTATACGCCCGAGCGCAGCTGCGGCAATCAACATGGCATGCGTGGGGGTCGCAGATGTCGGCGCACGCGCACGTCCGCGATAAATCGATATCTGTACATGTATGACTAGTTTCCGAGGATGGCATATGTTTTGGGTGGTGAACTGGTGACGTCATGGGAATAAGGTATCTTAGATAACTACTTACTTTTAGAGAGATATAGACTATGAATGAATGAATGAATGTATTTATTGTCCGAAGACTAGGCAACTATAGTACAGGTGATAAAAAAGGCTAATAGAATAGACATTTTAGATTTAGCGCGCTAGTTTTTACCTTGTTAGGTTTACAGACGTAAGATCATAGAAATCAGCATTTTGTTTTATTTGCTGTATCTGTTTATATTTGTTTTAAGTATTTTGCTGAGACATTTTATACATATTTTAGTAATTCTGAATAAAATAATACAGGGCAAAAAAGTAATTTAATAAACTAAATCATCTACCATTGCTACCTACCTAGAAAAAATATCGCTTTCCAGTAGCTTAGAAAAAACCCATTACATATAGGGTCCCCAATTTAATCGAGCATGGAATTGCAGACAATAAATCGAAAATCGACAGAAACGTTCGAAAAAGGACATCAAAAGCGATAAAAATAATTAACTCAACACATTAGGATCAGCAGTCCCGTTAACTAAAACAGTATCGACTTCCGAAAATCCCGGTATTTGCCAATAATTGACACGTGGTCCGCCAGATGGCGCATCACCTGCGTGGAGGAAGTCCTCGTGCGATGCATTGCGGAACTGGACTCGGTCGGGACTCGGGACTGCATTCTTCGCGACGAAAGCCCATCACTATGCGCGGTCGTTGACTTGACATTTGCGTGTTCGAATTACAAATCTAAAAAAAAATAAACAAAAAATAGAGATGTTAATTACATCTCTATATTTTGTAAAGACGTTTGTTTTTCGAATACCGAATACTGACCTCATGATGCTCATATTTTAAGGTAACTCTATAACAACCTCTTGTTTCGTCTTCCATGCCTATGTCATCGTTTATTTTAGCAAACCGCCAGCGATTACCACCGGATCCCCTTACTAAGAAATATGTTCCCATTATTCTATTACTTTAACCATCCACAACTATGCAGTAATAGTAGCCATATTTTGCTTTAACAATCTGGAACAAATCGACTGGCGCTTGCGCAGAACAACGACCTCGCAATCAACATGGTACTACTTGGGAGGCCCCTTCTGTTTTAATAGGGTAGGATCCTGTTAAAAATAAAACTACATATAGACTGCTTCGTCCGAAATCACAGAATACACAGCATGCGAATAGGCTTTTGTATCGATATGCAAGTCGGTAAAATAGTGCCGTTGAAAAAATATTAAGTTGTGTTTACCTACATATATCACTTGATGTTTTAGTATGTAAACAGAAGAAATACTTTGCTATAAACAACGTAAATACAAATGAGAAATCAACAATTAACAAACGAACTAAATGGTCTGAATGATCTTGTCTTTCTTCTAAATTATGGCTATTATATTTATTATTATATATTTTTTGAAAATTTTTGAAATTTGAAATTATATTGGCCATGGAATTGCTTTAGTAAGCCCTTCTACCAAACTTTTTGTCCCATCCGATATTTTATCTCATAAAGTCACGTCCCGTGGTTTTTGTTTTGTGACTTCTGGTTCTGATCCTGTACTCTTACCAAGGTTGCCCTTGACTGTATCCTGAACAATCGCAGGGTGGCTATCTCACGTTTTACATTGGATTCTGTATTAAATTGATTACCGATACGTTGGAAATACAATGCAAGGTAAATTGACTTTCGATAAAAGAAAAAATAAAAAGGAAAACAAGTCTTGAATATAACTGGTTGTAATCCAACATTTATATATATTTCTTATAGTTTCTCTAATTAAAAATCTTAATGTTTATATTGATAAAATTTCTAATAAAACTTGAAAAAATTGGTACGGTAAAATTAATACTCAATAATATTTGTTTTTACTGTAGCATTTTTTTCAAGTCTTGTAACTAGTCTAGGGGCAAAATACGCCTATTATGAGAACGCATAGAAATATCAAGAAAGTATATTATTATGAAAACTTGACGCTTTCACCGCACACCTTTCCTTGGCTCGTGCTCACAATAAGGGAAGGAAGTAGAAAAAAACACAAACAGGGGTTGAAATGTCAAACCATGTGCGCGGGAGTCATTGTGTATGTTCGTAAGACATTAATCTTGAAGGGCAATGACCAGGTGGAACTGGACCTTTGTACGACGACAAAAGGTGTTTTTTTAATAAATTGATATTTTTCAGTAGGGTCGGAGTCTTGAGACGTTTGAGTAGCGTGAATTTTAACGTAAATTTTCTTATTGCAAGGGTCAAGATTCTGAGACTTCAATCAAGACAAGCAACATTTACAATCTTCTTTCATTTTATTTTTTATTGTCGCTATTAGTAATGTAATAGCCATACTTAACGTTTTAATTTGTATTTTTTTACATTAATATTATTTTATAATAATGCATGTTTTTATATGAGAAGACTGAGAATATTCGAAAAACTTTGACAACGTTTAGAGCTAGCATTTCATGCAATGACTTCATAGATACATCAAAGTACTTTAAAGTAAAGTACCGATCTCGTACTATAAAAAGAACAAGAACATACTTCAGTATACATATAAAGAGCGATACTAATCAAAAACACAAAAGAGCAGCTGTGTCCCACCCCTAGCACCATGTAATACCTTCCTACTCTTGTAATCATTTATTGCGATATCATTTACTTATTTAGTGCATTGAAATAAGATCTGTGTATTACAATATTTTAAGCTAAGCAATATTTTTGAAATTATTTGGGTATAGTCTTAGAAATCTCTGCCTGCCTTCAATTTATGTACTTATGTCTTTAAATTTTACGTAAACTAACCTATAACAAATCGTACAAAACTCATGTTAACACAAAAAAATAAGCAATTAAAGTGTATCTACAGTATGCACTTACATACATATGTATGTACTTACCTAAAAACAAGAGGGCTATGGCAAAAGAGAACAGGAAATGGTTCTTAGTTAGTCATATTTTTACCAAAATATGTATGCCAAGTAGTAAAGTACTACTTGGCATACTACTAAAGTACATAAAGTGATAAATCTTACCGTCATCTATTTTTCTTTACGAATTCAGCTACTAAAACTATTAACTAAAAATAGGTACAAAATAGCTACATATAATTATTATCACCTCAATTTATGATGTCATCCTCACTCACTATCATACCAACTAAAAATAATATCAGTAAGCTGACCCACCACGTTTTTATCAATTAAAACAGTAGACAACAACAAACTCCATTAAATTAAACTACCTAAACTGGGCCTAAATGTTTCGTCGACACTTCATTGAGACAAAAAATGGCACAGATGTTTCTTGTGTGTCATCTTTGGGCCTCCCTAAAATATATGGAGTGCTTTGAGCATGGTGGAATAGCGAACAAAATGGAAGATAGGATATTTTGGCCTTTGTTTATGTAAAACGTACTAGATGTAAATGTGTGTATTACAACGACTACACAGCCATTTAAGGGCGAATTTCATACAATACATACGAGTAGACCTACAATATTTTATTTCACTTATAATGTGTCTTTGTGCAATGTGCGCTGATAACTTAAAACGCAACCTTTTGAAAGATGGCATGTAAATTGTAAAAGCTCAATATGGTAGAAGCAACTGACGAATTTTCCTGTCCATGTAGGTAATATAAAATTTGGTCTTTTCATGATCGATTAGAAATTATACCTTCACTATTCATATAAAAAGCGGAACTTGTTATCGTTAGCGCTGGCAAAGGTCGCGGTTTTGACCTAACCAAGGAATGACCGACATTTCCGTTCATACAGCAAGTTATGAATGTGATGAAGATGAATTACTTTAATTGCATAAGTATTTTTGTTCAAGTGACTGTTTGAATTGGTCTATTCTTCAGCCAAGCTCATTCGAAACCCTGACCCCTTGATGCATAAGATGTAACTATTTTTTGTGGAAACAAATTGGAAAATCTAGTTTCCATCGAGGGGAATATAAGTCATAATATTTCAAATGTCTAAATGTTATATGATGTACATTTTAAGACATAAACAAATGTTTTCTTCTTTAAAAATGTACTTATGTCCAAAAGCTATAAAAATCTATGAACCAGGATGCCATGTGCAAATTCAATAGCTTTATGACTCAGGTGTTAATGCTGGAATTATACTCAAAAGAATCATAAAATTTCCGCATCACCACTATAAATCATTATTCCATTCAATTAATAAATAATACTAAATCTGCATACAAACTACCCTCGGACACGACAATTTCTTCGCGTGAGAAAAACCTATTAAATCCATAGACAAGGGTTTTAATTTTTCGCATCTGTCCCCTTTAGGTTAGGTATTCTATGGTCTTTTGTCCATTCCCTTTCTATAATACAATCTCTTTGGTTTAGATGTATCGTGGGATACCACTTGAGTCTATTTGTCTATTCTCCAAGGATAGGCGAACCTGTTCCTTACCCCTGCTTATCTGTCATAGATAACAGAGGTTATGAACATTTTTGGTGATAACATCTTTTTTCTAGTCAGATTTTTTGGGCATGAATATTTTTTACATAATTTTATCATAAGTGTCATACTTGTTTGTTTATCTCCATCTACTTTACAAAATATGTGACTAATTTCCTAATACGGTGTCAAAATCTCTCATATCGTGCTGTATTTACATAAGTATTGGAAACCAGAACGACCATAGCTACACCATAATGTATTAACTTTATGTTATTGAAATAATACACAGATATAAAATGTTGGTCGCGCCTGCCATTCTAATTCGTCTAGCTATGAGAATTTTCTAAGCAAAGGGGTGCTCATATAATAGGTCCATTTATCTTTGACCCTAATAGTTGAATAGAACTTAAATAGACACTGCTCAGTATATTATTTAAGGTCACTCCATAACACTTTTGCATTTTTATAATATTTTGCGCAATAAATCTTTCATCTCTTAATCCGTAAAGTACCTAATAAATTATACAAATTAAATGTCTAAAATTTGACACAAATAATTTGTGTCATCATCTAGTTAGAACATATTATCTAAACTTATCACGATGATGTAACTCGTGTCGTAGGCATTAGGTTAATTATTTTGATAATTTATAAGGGGCATCTCCATTGACATTGTTAGGTCGACCGTCTGTGGCGAAACAGGGCGTCTGTTGGTAGAAATATCAAAATAAAGTCTGGTATATTAGATGCCGGATATCATTTGTAGTCCAATACACAAGAGGAGGTTGAACAACATCGCATTATAATCAAAATACCAGCCAAGATTAAATCAGCACTTGTACTTTAAAAAAAAATGTAGGTAGGTTAGTACTTATTTGTGTTTATTAATTCTCCAATGAAGAAGACATATTCTAGCTTGGCTTGAAAATATATTAAGTACTTAGTCCAATCGATTCACAAATATTTTATTTATTTATTTATACACAGTACAGATAACAGCTTGGAGTGCATTTGATGGTTTTTGATCGAAATAATCAAATTAATTTTAAAAATTAATCTGCTAGCGCTGCGGACTTTCCTTTGACAAATTTTCTTTTCATACGACATCGCATCCTCTTTTAGCTTGTAAATAATTTGAAAATCATTAAACTCTTGTTTACAAAATCTCAACACACCATAGTTCTACTTAACTACAGACCCTACACGTTTGCCATATTTCTCCGCCAAGCGAAAGGATGGAAGCAATCATTGCCAGTCGAATGGCCACACTCAAGTTACGGGTGGTTACGGCCACCAATGGTTGTCGGGTTTCCATTGCCAGGATTCCGGTGTCAAGTTGCTGGCGACTAGTTCACAACAATTCTTTATTAACTGCAACACTTATGATGTGTAAGTGTAGGTAGAGTAAGGTCCTTTTTGGTACCGATTTCGGCCGTGTATGGTTATCGTGAAGGCCTGTAGGTAGTCGAGTTATGGTGCATGGGAGTATTGGTAGTTGGTACCCTGAGTCAGCTAATAAAAGACATGGAAGCTTGATACCCAGTAATTATATTACTTCAGTCTAAATATCAATATGTATTAAATAATTTGTTAAGTACCTAAACAGCTCAAATTTAGGAAGTTATCACCGCTAGAGTTGTACGAGTATAATCCAAAGCCAAGTCATGGTTTTAAAATGTGACTGCACGTTTCGGGGAAAGTTAGGTAATGCGTGCGAGCGCACCACTTTTTCGTTTCTCGTCTATCGTTCACCTAAACAATCCTAGATAATAGGAACAAGCATTTCAGGGGACACTTCTTTGTTATAAAACAAAGCCTAGCTTTTCAATACTTCGCATGTCCCTCTTACCACATATATACATACGTGATATCTGTGCTTTTTACTTACCATGTGTCTTTTGTCTTCTGAAGACTTTTACAATTTCCTTATTTGTACAATGTACTTAAGGATAACGAGTGTTTTTCTTCAAGGCTCACTAGTAGCAATCCTTGTTAATGTCTTTTAAGAGTATTTGTTATGTCTGCGATACGAATTGTTTATTTAAGTCTCAGTGTTTGGTTTTCAAGTCTAGACTGGTGCCAATTAAATATCAATGCTCCAACGCCGATGGTGATTGAGACTAGGCCAGTTACTAGAGTCTGTTGGATAATTTAGTCTTTCAATATTTATTTTAGTTTCTAGATTATGCATATGTAGCTTCTATGGTCTAGACGGATTTACAGAGTTATACATAATGTTTATTACAGAGTAAATAATATACTATATAAAAATAAGTCGGGGTTTCCTTCCTGACGCTATAACTCCAGAACGCACGAACCGATTTCCACGGTTTTGCATTCGTTGGAAAGGTCTCGGGTTCCGCGAGGTTTATAGAAACGAAAAAAATATTTTTCTTCATCTTTTAATCCCCAAATGAAATGTTACAAAAAACGAAGCCATTTGGTGGCGAACCGGAGTTCGCCGGGTTTGCTAGTACATAATGTTTATTTGAATTCACTGTCTAGACTGAGCTATTGTTTGTTTCATTCTTCTATGTTTTTTTATGTGTTATGTTTTAGTTCTGTTCACCGATAGGAAGACTTTATTGACTTTATTATACAAATGCCTACGCTTTAGTCTACTATATAAAGATATTCATATATTGTGTAGTATGTATGTATTATCTAATGAAGCGCTTGGTTCTATCTGCACCTACTGCTATGAACTAAACGCTCTTTGTTTTCATATTTCATTCATTTGTCGAAATTCTCGGTAACTTATCTGAACGACCTATATGTGTACTATTCATACTTACCTTATTGCGTTATGTTGTTAAAATACTTGATAAGGTATAATTGACAGAGTTTCGTATCAAAATTTTAAACTCGTGTGTGGCATTTTCATGCGATATATTTCCTGCGTGTTGTTTATGATTCACAATGTTTATTATGATTATACAAGCATTTTCGATTTGCATTGAATTTGTTACAATTACAATCAAACTCGCAAACAATCTCGCAAGGATCACAGTTTTTGTGTTATTTTTGTTGAAGATTGATTTCTATTCTATGTTACTTAGTTTATTAAACTAAGCCGGTGTCTAACAAAGCATGAATGTGCATGATGCAGTAGTTTTCAAGAAAGTTACTTCACCGCTTGCCTTTCTCATTAGTACCAATTTCTCACTTCTCCAATATTGACAGAAGTCATCGAACTTATCTGGCGGTCTCTAAAACGTAAGCTAGCGTTTGTCAAATCTTTGTTTCTAATTTACAAGCAGCTTTTAATGAGATGCTTTGCAAGATTTTGATGAGCTATCTTATCCTTATATTGTTGTGTCCTATGTATTAAAATAAATATATTTTTCTTTCTTTCTTTCTTTCTTTCTTTAAGATAGGAATTCTAAAGAACGACCTATCGCAAGCTTTGAAAGGATCTTTCCAGCATTTTTTGATTGGTCACTATTTGGCTTGTAAAGAAACAGACATCTTATCTTTGCTAAGTAAGTATGTAATATACAGTACCTGTTACGTAAGACATGTTATTTGTACTAAATATTAGGTCATACAAACATTCTATTATTGCTTTGTGTGGACTGGAGACATCAGAAAAGAGACAGGAAGTACGGCCAGTGCTTGTTTTAACAGGCCGTTTCCTTAGGGGCCTGTTGGACAGTTTTTTCTTATACGCCCCGTTAATTTGATAGAGAAAACGGCCAGGACACAGCAAGGCATTAATTTGAATAGTGTGGAGTACCTTTCTGATTTGTTGCCTTTGTCAAAAACGAGATGTTAACCAAGTAACAACGAACGAATTAATATTATTTGATATAAATAAATAAGATCTTGGCGGGAAATTAAAAAAAATCTTTCCTTCTCTCGATCTAGTTTAGCAGAATACTGAGCTTTAGAATAAGAAATGTTTTTATTTGTTCTCTCTCTATAAGTTTCTAGATTAAGCAGAATACTAATTGGATTTCAAAAAAGTCAACACCATTTCTGAATTGGTGATGATGACCTAATGCAGACAATTAAATTATCTTTGAGACCGATTTATATTAATAAATTACTAATGCTTCATTGATACCAGTTTATCTAATGATCAAATATTTTAAATGCTCCTCACAAAACTATTTTTCATAGGTGTGGTTATCAGCAGATTAATTTTGGAAAACCTGTTCGAGTCTTTGGTCATTATTCCCCAATTTTGATGGTCCAAGTTTTTTGGGTCCCTCTATAATCGTTCGTGAAATCAAATGTACGATGTTTAAATTCCGGAACAGGTGAAAATGACTGTACACAAATTGGCCTGTTTCCTTATTTTAATTAGAAACTTCGTGATTGCCTGTCTTGATAAAAGAAATGGGTCAACGGTTGTTCCTTTGTAAGGTTAGAAATTTGACTCCGCGTTTGACTTGCACGTTGAAGAAAAGTACTTAAATATTGCAGTTGTACACCCTTCTAATAAAGCTGAAGAGAGACGAAAGTCTTAACGTTGAAGATATTTAAAAAATGTATGGAGATTTGATGAATTGATAACAGAGTATGTTTCAACAATTTTTATAAAATTGTTGTCTGTTTATCTGTGTTTTTTTTTTATTTAAACTCTCATAACGCAAAAACGGCTGAACAAATCATCATGATTTTAGGTATGTAGGTAGTATGAGATCTTAGGAGTGTCATATGCTACTTTTTATCCTGAGAATATGCGAGCGAAGCCGCGGGCGTCCACTTAGTATCTTATAATTTATCTCTTGAGAGCTTTCGTGGTTACATTACATTGGTAGTAATTGGAGGACATAGCACGCCGAGGTTCTTTCCTGTGTTTGTATTAACCTGCATTGGAGTTTTTAAGTTATTACAATCCAGATTTCTTAGGCCACTTTATCTTGAACCTTAATAAAAGCTTATATGCCTATGTGTGATATATTTTACTGTCTGTCACTATCTGATTAGATCCCTTCCGTATCTGGCATTGCCCTTCTTAACAAAATTTACTTGGCAAGGTAATAATAGATCCTAGTAAGGAATTGGGTGATAAAGAACCTTGTCACAGAGTATTCTCATCGTTATCATTATGTTTGTGAATGACAGGAAACGATGGCGCTGCGATATTGATATCCTCGATATCTCCTATACGTTAGGGCAAAGCCGGAAAAGCGCTTACTCATCATCTTTACCGACGATAAATTACGAGATTATTTTTTAGATTTACAAGCTTTCTTCACTTCACTGTATGCTAATAAGTATATATTTGTACATGTAAAGTATTTTTAAGACTGATTGAAAGTTGTTATGTAGACGGAACTGTAGTTCAGAAGAACATATTAATTTTATGTATACCAACAGGAAAACCTTATTATTCTAGGAAGAATTATACTAAGTACGTGTAATATTCTTCAACGTAAAAAGAGATTTTATTGGTATTGTATTTTGGAATAGGTACGTGTAGTCTACCGGTACTTCTAGCACAGCATTTTTTATTTAACCCACTTTATCGAGCCCTTGCAAATTTTTTAAACATTCCTTCCTCGTAGTAAAACCATACATCCCCACATTCCAACAAAAACAGTATCCCCGTTAGGTGAATTAGTGCAGCATCCGTCATTCGCAAACCCTCCAGTTTTTTGTGCGTTTTTTATGTCCTAGCAATCGAAAGTGCCATTTTATTTAGAACACATGGTTTCCCGTTTTACATGGGGGATGCCGAATATATTTTTGATAATACACATTGCATGTTTGAAGGCATATAGTTGTGCGAGTGGAGCATTTCCCTAGCGAATGCAATCTAATGTGACCTTTTGAAGTAAGTTTTTAGATAACTTTGTATCGACATTCATTGTGCATAGACGCTGACCTATCCAATAAAAAGGCAATATTTTTCTTTTGTTCCTTCGATTAGGAACACCTGCCCTGGTCTGTGTTGCGTCACACATTCTCATGGGTATGATTTCTGTACCTGATCCTTCGTCCTTTTCGTTCCCGTGCAAGTTATATTGGGCATCCTTTTCTGGAGTTATGGCGTCCCTTACGGGGTTTTTGTCGTTCCCTACACCCTTATTACGGCGTGCTTATGCGCATCGTGTGGGTGTGTGCGTGAGCTTTAATGTGTGCATGTGGGAACAAAGTAGGGATGGATTTTTTCGTGTTCTTTCTTGGCTCCAGTGTTGTTACTTTCGGGCCGTGAGATTCTTTAACGCGTGGAGATGTGATTTGGACGTTTTGGCGGGAAACTGGGGGGTAGCCTTTGTTTATATGGGTTCTTTAATATTGCATTCTCACATTCTTAAATTATCTCCTACAAGTGTTCGTAATTTATATTTGTGTAGTGAAAGTATCAGTATCATGTGTCTATGTGAATAATGGAGTGCACATGTTTGGATTGCATCTTACGATTTGTGTATCATAATTCTACGTGATGTTGCAATAGTGAGTACCTTCTGTTATCTTTATTTTCTGCATTATTTTTAACTATACTATGTGAAATTACTATCTAATAAGTAATTTGATAACGATTTGATCATCTTTACGCCCACAAAATATAAGATCAAATTATATTGTAACAAGATATTTGAATGTCTCAAAAATAGTATTTTAATTTCCTCGTACCAACCTCAGTGAGGTATTTCGAATGAATGAGCAAAAAAACTCGTTTTGCTATCAGCTGATGTCTCCGCGCCTCGGCATGCATGTATAATAATGTCTGTAGTTTTTTATATACCAGTTCTTACCTCACCGAAAGTGCCATTCTGTTTCCAGTATTATTAACCTCATAACCGGTAACTATAGGTTGATTTTCCATACTTATTTCTTGAAACTCGTTCATGATCATGTTCGATTCCAGAATATTTGTTATGGAACTTTTACCCTTATCTAGATAGTTATTAAGTTTAGAATTCTTTGGAACGCTAAGCCCAGCTTCTTTAAGATCAATCCTATCGCGCTCTACCATTTGTATCCTTATTTTATGACGTATTGACATTATAATCGTCTGGAGTTTCCCGAAGGGCTTCTTTCTTAGACTTCATTCTTTGAAGTTTATTGTGTGTCTACGAACGATTCTGGCGCCATTTTTTGTATGAAAGCTGCGAGTACAATGTGATATTGTCATTGGATTCATCATTCATCATAATTGAAAAGGCGCCGCCGAATGATTTGTCCTTTTTAAACACAATTTGCCATTAATTTGTTTGCAGCGGCATTTAACATGTTTCCATTTTAGATCTCTAGATCTGTAACTTAATTGTCGTTGGCCTTACTATATTATTTACTCTTATTTTTTTATTGTCAGTAAGTAACTAAGACAAAACGTTGGTACTTAAGTATATATTTCTTATTACGAGGCATCTACGGTTGATCCAAGTCATATATTTCATGATGTTTGAACTTTTAAATAACTAAAAGCTAATGTGGCATGCTGATTAGAAACAGGAATGCTGTTTGCTTTTCAAAATTCCTTGACAAAACAAGGAAGTCCTTGTTTACCTTGACAGTTCGTGGAAGTTTCTTTGTACGCCTTGTTATTTTCCGCTGCTGAGCATAGACCTGATCAACTATTCCTGTTACGATTCTTCTTATCGAATAAAAGTGGCCAACTCTGGTGTCGAGAGTTTTTCAAACCGCCTTAAGGGCCTCTGACATGGCTTAACGACTGCCGTATATTTGTCAACGTCTTGTAATATTTTGTTTTCATCTACTTATCGTCACTCTGATAAAATACTTTAATTACTCACAATTACACAGGTGTTTTTGTAAGTAAAATCCTTTTTTGTATGATTCAGTTTACTTAAACAACAAGTTGGATCACTATTTTTTCGTCTTCCTTATCTTGAATCACGAGTCACGTTCAGAATTATCACACAAAGCTCGAGCCGCGCCTAGGGTCTTATTATACAGAGCTAATAAATTTTAAAGGCTTACGTGAGATACCTTAGATAAGTCATAGTTTGTATGGTATAGTTATAATTTCAGTAGAGACCGCGCAAGATTACTTTGCGCGTGACTAGGGGCAGCACTTCTGCTACATGTTGACTTTTAAGCAAGGGGGTGAAACTTAGAACAAAATGCAAATATAGAAATACAGTGCTGCCAATCTATATTTCTTGACCGCAAACGAAATAGTAGATGTCGCTTAATTAAACCAAAATCACACAAAGTTAAGGCCAAAGAAAAAAGAGACAATCACAAGTGACACTAACAGACGTTAGAAAAAATTTTTTTTTTAAAACTTCAGTTGAAAAATCCAAGGTCTTGTGCAAATTTGTTTGTGTTTTATTTTGTGATTTCTTCGTATTCATATCAACAACTAGTGTGCTACAGTATCTTTTAATGTGATAATATACAGTTGGTGTAACGATGTTAGCAGGGAAAATACTATAATGTGATGGAGACGATACAATCAAAATGTCGGTGCAAAATTAATACTACAGACAACGACATTAATAATACATAAAACATCAGACATAAATATTACGAAATAGTAAAATAATATTCTGCGTTTTATTTTAACTTCTAACATATATATGTAAGGAGCAAGGTGTAGGTAGGTATTGTATTTATATTTTAGGCTATAGGATGTATACGTAGGTACCTATGTATATACATATATACAATATTATTTTTGGCCAAGAAATACAGAGGGCGCTTTAATTTGATTGGAATTAAAATTACACTAGATGGCTCTCTATTCCAGGTATATTATATTACTCTATGCTTTCAGTGTATATTCCGGTGAAAACTTCTTAGTTCCGAATACATCCACATGCAGAATAAAATTGCACGAACTGAATTGTTTCCTTACCAATGCCACAGATTAAGATATCGTGGAATAGAAGCTCAGATTAAGTCATAGATCTCATTTGAAAGCAGAACACGTGTTTCATGTTTTTGTGATGCATGGCTTAGGAAAAAATCTTTAAATGTATGGGTCGTGGTTCCGGTTTTTTCGACTTGGTTTTGATAAATTTGGTTTGTTAGTAACCTGGCATTCAAATATGAGAGCGTAGTTGAGAGTCTTGTTGTCCTTCATATTGCTAAAATTACGCTGACTATCACGATGACAAATAGCCTTGTTTCCGTCATGATTGTGCTTGAATATTCTCTTCATGAAATTCCATTCAAGAGTGTTAACACATAAGTATACCAATGAAATAAAAAAAAAAAGATTCTACTACATCATTCTCCGTTACAGTCTTGTACATAACTTTCTCGTAATTGAATATCCTTTAGATTTATAAAATGAATCACAAATATGTCTTATCTATGTAGAGTTGAGCGAGTGTGGCGTAGCGGTTCCAGTGTGTGCTTTTCATTCAGACGCACCCTGGTTCGAATCCGGCCCTACACCAATGACTTGTATTTTCAAGTTATGTGTGGATTTGCACTCGCTTAGCGGTGAAGGAAAACATCGTGAGGAAACCGACATGTTTGAGGACCACAATATCCGAGGACATGTGTGTCTTCCGTGGAAGGACCTGGGCGCCCACCGCGATGTATCTGCCCAAGAAAACTCCCCTAGCGGATTAGTTCTGCGGGGGAGTCACGACCCTCAGTCATGAGGAATACGACTCAAGAGAGATGTAGAGTTAAGAACTATTTTCCCTTGTTCCAGTGAATCGGAGACGAGCGAATACTCAGAGGACTCCACAGTCTACGAGGATGTGCAGACTTCAGCCAAAAGCTCTGGGCAGAGGAAGAATATCAACAGGGGCAGGTGGACTAAGGAGGAGGTATGTCTGGTATCTTTTATAATGGTACTGACAGAATTAATCAAATGAAACTCTGGAGAAATAGTTAGTGTTTTTCCGCTGCGACACATATTTCTCCAGAGTTTCATTTACAATGGATTTCCGAAAAGTAACGCCTGATTCAATATCTTAGAATTAATCAAGTTTAATGAAATAGTCAATTCCGGCTGTGGATACCATCTTCAATCGAGGACTGATATCCGTATATTTTTTTTGTGATTTCTGCCTTCCAGTAACTACAGGAATATTACACAGTAGTATATTTTTCTTTGTGTTTTTTTTAGATGTGTAAGGTTCCAGTCCAGTACAGGCATGCTTCATATTTTGAACCACAGTATTTGCTTTTGCGGATGTCGCTTCAGGTGACCTGAAGAGTAAATGCCTGAATGTACAGAGTAATGGTGTAAAACAATACACCCAGGTATTGCTGCTAGTCGTCTAGCAATCATCTGATGCACAACGACGTACCATCTTTATTATGAACCTTTTAATGGAAAAATAGGTTTTGTTAATCAAAAACTGTGTGCAATGACAATACAGTCTTTGGTAAAGAGAGAATTTTATCGTCAAGGAACTCACATTTCACTCTTCCCTTGAAATTGTTACTAACTACCCTCTTTCCGCAATTTCCAGGATAAAAAGCTGAAATCTCTAGTGCGGAAGTACAACGAGAACTGGGAGCTGATCGCCAACGAGTTCCAAGACCGCACCGACGTCCAGTGCAATCAGAGGTGGCACAAGGTCGTCAACCCTGAACTAGTCAAAGGCCCTTGGACCAAGGAGGTGAGATATGTTTTTATCTGTTTAGAAACTTCTTGGTGGACCCGGGGTTCTTGACATTAGAGTTAGAGCAAAAGAGTTTTTACTTGAAAGACCCTTGGGTCAAGGAACAGTAGACGAGTTCTGGAGTGGATACCATGTCTCGGCAAGCGTAGTGTAGGATGCCTTAAATACAAGTGGAACGTAGACATAATAAAAGTCATACGTAGTGGATCGAGATGAAAAGCACAAAAACAGGTTGAGTGCCGTTTTTAGAGACAAGCCTATGTATGTTCAAAAGGTTGATGACGATAAGTAGAGAAATATACAAACTGACTAAGCCACCACTACCTATATACTTGCCCAAAAGAATTTCCCCAAAGGAGCAATTCCTGAAGAACTGCTTGCAAGTTTTAAAAAACTATGCAATTAATTATTGCACCTAAACCTGCCCAAATCGAAAATAAATATAAATGACCGATATAAATCCGTGACCCTCCATAATAGGTTATATTAGTATTCTGAGCCATAAACTACATAGATGCAAATGACCGCAGGCTCTGAATTGCATCAAACGCAGTCAATCAGTCTGTAAGGAAGCGTGACTCACAATACACAGCAATGCATACAATGCCAGCTTAATTTCGTCCGTGGATAGAATTGAAACTAAAAACTCTTGCCTTTATATGTTCTCGAAGAGAAAAAGTGCTGCTATCAGTTGTGTTGTCGGTAATTTAGCATAGACTTCAGAATGCCACATTTATTGCGGACGTACACCCATTCATTAGTTCTATGAATACGCTGTTTGTTTTCTCCGTTGGTTTCCTTTATTTTGCTTTGTTCGTTGGAATAGATCCTTTTCTAGGAAAAAGTATTATCGGCTAAATATGGTGCAGGTTTTTAAGTAATTTCGTAGCGGTAACTTTTCTTGGTGACCATCACTCTTCTCATTTTCGACGTAATAATTAGCACAGTAAATAATCTTAAGCTAGTGTGGCTCAGCGGTACCAGCGTCTGCTTTTCATCCAGACGCACCCTGGTTCGATTCCGGCCGTACACCAATTATTTGTATTTTCAAGTTATGTGTGGATCCGCACTCGCTTAGCGGTGAAGGAAAACATCGTGAGAAAACCAACATGTTTGAGGACCACAGAATCCGAGAACACGTGTCTTCCGTGGAAGGACCTGGGCGCCCACCACAGTGTATCTGACCAAGAGAACTCCCCTAGCGAATTTATTCTGCGGAGGAGTCACGACCCTCAGTCATGAGGAAATACGACTCGCAGAGAGAAATAACCTCACTTATATCATATCGTAACATATTATTTTCTTTAAGCTTTTATTATGCTACCTTCAGTCACTAGTGTACATAGAATTAAGACCACCTTTTAGCCCCTTTGAACCTGTATAGCAACTTGCTTATTTAATGCTTACTTTAATATTCAACAAGTGACGTCAACCCAATCGTTTTCGGCCATAAATTCTGGCGTGTGCTCGAAATCACAAAAACAACGATGTCTTACCCCTTTGACGTCTGCTTATTATGAAAAATGTACGAAACATACATGCCAAATAAATCAGATGCTGATTGATCTGTCCAGACGCGTAATAAACCTACATATAGTCTCATTGGCCCGTCGAATGTCGATGTTTGGTGTTACCTAATAATTAAAATTCAACAATTTTCAAATACGGAATAAGTTTGATTGAAAGCATTTTTATGGGGATGTATTGGTTCGCGCTAGACTAAAAATCTTTGGAAACACCTTTTGAGTATTTGTTGTGTTCATCATCTGTAATCTAAATTGCAATGAAAACAATAATACAATTAATGATTTGATTTGACAGAACAGTCAGCTTAGAGATTGGAACAACAGAGTTTAGGTGTCTCTGAATAATATTCTCTGTACATCAAATAGTGCTTCTGAGACCTTTATGAATGAAACTATTGTATGAATGCAAGACATGAATACTAACATAGTACCAGTTAACAGCTATTTTGGTTAAGTAATTCAGGAACTTCTAGTATAGATTGTTATCTCGATGCGGTAGTAAAATTAGGTGTTCATTGGAATCTGTTTATTGTTTTGTAAGTAGGTACATCATAACAATTCAATTTATCCAACATAAAACTTTGCGTACAGATTACCATTAAAATATTGGTAAGATATTTTAGGTTTCATAAAAAGTCTTATACCAAGCATATACCGGTGTCTCTTGGCAGCCTTGTTTAGGTACCAGTAAAATTCCCGTAGTTTCCAAAAAAATCGCAAGTTGAGCGGCCACTGGAAAAAAATCACTGGGGAGAAATGTTCAGTAAAATTTTCACCTTTTTCTTATCGAATGAGAGTGGCTAACTCTGGTGTCGAGAATTTATGAAGCCGCCCTAAAGGCCTCTGTCCAAGTGTCATTCTTTATGTATCTGTAACCAATATCTATAACTCGGTACTGTATAGTTATAAAGCCTATAGTTACTGCGTCCACTTAACCAGTTCTTCTGCTCGTTCTCTCTCGTGTGATGACGTCAGTACGAGTATTGCCAGATACAAGCCTTGTCCTTGGGTAGCCGTGAGAAACAAATAAGTTTATGATCAGTGACTAATATTTACTAGTTACTGCCCGAGGTGTTGACCGCGTTGATCCGGGATATAAAACTTAACCTATAATCTAGGTCTTAACACCTTATTTCGTACAAATAGGTTTACTAGTTTAGGCGTGAAACAAGAACAAGCGCGCTAGATTACAACGTTGCTTAACATTAGGCGAGTTGTAGTCAAGCGTGAGTCTATCAAGTTAAAAAAACAACATTCACTAACTTTCACCTGTACAATAAACTAACAAAGATTCAGTATGTTATTGAAGCGCCCGTAGCTCAGTTAGCGTAGGCAATCACATGCGATTACCAATGTTAAGCAAAGGTCGACGCGGTCAGTCTTTGGATGGGTGACCGAAAAGTGGCTTTCCATTTTGGGCGCTTCCGTGGGTCGGATGACACGTTAAATTTTACAACGTGTCACGTTAACGTGTCATCCGACTCACGGAAGTGCTCAAAATGCTGTTTCTCTAGTACGGCAGTCGTTAAACCATGTCAGAGCCCTTAGGGCGGCTTGATAAACTCTCGACACCAGAGTTGGTCACTCTCATTCGATAATAAAAAGAAGTAAGTATGTTATTTATTGTGTAAATTTACCCAAACAAATAACTCAATTAGTGCATTCATAAAATATTAGAATAATCAAACATTTTAATTAACAAATATATTATATATTTTTTTAAACATTGGTGAAATAGTTTAAGCCAATATTTTCATGACCAAAACATTTTATGAGTATTTGTTTATATTTTAACATTACGAAAAAAATCTGAAAAACATTTGAACAATCTCAAAGTAGATCAAAAACACGTGGCGATGGTATTTGCAAAAAGCTTTGACCGATTCAAGGGCAGAGCAGAACCGGACAGAATATGTTGATAAGGCTGTATGTTAGTTTGCATGCTCTCAGCTGGTGCCACAAGGTCGACAGAGGTTTGTGGAATACTAATATTGGGTGATTTCATGACCTATCATATTATATTGTACCTACAACCTAGAATGTAGGCGGTATTTATAAGAACAATGAATAAATATTATATAGTTCTTACCTATCAATTATTATCAAGAATTAACTGGTTTCTTCTAGGCAAGCGCGCTAGATCGTAGATTATAAAGTTGCTTAACATTAGGTAAGTTGTAGTCAAGCGTGAGCCTATCTATAGTAAAAAAATAAAATAAAATTACATTCACCTAAGACATTTTGTCTTGTTCATAAAAAGCTCAGTTTGATAAAAAAAAAACATTTTTATTTAAATTGTCACGTACGAGGTGGACAGTAGGTACTTATATAAAAACAGTATCTCACCTGAAACTTAAGATATTATGATGACTGGTTACATAAAACCAAATAATCTCTTGTTAACTTTTGATCGTTGCACCAGTGGACTGTATAATTTTTGAACTTTGTGTGGACTATATAAAAAAAATTGACACAGTGTAATATGGGCAAATCAGCAATTTGCTGCTCGCCCATTATTCAAATAAATAAATAAATTATAAAGTGATGTATAGGTTGTAATATTCTAACCCTGTGGTGGTAACATATTACCAGTTTTTAATAGATTAGTTAAATTAGATCAGTATACAATAGATTTTAAAAATATGTAGGAATTCCAGAAGATGATGTCTTAGTTCCATGAACCAATAAATTTAAAACATACAGGAAGTCATTTCATAAACATGGCATTTAAACAAATAATATATTTCACGGATTTGACCAAACAAGGCAATAATATAAACCTACACACTTGTTAATATGTATAAAATTTACACCTTTATAGGACACTCCTTAACTTTTTATGGACTATGGTGATCAGGAAATCAAGATATCTTGCGTGATCTGCAAACTTTATTGCGAAAAGCATCGTCGATGTATCGGGAGATATCAATATATAAAATTATACTTTTTATAGTACCTGTGTAATAGAATAATATCTATATTTAGTATAATTAGGTTGGGCATTGTATGATGTCAGAGCTAGCAGGATAAACAACTTTGTGTCTACATGTGCTTTAGTTTTTTACGAGATCTTATTTGAATAGTCTAGTTTCAGTACCTACCAAATTTACACATTTAGTTCTTTTAGTGTTTCATTAGGCCACATTTTCAGAGGCCCCTTAGGTTTTTTAACCGACCCTCACCCAAGAGAGATATTTTTATAAGTTTTATGTGTACATGTATGTATATCTATGTGTCTGTATGTGACATTATTGGTTCTAATGGTTGAAACGATTTTGATCTAGTTTTTTTTTACGTGGCTTAGGTTTAAGTTTGACTACAGCCTGCCTGATGTTAAGCATTGCTGAGTCTAAAGTTCTCTAGCTATAAACATTGATACAATCAATTGTAGCTTAGTACATTTTAAAGCTAGCATAATATAATTTTATCATCGTCCATAACACACGATAAAATCGTTTTATAGGTTAGAGGAAAAAAACATAAAGGGCCGGTACGCAAATTCACGGTTTAATTAATTACTTGGGAACAACCAGATCAAGGTTGTTAATTAAAATCTGGTATAGTACCTAAGTACTTGTTTGAATGGTTATAACCATAGCTTGAAAGCAAATCTTGGAGCACGACTTTGTAATAAAATCAACAAAAATATGGAGAAATATAGATTAGTGGCTCCCCGCGATGTTATTCGACTTAGTCCGAAATGAAAACTAACTTTTCAGTTAATCTGGGATCTATTTAATCTGTCTTCATACTATCTAACCAAAATTCATACAATTTAATTCAGCCGTTTGAACGTCATGTAAAGCCTTGCCATTTTGTTCCTTATGTAAATTAAATTAACTTTACCGTCAGAATAGTAGAGTTTCTAGAATAGTTCGACGTAAATGGCACAGAAAAAAAGGCTTTTACCCAGTCCTTCTTCCTGAATGAGAGTGGCCAACTCTGGTGTCGAAAGTTATCAAACCGCCCTAAGGGCCTCTAACATGGCTTAACGACTGCCGTACTATATAAACATCCGGGCCCTACAATTTAATGTTTTTTTTTTTTAATTTACCCAGTTAGAAAGTACTTATATCATGGTGGTGATGGTTATGTTTCTTTCTTTCTATGCTTAGTATTATTGTCATCTTTTTTCGATACTTACGCACTGGTTCACCTTGTGCTATAACGAATTTTCGCACGGAACAGATGATCGGGCTTTTTCATATTTTTTGTCTTGTAGTTTTGCTACTTTATTATTGACAGGCCATTTTGAACTTTGTGCTGATGTATTAGTGATCAAATTCGTTATAAATATTGAAGTGTTTATTAAATGTGCAAAATCGATACGATTGTTTTTTTTTTAAGTTTTTAATGAGATGTGTCTTTATGATCTCTATTGTTATGGGGTTCGACTGTTTTATGATTTCCGAAATATCGTTTGATCTCGCCTCAAGGTATATCTGTCATGTTTTTGTGTGATGGTTAAATTGATCTGTCGTTCCGTAAATAGATGGGCCATTATGTAACTTCAGTAAGTTCATCATAATTATTATCTCATACTTTGATATAGATTTTTGCAAATAGTGTAGTTTCGGACAGTGGACTAATGAGTGAACTAAGCCATGTACTGTAAACTTCGAAGCAAGAACCTAAAATACTGAAATTTTACTTTTAGATGGTTTTTTGGCGATCATCATAATCTATGGATGGTTCTTGTGCTTTGATTACTCAGTATGAACCGATTTAGTTTAGCTTTGAAGATCGTTAAATTGTAAGTTTCAGGGAATAGGGAGTATTTGTATAAAATTTGTATTAATAATTTCTGTTTGTGTTGTCCAGGAAGACGAGAAGGTGGTGGAGCTGGTGCGCAAGTACGGGCCCAAGAAGTGGACGCTCATCGCCAGGCATCTCAAGGGCAGGATAGGGAAACAATGCAGGTACACTTAAATTTGATATTTCTACCGAACAAGTTGACAAAAATAATATTTGAAAGTCTAGTAAAAATTTATATCTCTCCTTAGCTTAGTAAAAAGTATAATTATTGTAACTCCTGGCGTAGGTTTGTGTGGCAGATTTTGTTATTGTTCTGGAAAATTGAGAGGTAATGTAACGAATTTGATCACATTCTTGCATTCCTTAAATAATATTGTTTTAATGTAATGCTAGAAATGTTTCAATATAATAATTAAACTAACTCAGGACATACCACACAGCGCCATCTAGCCCAATACTAAGCTTACGCTTGTATCATGGGTACTAGATATCGGATATAATACATAATATAATACTTTTATTTTGTAAATACATACTTATTATACATAGAAACGACCAGAAACTAAGCAGAGTGTTTCTATAGGTACATTAGCTAGAAATTACTAAAAAAAACTGTTCCATATAATTCCAGAGAGCGATGGCACAACCATCTGAACCCTTCAATCAAGAAGACGGCGTGGACGGAGCAGGAGGACCGCATCATATACCAGGCGCACAGGCAGCTCGGGAACCAGTGGGCGAAGATCGCCAAGTTATTGCCCGGCAGGTATGTTATTTAATATATTTTTACTAGTGGGTGCTCGCGGCTTTGCTCGCATTAGAAGTAAAACTTGCATCCCCTATTTCACTCCTTTAATAGTGGCATTTCCAAAAATCCTTTCTTAGTGGATGCCTACGTCATAACATCTACCTTCATTCCAAATTTCAGCCCAATCCGTCCAGTAGTTTTGGTTGTGTGTTGATAGATCACTATATCAGTCAGTCAGTCAGTCAGTCACCTTTGAGTTTTATATATTTAGATTACAAAGGATTAAATACTTAGAAAAAATATCCGAATATGCCACTATGCTATAAACTGTATGTATTTTCGCCATTTATTTCATTTCTGTGCTGTAAGCTGCAACGTTGAGTAAGCCTTAATAGCTACTACCTACACGTTTTTCATACAAATTTTACCTCATGGTCGGCTAAAGTATCGCCTGGTATCGACCAGGCACTAACGTTTAAAGCGAAGCATCTCTGTTCTAGAATTGAACTGACTCAATTGAGACTGCGATTGATTTGCATATGAGGGTAGTATTTAAAGTGTACTTACAGATGGTAGAAAAGTACCGATATAACCCGACCAGATACACGTGCTTATTACATGCTCGTTCAAGTCAAAAGAACTAGACATGAGTTAATTTTTCTCAACTTTTCTATTTTCTACTGTCGCCAATACTGTACGTTATTCTTCTGATGAGTCGTTGTCTTCATTGTTGAAGGTCGTACCATATTCTTATATCTTTCTAAATTACATATTTTGACATTTCCAGGACCGACAACGCAATAAAGAACCACTGGAACTCCACAATGCGGCGCAAGTACGAGCCCGACGTCATGGACACGATAGAGCACATGCGACGCACCAAAACAAGGGTAAAGAGATACGAACTGCCCGCGCAGGAGAAAGTGCACGTCGCTCTAAATGATGTTAGTTGGTTTGCTTTTTGTTGCTTCTTCTTTTATTGTTTATTACCCACGAAAAAAGGAAATAAATTTTTCAGAAGACTTGATAACCTCCTTTTTTGAAGTCGATTAAATAGAGGTCCTGAAACGACCTCTGTTACATGTATGGGATATGGACATGTTTCTATAAATTGATAATAATCTTTTAAATCTTCCAAAACGCGTATTCTTGAAAAGTAACTAAATTTTTTAAAACACATTTTGTGTGAATACATACTTTTTGATAAAACTTCTAAACTACAAAACCTGTGCCTTTGGTTTTTTAGAGGCGAGATCTTTTGCTAAGATACCAACGATTTGTGATATAAACCATCAGTATATAGTTTTCGTAGTTTTAGAGTATTTACAGTTTACGTGTGGAAATAGCGCACGGGCGACTGCACATTTATCGCATTTTTTAAAAATAATTAGAACAAGATCTTTGCGCAAATGATAAGAAACATTTGATGAACAAATCATGTAAGTTTAAATATATTTTCGGTGATAATTTAATTTACTGTTGTAAATAATTTTCTTCTGGCTTTTTTACTAGACATTTGATGCGTTGCTTTCTGTGTGTAATTTTAAATTGGGCTTTTTATTGTTTGACGTTTTATAAGTGTGTTAATTTGTAAATAATTTCTGTATAGTGTACTATGTATAACTTTTACGTTTAATAGTTTTGGCACGCTCTTCCATTTTGCACTAAATTTTAACTTAAAAAATGCACTAAGCAGTCGTAGCATAACACATACTATGCACCTAGGAAATCACTTCATTGAAATTAATATTGAAATAATAACCTAATGATACTACCCTTTTTGCATTTGATAAAGATCTAATACTCACTATAAAGTACAAGCCGAAAAACAGATAACCGCTTTATTAGACTCAAAATACAACAAGAAAACACAATTTGAACACAGAAATACTGTGTACTGTTTGTACTCGTTTGTACTGTGTACTTTTTGTACTCGTTTGTACTGTGTACTTTTTGTACTCGTTTGTACTGTGTACTGTTTGTACTTGTTTTTTTCAACGACTTTGAGTAATAATGGAACAACTGTAATTATAATTCTCCCGTCCGACCGACCGACCTTAAAATAATATATGATGTGTTCTATACAGCTAAAATAACTATAAGTTTAATTTTATTTCAATGTAATTTTAATTAGTAATTTTTTTTGACGAGACATGACTGATGCCAACACCTATTATCATTGTAATAAGTTAGTTGTAATTCTGTATGTCAATAAAATCTATCTATCTATCTATCTATCTATATATCCCACACTAGTTTTACCTGTATTGTAGGTAACCAACCTAACCCATTATTCATTTATTTTATTTACCTTCCAGACGCAAGTAGGCTGGTCAGACTCCTTCAACGAGTCGCTCCAGTCGAACTCGTCCAGCGCGAGTCAGCCTTCAAGACAAGTGTTACAATGTAGGAAGCAGCTCCAGTGTCAGCTCGCGTCCCTGCAGCGGAGTGTGGCCTCCCCGGGGCGCGGGGGGCTGGTCGCTGCGGAGGCAGAGATCATTGACTCACCCTTCAAGTGAGTACTTACTCAGTACTGAGGATTCAACACAAGTGTTACAATGTAGGAAGCAGCTCCAGTGTCAGCTCGCGTCCCTGCAGCGGAGTGTGGCCTCCCCGGGGCGAGGGGGGCTGGTCGCTGCGGAGGCAGAGATCATTGACGCACCCTTCAAGTGAGTACTTACTCAGTACTGAGGATTCAACACAAGTGTTACAATGTAGGAAGCAGCTCCAGTGTCAGCTCGCGTCCCTGCAGCGGAGTGTGGCCTCCCCGGGGCGAGGGGGGTTGGTCGCTGCGGAGGCAGAGATCATTGACTCACCCTTCAAGTGAGTACTTACTCAGTACTGAGGATTCAACACAAGTGTTACAATGTAGGAAGCAGCTCCAGTGTCAGCTCGCGTCCCTGCAGCGGAGTGTGGCCTCCCCGGGGCGAGGGGGGCTGGTCGCTGCGGAGGCAGAGATCATTGACTCACCCGTCAAGTAAGTACTTATTCAGTACTGAGGATTCAAGACAAGTTTACTTTGTAGAAATAAGTGGCAGAAAAGCAGACGACCCGCTGATGGTAAGCAGTCACCGTCGCAACTTAGAAGCGTTACAACGTTTTGCTAGCTCAAAGATGTATTAGAGAATATATCAAATTTAATCTCCCCACTATTACTACACTACTAGGCCTCCCCCTAAAAGTACCGTAGGTTTTGTAATCCAAAACATTGTATTTTGACGCATACTCTCTTTTTCGTTTGTACGGGATATCGCTTAATTTTTTTTATATATTATTAATCATATTCAGCAGTTTAATTCTTTCTTCAAAAATTTTCTTCACCGTTTGTTTTAAATCATTAAATAAATAATATTAAATTTGAATATTTTGTTTGTTTCCAGGTTCGTAATAGACCACCTGCCATCTGATTCTCCTCTCAAGAACTACATAAAAGGAAACACATCCAACAACGAAAATCCTAATGCAGGTACGTATTAACATATCACAGTTAGGTAGTTTTAATATACTAGTTGACCTCCGCGGCTCCGCTCGCATTATTTCGAGATAACACTTCTATGACCTCTTACTACCTACATACCAAAAATCATTTTGATCCGTTCAGCCGTTTTTGTGTTATGGGCGTTTAAATAAACAGATAAACAGACAAAAATTCTAAAAACAATTATTTTTTCTAACATCTTTTATGTTCAGATTTTTGACCGTCTTCAGCTTTATATGTATAGAATAGTGGGATGACAACAAATATGATAATATGAGCGATAGGATGGTGGGATTTCTCAAATCAAGCGTTTCTGGCCAATAATAGTTGTGGAACGGTATCGCAACTTGACATAAAGGTCCCTTATAAAACTTACATAGTATTTTGTGTAAATGAAAACCTAACCTAAGTTTGTCTCCTTTTCCTTTGTAATATTAAAACTTTCGTGAGACATTTTATCAATATGTTAACTAAAACGGTTTTCACTCACGTGTAATTCGCGTTGTGAAAACCAAATGTTTACGCGTTTCGGACGCGCAGTCTGCGTGCTGCCGCGGTCCCAGAACATACGTTCTGAAGATGGATGTCATAACATCCGAAACACGTGAACAACATACGCGAATTACACGTGACTTTTCCTTTGTGTTAGTAATAATCAAATTTTTATAATGTTAACTTTTCAGTGACGTACTCTGTGGAAGTAGAGCCGCTGGAAGAGATCCAGGTGCCGGCGGTGTACCTCTCCCCCAAGAAGGGGCTGGAGGGGAGCTCCCCCCCGCCCATCCTGCGCCGCAAGCACAAACACAGGCACACGCCCGGACGCAATGTGAGCACTAGTAGCGTATCTAGGGGATGTAGCCCGGCGGCGGACGACTCGTCCTAAATAACCAGCTTTTGTATAAGTTTTCACATCCATTTTTAGCTGAAGTTTCTCGTAACTGCAAAAATATATTCGTTAACGCCTAGAGTAAAAATTTAAGAAGTGTTATCTAAAAACCAATAGCATTATTCTGCTGCATGAGCTGGGTATTAGGCACAGGACTGACATTATACAAAAATAGCTATCGCGATAATATTCACACAAATTGTGACGTCATTTATCGTTTTAGCCTGTCGAAAAAAAAACAGTTTTTTTTACGTGAGATAGAATAACGTTTGACTACAGCCTGCCTGATGTTAAGTATTGCTGCATAGTTAGCTTTGTCATTAAATTTCGTTCTTCAAAGCGAGAGTGAATCTGTTCTTACTGGGTAGACACGTTCCGTCCTAGACCGTAATGATTGCTTACCATCAGGCGAATTACGGTCAAGTGCAAACCTTTCAACAATTCCTTGTAAAAAAAAGAAATTGGTTAGAAAATCTTATAAATACGTAACCTATGATAGTGTAAACTGATTTTTTTTATGATATATTTCCAGATCTGGTCGGACTCCATCACCAAGGCACTGGACAGTAAAGACAGTGGTATCACCCCCATCAAGGCGCTTCCGTTCAGTCCGAGTCAGTTCCTGAACTCACCGCCTCCCTTCCACAACATAGACTCCACGCCGCTGCGACATTCTACGCTTAGTAAGGTAAAAATACAATACAATATCTCTTTATTGAACACCAAAATGAATTACAATATGAAAAGGACAACTATAAATAAATGTACAAGTGGGCGGCCTTATCACCTCAAACAAAAAAAACAATCAAAATCAGTCTTTTTCTCACTTTGTGTTTATTTCTTTATGTCTGAGGGTCGCGATTCCCCCCCAAAATTAATTCTTTAGGAGAGTTCTCTTGGGCAAATACATCGTGGTAGGCGCGCAGGTCTTTCCATGGAAGACACATGACCAAATTCGTGGTCATGCGGTCCACAAACATGTCGTTTGAGTCACAAGGTTTTCCTTCACCGCTAAGCGAGTGCAAATCCACACATTAAATTCGTGAAACCAAAAAGTGCATCACAGCAGTGTAATCGTCAGGGAGAAGCCAAATAAAACTAAATTGATCAACTTCAAATTGAACAATGCTCCACCATATTTTTTACACTTTTGTCGGTCTATAACTTACTTTACCTTAGTTTTTTTTTTGTCGTTCCACCATTGTTTCCCTCAACATGAGTCATGGTCATTTTCTGGCTGAACATTTGCTTAGGCGTAATGAGTTTTTTTTTACATGATATAATTAGGCTTACGCTTGACTACAACTTGCCTGATGGTAAGCAACGTTATAGTATGATGATGATTATAGTATTATGATCGGTTTATTAGAAACGTCACATGCAAAATTTGTACTTGTATATGAAAAGTGATTATAAATGTTGTGAATGAATGTGTTAGTAATAATGTAATGAAATGGTTATAAGAAAGTCTACTAATTTTGAGAATCTTTACCTTATTACTTACCATTATATTCCAGGAATGGAGTGCGAGTCCTCTGCTCCACACGCCGACTCCAGCCAGCAATAACTTGACGCCGGGGCCGGCGCATCTCAAGAGTACACAAACACCTAAGTAAGTTAAATAATTAATAAAACCACTATGATGTGTTGTTCTGTATCTGTAGACTATTTAATCAAATGCCCTCGAAACCCTAGCTTGCCATTGCCAAGAACAGAAACTTAAATAAATCAACAGATACACGATTCTTCAGCCCATAGCACGGCAAGGTATTATCTGGTACCCGAATAGTTACCACCTTCAAATTGTAAAACTGGGACCAAACACCTAACGATACTTTCCGGAAAAGTCGTATAACAGTCAGTTCAATTTCAGTACAAAAATACTACATATTTGATCACACCGTCACGGTCGCTTGCACCTACGCATAACGTTTCTGGCATAAGTTTTAGTATGTATAACGGTTAGGAGGTTCACCTTTGTTATGTTGTACTTACATACTGTTGGTCCTGAATAAATGAATAAAACTATTATTTCCCACTTGCAGAACTCCGACCCCGTTCAAGATGGCGATGCTGGAGCTGGGCAAGAAGGCGGGGCTGCGCTACTCGCCGTCCAGCCCGGGGCTGCTGGTGCAGGACATCACCGAGATCATCACGCGGGAGGAGAGCACGGAGCACGCGCACAACGACTCACTGCTGTCACACCACGCGGAGGAAGTACAGGTAACTAGGTGGCGCACAACGACTCACTGCTGTCACACCACGCGGAGGAAGTACAGTTAACTAGGTGGCGCACAACGACTCACTGCTGTCACACCACGCGGAGGAAGTACAGGTAACTAGCTAGCAAGTAGAACATGTCAGCCTTGGACTATTTCATACCATACAAATGTATATGAGCCAAAAATAAAATCCACGAGATGATTAACCGTCGCCGTCGCGGTTGATTTGGTGAGTGGATTAGCGACCACAAGTGGCGGCTTTATTGCTAAAAGCATAAATAAAACAATATGACTTGATTTAAAATTAATTTAAAAGAGGTTTACTGTTGTTAACAATCCAAATTGTGAAGTAAAACATAAGTTTAATAACTAATTAAACAAACCCGATCAAAATACGTCATTTGTTCATCCTGCCACGTCAATTTACAAATAAAAAACCATGCTTTTATTACTGTCCTATTAGTCCATTGAAATGTTACATGAGCTTTGCATTTTTTAGAGGACGCAATTTTATTTTTGGGGCATGTTTGGGGGTCAATAGAAGCTTAACTTCAAGTTTGTGGGGCCGCCACTCTTGTCCCCCGGCCGCCATCGTGAAAAAAGGGGTGGAAACGTTTTTTCGCGATAACTCAGAAACTATGCGTCTTATAAAAAAATTGTTACGACATAATTTGTAGCAAATTGTTTTGCTTACAAATATGTTTCTATAACTTTTGTCCCTAAATTAAAAATTAAAGAATATAAGTTATAAGCAAAAAAAAAAGAGAAACAAAAAGACGTTTGAGAACAAAGTCCAAAAAGCATTTTGGGGACAAGAGTGGCGACCCCACAAACTTGAAGTTATGCTTCTATTGACCCCCCCAAACATGCCCCAAAATTAAAATTGCGTCCTCTAAAAAATGCAATATTCGGTCCTAAAATTGTAACATTTCAATGGACTATATTTTATTCATACGTTAAACATATATAAAATTATTTGTTACGTTTATATTATAACCGAAAGATTTCTTGTGAAATGAGTCAATTTTTTTATCAATATCTGACATCCTATATTCCTCCCCCAGGTGAACGACTCCGGTATAGGCAGCCTCAAGCGGCGTGTCTCCGAGTCCTCCGCACACTCGGTGCAGGGCAAGGAGAACGTCCCCTCCAGCTCACACAAGCGCGCGCGCAAGCAGCTCGCCTCCAGCTGGGGAGCCACCACCAGCACGCCACACTCACACCACACGCTGGTGCCCGATGTGTCCTTCATTGTCGAGACACCGGTAATTGTTTTATTTTTTTTACTTTATTGTACCCGTATTTTCGTAATGAGAATGAAGACGGGTATACAAACAGCAATTGGTTGTTTCCACACAACCAGCATTATGCTCAGTTGGGGCTGTGTTGTGGCAGCTTTTATGTTTGTTTGTTTATTACGTTCTAACTTGTGTTTGTTTCTTTGATAAATCGGCCATAGTAAATGTTTTCTTTCTTTCTTTCTTTCAATATACCCAACTAGATGTATAAAAGATTTCAGTTACTTCCATTTTTTTACTGACCTGCATGATGCAATTATTTGTGTATGTACAAAACAAAAGCATATAGGTATGATATTCGTTATCTAGTACCCACGACACAAATGTATGCCTATTATGGATCTAAATGGCGCTGTGTGTCGAAATATTTATTTATTTTTAAGTATATAATATTACCGAAACTTTATCAGAGAATAACTTTGTCTAACAAACCCCTCCTGTATCAATTTCAGAGCAAAACTCTCGCCGGCGACAGCTCAGTGATGTTCTCTCCACCCTCGATCGTGAAGAACTCCCTCATGGACGAGTCCTCGAGCCTGCACAGCCTCATCAGCGGAGAGAACACGCCGGAACCGACCAAGTCTTACGAAGAAGACATTGAAACCATCATCACTGAGAAAACAAAGGTACAACACAGGTCACTCCCTACTAATCCTATACCTAACCCCTACTATGAACCTCCCGCGCAGATGTTCAAAGAAGTCAAACCTTACGAGGAACTAGACGTCAAATGCTACGAAAATCTAGACACGAGATACGATAACATAGAAAACTGCTACGAAAACGTGGAAAGTAAACGATACGAAAACTTAGAAGGAAAACGGTTCGAAAATCAGTACGAAAACTCTGAAGTCAAATATGAACAGTTCAAAGAGGTGAGACCCTACGAAAACACTGTTTTCAAAGATATAACAAACGTAGAATCCCCGCGAAGTTTCGCCAGGCTGAACGCGGAGAGGCTCCGCACGATAAACAATTCGAACGATCTGTCTTGCGATAATTTAATAGCGCCCAAAGATGTCCTCGCGAACGCATTGGCTGACCATATCTATAAGGTGACCAATCAGAAACCGTCTACGTCTAAAATCGACGAGATTTTAACCAATAAGATCAAGGGCAACGACTTTCAAAAAGAGAACCATTGGTGGGGAGATAGGGACACGGGGCAGGATGAAGTGTTCTCAAACGAGTATTTTATTTACAATAATATGTAAATTTATTATATTGGGTATTTATTGAGGCTTGAATATGCCAGCATTGGCAGTCGTAAGATATACAAAGTATAAAGAACGTAGGTACGTTTTATGGACAAAGGAGGATACTTTTGAGTATCGTTTCCATGTGATTATGTGAAATGGGTTTGTATATTAATAGTAGAGTTGCAAAATATCGGTGAATCATGACAATA
This sequence comes from Macaria liturata, assembly GCA_964023185.1. Lineage (NCBI taxonomy): Eukaryota > Metazoa > Arthropoda > Insecta > Lepidoptera > Geometridae > Macaria > Macaria liturata. The sequence goes on from OZ026822.1 coordinate 9,327,118, forward strand.
TCATCTTATAATATGCAATGATTATTCGCGTTTACGGACGATTTTCTGCTTAAGAACAAATGAATAAAATCACGTAAAAATACATGGAGTAAAAACATTTCAATTTTGCACACTAACTGAAAAGTATTTTAGGTTTGTAAATATAAACGCGGGTGTAAAATATGTGGTTGTGCTAACATCAACGAACATGCCGAATAACTAACAAAAATAATTTACGTTGTCTGTAAGTTGCCTGCAAATAAAATAACGTATTATTCAAAGATCAATCGCTAATTTATCAAAAATCTAAAACGTATTTAGTGTCAGTCAAGCTACTTGACGGTAATATGTGACAGTTACAAAAATAACCGTGTTCAAAAAAGGAAATACTTTTGTTATAAAATTTGCGTGTATGATTTTTTTCTGATGAGACTAGATTAGAATGAAATACCTACTGATAAGAGCACCAAACTAATTGATTAGTTTAGTAAGCCAAAGATGATTTTTTTCATCAAATGAACTATCGTTGTGAATTTTCTTATTAATATATTGGTATAGATTTAGCGTTAAAACGATTTATGTTTAGATTCGAATTTAGGGATAAATTAATGTTAGGGGCCAAAAATGTGAAAAATCGTGAAACTAATAGGTACATACACTTGCCAGTATTTTTTTATATATGTCATGTCATATCATGACATGGTACATATGAATAAAGTACTAGTAATCTATGATTTGTAAATATGTAATTGAAAAAACGCATGTTTTTTTAACCGACTTAAAAAAAATAAGGTTATCAAGTCTTCTGAAAAACATTTTTTTTTGTTCCAAAATTAGAAATGGTTTGTTTACATGAGTAGGCCAAAGGTAGATTGTTGCATTTTTAATTTAAAATTGAATATACCTCAAGTTTACCAAGCACCAAATTGATTTTTTAGTGTTACTAGGTTTTAATTTAGTTGCGAAAGTACGTTTAAAGTATTAATTTTAGAGTAGGCATCTCCTTGTAGTAACAAAAAACAAGCGAGAAGAAAAACAAAACAAAAAATCCAAAAAGAGCATAATGTAAAAAATTAAAATAGATCCTAAAAATGTGGTTGTTAAAGGAAGTCATTAAAGTAAGTCTACAGTATTTAATGATACGGTTGTAGAGTCGGTAAAATCGCACGAACTAATTTATCCTTAATTAAGTGACCTCTCCCTCTCCTTGTATTTATTTATTTTAGAAACTCTATCTAATATTAGTCTTTGCTTTGTATTTTCGCCTATAAAATATTAACATTAATTTATCAGTCGTTTCGACTATATCTCAAAGTTATTGTCTATTTTCTTTTAACACTTCTAATGTTGTGTTATTGTGGTAATATTTATTTCGGTCACTTTTTGTTAAACTTATAACAATTTTAAATATAAATCGGCAGCTATACTTAAGAGTACTTTATTAGAAATAAATAAATGACATTTTCCCTACACCCTACACCTCTGTCCGCCATCTTGTTTCGTCCGCTCCCACCAAGTTCCTTCCTACAATATTGACAGACCAGTGTTGAATCTTCTAAAAAGCTTATTTATTTATTTTATTGTTATAGCATTTGTTTTTTGTTACTATTTATGTTTAAAAAAATGTTTTAATTTATTCTTGTAGTCGTAGTTTTCTCTTTGTATTTTTGCAACACTTTGTATTGACATTTGTGTTTTTCTTTTTTTAGTAGTTTAGTGTTTCTGTCAATATTGTTTGTGTCCATTTCCGCTTTCCAAAGTTCCGATGTCATTTTTTATTTCAATAAATGTATTATGTCTAACGTATTTCTGTTGGTTTCTTTTATCCTTCTAGAGATAGTAGGTATGTTATGTAAGATACATGTTCAATGATTTATCTTTATTTTTTTCTTAGATTTAAGATTAAAAAAGAAACTCTGCGTATACTCTGTATCATTGAACATACAAATCTTTGAAAAGTGTTACAACAGGTGCCTAATGAATCGATAGCAATATTTATGAATTTACTATTGGATTCCCGCGGCCTTGTCCGCGTTGTTCCGAGCATAAGAGTATCGTATGTCATTTTCAAGACTACCATCTTCCCAAAATCACTATGATTCGTCGTTTTGTTGTGGCGTGAAAGCGAAATAAATAGTATATGACACCAACATGGTCTTAAGACCTTAGCTTATGTAGTTTGCAATAATTACCCATAGTCAAACAATATATCTTTAATGCACACCAAAATAAATTAACAATATCAAAGGACTTAAACTATAAATAAATGTACAAGTGGGCGGCCTAATCACCTTGAGTGATCTCTTCCAGGCCTTGAACCTTGTTGTAATATTTTTCAGGTGTAACAAGTAGAATAGTAGTTTGCTGATTCATATTGCATGCCATGAATATTCATTTATTGATTTAAGTAGACATTTAAAAAAAACTATCGAGTTGTACAAAATCTAGTGTCAAAATAATTCATTAAGTGTATTTAGTATATATTTTTGTATTAATAATTATTTTCGGTCCACGAAACAGTGTGATCAGTATTTTCTAATGACTATCTTCAATATCTTTCTCCAAGTTGATTCATTGAGGAGAACCCAATTATTGAAAGGGCAAAGATTGACAGAAACATAACACAACGTAGACTTATGTTAGGTAAGAAAACAAAGTTTGTATAAGACTGGCCAACTCAAGTGTCGAAACTTTTATAACTGCTTCCGGTCGTTGGCATTGTTTTAACGACTCACTGTAACCGTATACGTAGCTGATATTACAATTTAACATTAAGTACAGTTCATTAACTTACGAAAGAACCGAAATAGAATGCCACTAAGTTGCTTAGTTTTAAGATTGTAAGCTGAGCTTCGGGCGATGCAACTATAGCCGGGTCGACATTAAATAGTGTGAACTGCCAATTATCTTGCCAGGATTTTATTCCACTTATAATTATAAAAGAGAAAGTTGGTGTTTGTATCTTTGTTACTTTACGGTTAAACCGATTTGTATAATTTTTTTTCTAATACTGCGTGGCGCCACTAGCTATGAATAAAGTAAGTGCAACACAGGTGAACCGGGCCACATCTTAGATACAGCGGTGCTTTACATCAGAAATGCCTAAGTCAAACGTAAGCCTATACCGGTGTTAAAAAAACGTTGCTCATTAATTCTAGGTAGTAAAGGTTGAGAAGGAAGAACCAGTGCCGAAGCGGTCAGCGGTGCGATCCATCAAGTTTGAAAAAGTAGAGGAAAAAGACGAGGAGCCCGTAGCCTTTATTACGGTTAGTATTTCTACTTTTTTGGTCAAATTTTAAAAACAAGCGATTATGAAAAATTACATATAGTTTTACACTTCTTTGGTGTCGAGAGTTTATCAAGCCGCCCTAAGGGCCTCTGACATATGGCTTAGCGAGTTTTACACTGAAGTTGAGCAATGCCTTATAGCCTTTTAAATTAGCTTACGTATGAAAACATTATAGTGATTGAAACTGACTTTACGTTGTTGAAAAATATCGATTTAAATAATAGGTACAGTTATTTGACCACTACGCCCACATGAGCGACACTAATTAAGTTGGAGCTTACCTGTAAGTATCCTGGAATAAATAAAACAGGCTTTGAAACAAGACTACCGAAACACACACTGTTAGCTGCTTGCCGACACAATTTGGGGTGATAAGTAACCAAGGGGGGTACTAAAATGTACCCTACCACCTTGCACAAATAATAAATAGATGAATCAAGTTGATGAAACAGACAGAATCATTTATATTTTTATACAAACGTCGGAATACTGTATTGTTTGATTCCATATAAAGTCGATATTCAAGTAAAACCTTTTCATTTCAGTGCGACGACGAATGGAAAACGTTCGCGTGTGGTAAGACACAGGACCAGCTCGATCTGACCGCCCTTGCACACCAGTACTTGAAGAAAACCTTCCTGAAGCCTCGCTCCTTGAACTTCTGACCAATAAGGGTGTACCGGAAACCTCACCGGCTCAACTCGTGAACAAAACACCCGCAAGTAAGGAAATTATCTCCAGATTTTCCAGCGATTCTATTCGTGAGCAAAATATAACAGTTCTATCTGTAAAATGCCTAAATGATACAATATATGAAAACCATGGAAAGGAAATGAGTAGGATAGGTAGATCTACTAAATGTATCAAGACAAAAACATAAAAGAAAAGCGGGTTAAAGTAACCGCAACATGTATAAAGTTTATGAAAATTTACCGTAATTATAAACGTTAAGTTATTAAAAAGTTGATAGGATGAGGACTAGAAAGAATCGAAATGATGTTAAAAGAAGACTAATAAATAAAAATCTACAAAATTCAACACATGAAAAAAGGATAAAATATATATTAGATAAAATATATGATACATTTTTTATTGGAAATAACTAAATTGTGAAGTGTGTTTTAGTGTATTTTTAATAGTGTAAAGAAAAAGCAACGAACAATTCATTATGATCAATATATTTCTTGTAAATGATCCTGTAAAATAGGTCGATGGGTTTAATTTTATGTCTCAGTTTCTGATGCGTAAATAAAAAACAAAATGGCGGGAGTGAATATTACGTCATTTAGTTTTTTGTTTTATGGCAACAAGAAAAAAAGTAGATAATATATGCTTCGGCAATTAGTTCCTTAGTTTAGTTTCTAACCTTCTTTAGTACCGCACTAATTAATTTGATATTTTCATATTCTGGTTGTTGATTTAAACGTTTGTGAGTTATATGTGGATTTATTTCTACGCAATTTATTGGTGTAGTGCTTAGAGAGTCTAAATGGGATATAGTGTGTATTTATGTATAAAATAGTGTAGGTGTTTCCAAAATCTTTGCATTTTGATAAAATGTGTGATGTTAACTATAAGTAACTTAAGTAAAGTAGTGTTAAGAATATAAGCTAAGAAAATTTAGATTTGTACTTTTCTAAAACTTAAGATCTTTGAAGAAGCAACCTACTGATGTGAAGTATGTAGATTTTTTGTTGAGGTTTTGGTTTTTTGCATCTTTTACATTTATTATGACTATATTTTTAAAACTCAAAGAAATCAAGGATTTTCTAAGAAAAGTACTTTCAAATTTTTTCATCATAAAATGTTTATGTTTTTTTACTGCCATGTTTGAATGCAAACTATGCATTTTTTTAGATTTTTCCGATTAAAACAATAAATATATATGTACAGAAACCAAGGAAAAGCAAATAATTATTTCACAAACTTCAGTCATACATTTGACACATTTACTTTTACTCAGTTTGAATATTTATTTGGATGGGATTTTCTAAATGATTTCATTTTAGATGTGTTGTCAGTTGTGTCCTATTTTAATTTGTACAAAACCTGTCTTAAGTGATTATGATAACTTAAAATAAGACTAATTTTAAGTAATTTTTATATTCTTCCGTGTAAAGATTAGCACTTGAGCAGATTTCTCAAGCATGTGCTTGATTTTTCTAATTTGTATGTCCTTCGCTAAATTAGGTTACTCATTATGAGTTATTTTTACAACTTGACATAAAGTAAGTTAAAATTAAGTGATGCTAAGTTATTTGTAAAGGTCTAAACTAATCTGGCAGTAATTTTAGAGACTTGGATGTTTAGTCAATATTAATAGTAAGTACATTAGTATAATATCTTATGTGTAAAGAAAAATAATAAAACGTGACAAGCCAGGTCGGTTCAGATCATAAGTTATATTTAAGTTTTGTAGATATTTTATTTAGCAGGCAATATTTATAGAGTATTTACCATGTTTTTTATTCACATAACTTTATTTCGCGTTTTCATTTTGTATTGTCTATGGAATGGGTATGTTTATTTCAGGTAAGTACGGAGGGATGTTTGTCAAAAATACAGAGTATCATATACTGATTATAGAAAGCATTACATTAGCAAGTTTTTACGCAATGTGCAGCCAGAAAATTCAATTTTGCTGAGATTTCTGTTGTACTATGATTATGACGATAAATTCATGTTTAAATCATCTATGCCTTGTCTAACACAGCACGATAATTGTTAAGTTTTCTACTGTCATTTCCATACCATATTTGCAATTTAGTCTTAAAGTCACCAACAACTGTTATAATTCACATGCATAATTAGACAGTGTATATTTAATTATTGTTGAGCTATTTCTCAAAATTACAGTTTCTGTCATGGATTTTTTTTTGTTAACTCTACATATAACATGCCATATTGTTTTAAAATACGATATAATATGAATTTCACATTGCGTCCCCTGTTCTAAACAATGTCTTTTTAATTAAAAAAAACTGGAACCCATCCATTGCGCATTTAAAAAAAGGTTTTATTGATTGACTACGGCCATAGTTTATCATTGTGACACGCTTACTTTGTTACTAGTTTAATTTGTGTAAATATTAGCGTTTTCAAGAATGGTAATAAAGAATTGATATAAAATAAATATGGTTTTATATTTTATTTACTAAAGATACTTTTTTAATTCATACATGAATCTAGGATTCAAGTTTTTAATGTCATAGGGCAAAAGCTAGCCTTTTCCACGTACAATTTAAAAAAAGTCTGTTTTTATTTCATTTTTGTGTAGGGATTTCTTAATGGATAACATACGAGTGTTAGGTTAGGTAGGTTATCACTTAATAATTTCTATTAAAATAATTACAAGCTTAGGCTATCTATTTTTTTAGATAGAGTGCGAGTGTGGCTCAGCGGTACCAGTGTCTGCTTTTCATCCAGACGCACCAAATCGAATCCGGCCCTACACCAATGACTTGTATTTTCAAGTTATGTACCTATGTGTGGATTTGCACTCGCTTAGCGGTGAAGGAAAACATTGTGAGAAAACCGACGTTTTTGAGGATCACAATATCCGAGGACATATTGTGTCTTTCGTGGAAGGACTTGGGCGCCCACCACGATGGATCTGCCAAGAGAACTCCCCTAACGAATTAATTCCTCGGGGGAGTCACAACCCTCAGTCATGAGGAAATACGACTCACAGAGAGATATATCATCAAAAAAAGTAATCCCAAGAACCGAATGCCAAATGAAGTATGAAGTAGTGCTAAATATGTGATCCAGTTTAGTTCGCAGCAAGGCTTGAACTTAATTAAGCCTTGCTGTAATACGGGTCCATAGCTAATAAAATCAGGAGCTGGCGCGAACAAATTGGCGCCTAGATTGTATTGCGCAAGGAAAATGATACTGAGAACTGAATATCAGATTTGAACTTGAACGATGTGAAGATTGGTAGCAGTGTTACAGAAAGGGGTGTTATAATTTTAACATGTTTGTTAAACTGCATCGAAGCAAAGCAAAGAAAGGATCTTTAGCATCCAAGATTTCAAATCAGTCGACTGATATTGTTTGTTGTACATATTTAGCGAGTTAAAAACATAATTCAAATCTGATAATATGAGCATGATACTGCAGCTTTATCACGATATTCCTGGAGTTATGTTTCTTACAAATCTATGTAAATGTATAAGACAACTCCTGACTGAAAATTGTCTAAGTAGTCTAACGGAGGCAACTTAGAAGACTCCTAAAAGGAACTTTGAGTATATATATAGACCCTGATAATATAACTATCACAAGCTCAATAAATGAATACTGAACACAAATGTTCAAGATCCTACGTCTATTAACATTTTATTTGTACTTATACAAAGACTCTGTTCGTATAGGCACAGTTTAAGGTTATATAGTCCTGTAGGTAGCCTACTAGCGGTGTACCTGCGGCAATCTCCCCCGCCTGCTTAGTAAACAGAAATGGCAAGCCAAAACCGCCTATTCACCCGTAACATTATCCGTTAATCCGGTGAAGTGTTTACTCCAGTCTGCCTTAAATCCTGGAAATTGTTCTCTATTCATACCAATATCAACCTTAGGTTAATGTAGCTAGGGTTTATAGTTCATTGCGAAGTCGTTTTCCAAGTCCAAATGCTTGTAAATTGGAGTCAGAAAGCCCGCAGCAATTAAGATTGCATGTCAGGCTCTGATTTTAGTTTGAGTCTAGTTAATTTATCGCTTCGCTCGTCTCTGATGCCCGTCTTAACTAATGAGTCGATAGTAAATTAATGGTGGATGGGATTGTTGTTGGGAGATATAACATCTGGTTAGATTGTGGTTTGTATGCTCAATGAGATGTAGATATTTAGGTATGACGGTAAAATATAACCTTATGTGATAAATGAAATATATGTCTGGATTCAATCTGCGCAGGACCGGCACGAGTGGCGTACAAGAAGAGAGACCTATGCTCAGCAGTGGGCGATAACAGGCTGATGATAATGATGATGATGATGTGACGTTTCGTCCTCCCTCACGCTCAAGCGACTAAACAGATTTGTATGATATTCAGTATGCAGATATATTAAATTCTGCGTTAACACATTTGTCATTTAGCAAGAGCGGGCATGGGACGCCGCTATAGTGTACCTATTAATAAATAAATAATATATTTGGGTAACGAAACTTAATTTAACAAATATAAAAGATCTTTCTCTTTGAGTTTTCAATACGTCGCTTCGGCCTCATGATGGCCGAATAGATAAGTCTATAATGTTAACTTAGTAGTTTTTCTTCACCATTAAGCGATTTTCTAATTCACGCTGACATATTACGTGTTACGCCGTAGGCAGCAGCAATACTTAACATCAGGCAGGCTGTAGTCAATCGTAAACATATCCCACGTAAAAAAAAAATACTGAACTACACATGTTTATAAAAGAGATACCTCTAGGTATGCCTAAACATCAGTGCGCCGGTCGGCATGGCGGCGTTGCCTCTGCCGTGCCGTGATTGTAAATCAGCCCCAGGTGTATTAGAGGCGGCAATTAAACCTGCCTCCACGGCCGTCTGACGCAGCGCTGGGGCGCCATCATTCCAGCACTATTTAGACAATATTACAATATCTCTCTTTTCCCCAGGACTGAGGGTCGCGACTCCCCCGCAAATGTGCAAATCTTCATATAACCATAAAACATATAAATAATAATAACAAGTCATTGGTGTAGGGATGGATTCCAACCAGGGTGTGCTAGGGTGAAAACCAGACGTTTAAACCGTTGAGCCATACTCGCTCACAACAGAACTATTATTGTCAGTTCACCACTGTAGCCTATGATGAAACACGCTTGCCTAGAAGAAGCCCATTTACTATGGAATGGGTGACCCGTGCAATGTAATTTTTAGGACACAGGGCTCACGGATCATGGGGGGATGAATTCCAAAGTGTAGCTGCCTTCAGTAGTATAAAAATAACTACAGTTGGCTAGCATGAACCTATTTTATTTATTTGTATTTTCTATAGTTATAAAGATAATGTTACATATAAATTCGACCATGCCAGTTGCAGCTGTTCCTTCTACTTTATTTGATCAATCCAATGTTTTTAACGTGTCCTGAGATTTCCCAAACGCGTTATCACCCCTGCAACCAGTGAGGTTTAACGGAACGAATTAGACTGACCAACCGCCTAACCTCCGTGGTAGATATATCCACGCACTATTACATACATACTATTACATACATATTATACATGGATATATAAGGTCTACAGATTAGGTAATAAAAAATAATAATAAACAATAAAAATCCTTTATTTATGTACTACAGAGTGTATACGTACCACTAAAATAACTAAAACATGATGTAAAACTAGTATACCTATTATTGTAGTTTACTTTGTAAGTTTTTAGAAGCTAAGTTGTTATGCCGACAGAGAATAAATTGAAATAAAAATCAATCTTTATTGTACAAAACTGTGTGTTACAAGTTGTTAGGTACCTACATATAAATAAAAATAAATATAACTAAAAAAAGCCTTTATTTGCCTGGTATTTACATAGTAAGTTTACACGACGTTAAAATTGTGTCAACAGTATTGTCCAGTCGGACATGCAATATTATTTGTAATTTCCTTAGACTTAGGAATAAAAATATTTTCATATAATTTATCTAATTACGAACAAATTAAAAAAAATATACCTAGGTACTTAGGTACTATTAGATTAGACATTAGACTAAAATATATTATTAAGTATTTTGGTATAGATAGATGACTAGAACTGGACGAAACTGTGAAGAATATTTGGATGTAACTTAAAATCGTCATATTGATGAATAAGAATAGCTTTAATAGAACAGCACTCCAATTATATTATAAACTTTTTTTATTAAAACAACCCATATGTTACCTATGGTGTTAGATACAATGCATTGTTGTTTGTTCCTAATGGTTGTTCTATGTCAGTTTGTTCAGTAAGCCCTGTAATATAGAATAAATAATATAGGATATAGAATAAAGAATTTAAATTGAATACTGTTACATAATATTATACAGGGTTACCTGCAAGATGACAGTAACCTAGAGAGACTAGATAGCTAACAATACATAATACAACATCTATTTTCGACACTTGGAAATTTGAATACAAAAATATCATCTTTCATACAATAAGGCCATAGATGGAAATGTATGCCAAGTGTTACAAGTATAAATAAATATAAAATAACGTGAAATTAAATGCTACACTCACATCACTTACAAAACATTACACACGTTATACGCTTTGATTACGGACAAGTACATAATCAAAGGCTTACGTAAATAAATATCAAAGCTATTTTATTTGTCTATGAAATTACCGTCATCAAAGGGTCGTCTAAACAAACATTTGCGGCAAAAACATGTCATAACGCCGGCGCGGCGGCTATGTTCTTGTGGCTGACATATATTTTTTGTGTTGACAGTAGAGCTTTAACACATGAGCACAACATAGCCATGTACTCAGCGTATATTTCTGGAAGGTAATTAATGCAAGAAACGTTTTGTAAGGTGATTTTAGTACTTTACACGAATAACAAAAGTTTCATACAGTTTTTGGAGATTTTGAAGAGGAATGTAAAAAATCAAGTGTTTTATACAAAAAGTCGTAAGTCTGTGATTGAGTGTATGCGAAATTCTTTGAAAATTGTAGAGCAACAATTGATTGCATTGATGTTCTTCAATCGAATTTAGAAGGGCTTGCTTCTATTTATTTTCTACACACATAAAGTATTGCTCATCCCTTCATATTTTCCCAAAATAAACAGAAATCAATCAATCCAGTAATAACCAGTTATCTATAATGATATTCCAGAATGTTATCAAATTTCCGAGGCCGCTGCCGCGGGATATTGCCTTCCAGTTCGGTGGTCGCCATCATTTGCCTGCGTTATGCTTACATGGGTTAATCAACTTTTCGGTTTGGCCAAACATCTAATTAGTTGGAATTATTTGGATATAAATAGCTATTGATGTATCACGGTTGAAATGAAACATTTAATAATATGAAGAAAGAAAGAAAACATTTATTGTGACAGATTTAACAGAAATAAAAACACAAACAAACATAAAATCTGCCACAACACAGCCCCAACTCAGTATAATGCTGGTTGTATGGAAGCAACCAGCGCTGGTCTTTCGTTGGGGCTGGATGTGTTCTACTAACATAGATGGATCTAATGTATAGTAACTATATTAATATTCTTTTATACAACAAGCTCCACTTTAGCCCACAGTATCGTATTGTGTCCACTCGCCACTCGGTCAGATATCTGTTTGTCGCAGGGACATCAGAATTTCCTACATTGTGAAAACTCAAAAGTAAACATCACGTAGATTTACTTACATTCACGATGTAAGTATTCATGTACACAAATCCTCACATAATTTCAAGTCATTTATTCTGTGATAAGTGTAAATTGTGTACGTAAATTGTGTAGTCTGTTAGAACGGAATCGAACCATGAGATCTGAATAGAGAGAGAGAATAATTGATTATGTTATATTTAGGGACAGAATAACACTATAAGTAGGTGTACAAATCTACCTACTCAAGTAGCAAGCACAGAATCCATCCGGTAATCACCATAAACTTTAAAGTTGTGCAAACAGTAACAACATACTTTACCCAACAGAGCTCCAATATTGAATAAACTCCATAAAAAACAATTTCATAGTTTCAGCGGAGCGAGAGAAGCGTTCCTGCTAAGTACGACCGTTCAAACAGTATGGAAAGTTACGCGCTTTGTTTTTTTACTACCTCTGTTACCCGCATTAATTCGAATTTGTATTACTTATGATCCGAATTGGGTTTCGTATAGAACATGTAATAGATTTTTCCATTGAAATAAATCTATCACTATATTCCAAGTTATCGAATCGTTATATTGAATAATGTCTAGTTTTGGTTCTGTTATTTAGATGATTATGCAGTATAGAAAAAAAAACAAATTAGATCCATTCCAGATGTTTTGATATCACTAGCAGCTGTTAGATAAAGAACAACACTTGTAAAACCATGTCTCTACACAGCGTTAGCCGCTCTTATACTAGACCTAAGAAAAAAAAAGATTCCGCAAGTTGTGATACTTCATCTCTCGGGTTGTCTCAGTAAAGTTGCTACTCTTTTTGTTGGAAGACAGACTGCTAACAACTCCGCTCGTCCCATTTCGCGCTTCAACGAAACACGACGTTGTAAGGCCGAGATATACTGAGAGTAGTGATGTGATGACAGATTGCACGGGTTTTGTTTGAAAGTTGGGTGAAAGGTCTTTTTTTGTTATCGGGTAAGTTTTCATTCATTTTCAAACCGACCAAACTTCCGGGAGCTACAATTTAACGTTTTTTTTTCGTTTTATGACATTTAATCGTTTTACGTTTGGCTACACCTCGCCTGATAAGTAGTCTAAGATGTAGTACGCTGGTCTAGAAGAAAACCATACACCTTTTTATCCATTGCTATAAAGGGTACTCTCCAGTGCTTCATACACACAAACAAAACGAGTGAAAGACAATTGTATGATCCTGAAATGGAAACGAGTAAAAAAAAACAGAATACATTTTATGAAAATCTTAACTAGACATAAGCCGTATCTAGGCGTACTAAATAAAAGATTAGGGTTAACTTGATCCAAAAACTGTAAATCCATCCCAGTATGTCTATACCTAACCTGCCACGTTATTTTCATAAAGTTGGCTATCGCTGTATAACGAACTCGAACGTCTCGGGGACTATTTCATTATAAACTTGACAAATAAATTATATTTTCTTGCGCTTATCTACACCGGATTAAGCATATTGCGCTGTTTACCTTCAGTCCTAGTTAGATACAAGAGCTTCTTAACTGTTACCTATCTAAAAGATTATTAAGTGGCAGGGCAGTTTATTTTTCTTCAAGAATAGAGAAATCAAGTGGGCATCTGTTAAGGTATATACATATGTAGGTACATATGTTTCGTCAGAGGGTTAGAAACTTTTGTGTTAGGATTTATCAAAAGTCAAATCTTCTCTTTACAGAACTTAATTGCGCCGTATGAAACTGTATGGACCCACCAGTCATATGCGGATGCTTCGTGCAGATAAATTGGGTTGTTATGTAACGTTTTTCTTACTGTTTTTTTTTTATTTATTTCAAAACGTATGAACCAATTTATGGTTTAATATAATTTAAATCTTATTTTTATATATTTAGAAGCTTTTTGAATTTAAATTTAATTTCTTCGTTTATTTTTATTCTTCTAACCCTACCAATACATATATGTACATTAACACATGTACGTTTGTACTTACAAGCTCACACATAAAATCTCCCTTGCGTGAGTAACAGCCACAGAGTATCAAAGCGAAGTTCTCCCAGAGGTCATTACCATAAAGGCGAATCAATCAGATCCCATTCCGTATTACATCCATGGAAATTGGGGCTTCAGAAGACATGGTATATTTGTAAAAAAAGAAACCATTTGTTGTAAATTTTGTTGGTCTGGATAATATTTGAAAAGGCTGATGTGATCTCTTGATTTCAACACAGAATATGCGGTGCCTTGTAAGGAGTTAGTTGAGCCTTGTTATTGTATTGTAAATATGCATGTTTAATAATTTTATTACTTACTTGACGTGAGTGCTGGCACTAGCAGCAATTATGGCTTGACCACTCTTGATTTTACTAAAAAACATATAGGTATTATCGGTTTGATTCTATATATCTCAAAAAGGTCTTAGCAAACAGTCTATAGCATTCCTACAAACGGAAACATCCTTACATTTCTAGTTATTTATACCACACGCCACATAAGAGCCATTTAACTTTTTTCTTTGACCGAAAGGTCGAATAAAAGTACGACAATAACCAAACAATTGAGACCTCGCACGTTCCTAAAACAGTCACGCAAAAAGTTCTACTGCACAGGTCAATAAAGATTGGTTTGGGGTCGCCATATCGCACTAAATAAAAAACCTCTAACGTCGAGATAAAATTCGCAACAAAGCCGAAAACGGGCGATGGTTTTACTTCAACTTTTTGTGCCAATGCAATCTTTATTCCGTTGAGATAAGGCGTATCAGTGAAAGCTATTGATGGCGTCCGAACCGAAGGTCGCTTTCGTCGAGACTCCATTTATTTTGATCGGAAACGACGTTTTGTGAAAACACTTCGGCGAGTGTGATTCTCCTTCTACTACCTACATTGGATATAAATAAAAGGTTTGTTGGAACAAAAAATACTGAAATACTTTGGACCGAACAACAATATACCTAAATAGAAGATCATTGCCGAACAATGAAACTTTTTCATGTTTCCTGATTTGTCAAATCTCGATTTTGCGAGCAACCCATCACTTCATACTAGAGTTTTGACACAAGTGACTTAAAATTATATTTTACTGTTTATTTTTTTAAATCTACAAATTTTACCATTTTAGAAGGAAAAATAATGTAAGGCGCCACTTAATTTAACAGTAATTTCTAATTGTTTGTACTTTTTTTGAAAACACTTAAATAAATAAATAATTAATTGATATCAAATGACTCTTTGTAATATATTGTTACAATAACTTACTTACACGATCATCATACTAATTGTACTTAATTTTTAGTGATGCTAATTTTTTAAAGAAAATATTTCTCTTTCGAGACATTTTGGCCTACCGAAAGAAGGTTGGTCCATATAATATTGAGAGGTTATTTGAGCAATTATTCCCACGAAATACTTTCTATTGCTATCCAAAAGGCCTGATTCAAAGTTAAGGAATTTGCCCGAAAAGGGCCAAATTGAAATTGTTTCGCGACTGGACTGCGAAATATTCGAAAACCCTAATAAGTAGAACTGGAACATATCTATCTATCAATCGCATAAAAATATTTTTTTTTTTTTTATCACGAAATAGGCTTACGTTTGACTACAGCCTGCCTGATGTTAAGCACCACTGTAGTCTAAGATGTAGCACGCTTGCCTAGGAGAAACCTATATACTCTAGATTTGAAGACCCCTGGGTTATAATTTTCTGGAACAGGGCTCCAGGTACAGAGTTCCAAAGTCTCAAATATAATGTTTGTTAAAAATATTTGTTATGAAATGTGTCGCTTCATGACTAAATAAATGCTAGAGAAACTAGGTTACATTATTTTGATAATGACTAAACAATATGGCTTCCTAGGAAGGTAAATGTAATCTTTGGACTATAATAGTCTGTTTCAAGATCATAGGTATATAAAAAGGAAAACAGGTAAAGTTACTGTTTACTTTATAATTTTTATTCAAAAGATTAAATACTTACTAAAATTTCACAATTTCTCCACATTTCAGTCAAAACAAAGGCTTGAATTTTATTTATAGAAAACAATATCGCGTTGAAACAGTAGATATTTGTTAGCAACATGAACCTTTTGTCCGCGGGTTCAATGGACCGCAACTTGAAGCCTTAATGGGACAGACAGTATTTGACAACGAGGTAAACATATGGATGGCTCATCTAATAATCTTCTTCTTATCGAATGAGAGTGGCCAACTCTGGTGTCTAGAGTTTATCAAGCCACCCTAAGGGCCTCTGACATGGCTTAACGACTCCCGTACTAGACAAACAGCGGGAACCTAAAATTTAACGTTCCACGGAAGCGCCCAACATGGAATGCCACTTTTCTGTCACCAATCCAAGGACTGACCGCGTCGACCTTTGCTTAACCTTCAATATTTTCTAAATTATAAGTTCCGTTTTCTGAAAATTTAAGAGAAAGTGTGTGCAGACCTTTCCATAACCGGTAAAAATGTTTCCTATATAGAATGAAAATACAAGAGTGGTTATTAAAGAAAACTATTATATGTAAAAAAAAACTAGTGTAAAGTAAAGTAAATGAAAACTAGTATACCTATAATATGCTTGTTCTTATTTATGCCGCAACTGAGAGGCGAATCATCGTGATTTTTGGGATGGTATTATAAATTTATACTAAAATAACGTAAATAAGGCGGCGGGGTACACCACTAATTATTAGTTATAAGTTTTAAAAATGACATTAATCTATAAAATAATTTAAATTAAGATGAAATGTAAGCTATATAGTTAAGCGCTATGTCTAAATAAATTGTGTAGGCATACAAAATAAGGTTTTTTTAGTATCAAAATAGTAATTTATAATTATTGCCACATCCAGTATTTCTAAGCATCCAGCACCTCAACAAGAACTCTTCAGGACATTATCTGAAAGTTTCAGCGTCAGATAAATGTTGAGAATACCTTTCAGAGTGAAACAATTCGTTTGTTTCGATGACGGCGCTTGCTGCGGGAAGCCCGTTAGTAATAAATAGGTTTCTAGCAGGATTTCTAGGCCTTTATTCCGTTATCAGATTTATCATTTAAGGAGATTTATATCATAATAATATGTATATTTATATATGTAGCTGCAAAAAGCTTCTATTGTGTTGTTAAGCTGCTATTATGCTGCCAAAATTATAAAGACAAAAGCCTATATAATACCTATAGGTACTAGGCTACTTTAAATCCCAGATTAACACGATTAGAACAGTTGGATACGCTGCTAGTTTTGTAAGCCTTTGGAAGAAGGTTCCTTAATAGATCTGCAGTGTCAATTAAAGTTTTGACCTTCTTATCAAACTATGATGAATAAAAATGTACCTAATGGAAAACTTATGTACCTACTTACGTATGTCTTTAATACAATGTATCAATATAATTCGCAGTAACTAATAATAATGGTATCAATTATTCGCAGCCTACATATTTTAATATTTCCAACCGCAGTGGTATCCAACTTTTAAGTTTACAATACCACTTCATTTTGTAAAGATCAGAAGTAGATTGATAGATTGATAGATAATTCTTTATTGTCACACACATATAAAACAAAATTAATAAAAATTACTTACATAAATTACTCTAGTGCCACAAGTGGCGGTGGTAATAAATAAAGGATACAAAGAAGTACATAAGTATGTGTAAGTACCTTATTTTAACATCCTATTTTCATCATGGCTGCTTTCAGTTTCAATTCATCCCAAAAGTCCATAAAAAGCCCCCCGTCCGCCATTGAAGTCAGTTTCGAATCTCAATAACCAGTAAATTATAGGGACCCCATAAAAGGTCGACGGCAAAGGGTATCGAAATACAAAATACATTTAAGCCCATTGTCCTATGATAGGTTGTGTTGAGAAGAGAAATCAGTGCTTACTAACGTTACCAAATAAGTAAATATAAAGAAATAATTGTTTATTGAGACAATAGCAAGATACATATATCTAAGTTAGTAAAGTTCAAATGTTTAAATGCTGGCCTTTTTCTGGCTCAACGTATCAGCATTGCCATCCAGCGTGGTAATGCGGCCAGTATGCTGGGCACGCTGCCCTCTGATAGTGGGCTGGAGCACTTAAATTATCTTTAGGCTTTTCTAAAGATTTTCTGAGTGCCCCTTTTTTGTAGTAGTTAGAAGTAGTATGTCTAATTTTTCTTCCCCTGTTTTTATATTTGATTATTGTAAATAAAGTAAAGTTCTAAATGTACCTGTAAATGTACCCTGAACACTACAGCGGCGAACCTAGCTAGTTGGTTTAGCGCGAATGGCCTTGTGCTTAACTTAAAGAAGACAGATTTCATACATTTCGTTCTCTCGGGCCATTCGAGAAGACCTCTAGATGTCTCAGTAGATGGCGTCAAGGTGGAACAGGTAGGGTGTACGATGTTTCTTGGATTCCAGATAGACCGAAGTCTAACTTGGGAAAGCCACATCGATAGCTTGTGTGGCAAGATAAGTGCCGCTTGTTATGCACTCCGGCGGGTGGCCCGTGTGGTGTCGGTGGAGGTGGCGCGCGCCTGTTACTTCGCCACGGTGCACTCGCGGCTGCAGTACGGTGCGGAGCTGTACGCCAGCGCTGCCGACTGGGAGCGCGCGTTCAGAGCCCAGAAACGAGCTGTGCGTGCCATCGTGGGCGTGTCGCGCTACACCTCTGTCAAACCTTACTTTAAAGAGCTCGGCATCCTCACGCTGCCATCTCTACTAGTACTGCAGATAGCGATGTACGTAAGGGACAATATCGGAGCCTACACAACCCGCAATACATCTGGAGCGCACAATCTCCGGAACGGTCACCGGTTGAAAACGATCTCTTCCTCGTTAACAAAATCTCGCAAGCTAACCCATATAGCAGGTCCAGAAGTTTATAACAGGTTACCAGATACAGTCAGTTCAGCGACAAATAGTAATATATTTAAATTTCGCCTTAAACATTGGCTTATCGAGCAGACTTTCTATAGTTACGAAGATTTTCTAAAAGTCGATGGCAGCATTAGAATTAAATAATAATAAATACTTAATTGTAATAATAATATTGATTTCATTAATGTATACATTACATTAAGCAATAATTACATGAATTACTATGTACGTATGTATATGGATTGTTGTAACTAATTTTATAAGATTTAATCAATGACATGTAAGAATTTACTTACCAATAAATAACTTTGACTTTGACTTTGACTTTGTCTAAGGTTAGAATTAGTGTAAAATATGATTGTTACTGACATGCCGTCGCGATCGTTTTGATGGGTGACCGTGGAAAATAACCGGTGTTTACACCTGAATGCTTGTGGTTCAGATTTTATTATTTATTTATTTAGATATTAGATAGTTTTAATAACATAAAAAGTTTATAAACATGTCAATAAAACAGTAAGTAAAATAAGTCTACAACATTTTTTATGAGTACTATACTATAACAAATATCTGTAAACCCTATTTGGGTACAAACTAGAGAGCCATACTAATTACATTACGATTTTAATAGTAATGTGAATGTACATCCTATACAACCTAGTTTCCAGGAAATAAATAAATATTTCAAAAAATAAAAATATAAAAAAAATATAGTAAATGAACATGATTTTAATGAATTCTTTAAAAGCTGTTCGTTAATAAAGAATGTCGTATATCTAGCCTGCATAATGTACAATCAGAGGCAGTTCTTTTGAGATGGATTTCTCGGAATAATCCCATTTATTCGGCCCTTTAAGGGACTAGACGCGATACAATCACGTTATGGTGATTTGATCCGAATTCATGTTGTAGGATTATTACGTTCTGTTAATTGACTCTGCAATATGGAGTCGATTCACCAGCCCGCCACAAATGCTCAAATACATAAGATAAGTACAAAAGATTTTGAGCTAAAATCCTTTCATTTAGGTAAATAAATAAATAAATATTCCGGGACATTGCACACAGCGCCATCTAACCCCACACTAAGCAAACGCTTGTGTCGCGGGTACTAGATGACGGATATAATACTTATTTACTTTTTTGTAAATACATACTTAATATAGGTACATAGAAACGACCAGACTCAACACAAGTAATTATACATTTTTAAAGTTCATAAATACTTGTGTCATGCGGGAATCGAACCCGCAGCCTCTAGATCAGAAGGATCTATGATTCAAATTAAAATTGGTTTTCTTTTCTGTACTTGAGTTGTGTTTGCGCCCTGCAGGTCTCAAGAAAGTCTGAAGTTAGTAAAAACATACCTATATTAAAGCTGATTATTTTAGATTGATTGAATTGATCCTACAATTCTATATTTTACAATTCTATGACGATAATAAGTTATTTATGTTTTTAAACAACGTATAAAATGTCATAACAAAACATCTTGATTCAAATTGCCTATTTGATTCAGGAAGAGTAATTAAAGACTAGCAAAAATACAATATTCGCTATTTACAACACTAATGATAAGCAAATTTACTTACATTTAGAATAATATCACTCAAACATAAATATTACGGGAAGCAAATAAACTCAACATTTTTAAGCCTCTAGAGCTTTCCGGTTCCGTGCATCGTGAATTCCACACAAGATATTTTTCGCGCTAGTGATGGCAGCACTTGTATTATTTTAGTCTTCAAGAACGAAAGAAAGATGTAGTTCGGAATTTATCCGCGCTCTGATTTGTTCTGATAGTGCATCGTAAAATATTTGTTTCATTCGACACATTTACATTATTGCACCTCAGATTTAATGCTTCCATTTGGAAAAAGGCGTCGTAATTATATTGATAAAATGTATACTTATCTATATAAAATCTCTATATCTGTCTATACAGCTATAGAGGGTCGTAAGTGTGAAATAAGTGTGCATTGAATATATTCGAACAAAATAATATTTAGGGATACTTAGATTGACTTTACACAAAAGTGAGAGCCATTTTTTTCTCTCATTTCAAGCATTAATACCAATTGTTTTATAAAATAACATTAAATAAATTTTATAACTAGAAGATTAAACATTAGTCACTAATATAATAACCAAAATAAGTAATAGTAAAGTATAAGATTTCACCATGGGAATTACATAGCAAACATGGCATTCACCATGTTTCCTCTAAAAACAGGTGATTTTAAAATATGACTTGCATTTAGGTAGTTCCTGTTGCTTTTTAATAAATTGAGTAGGGATATGAAAATGTCCCGGAACTGTTCTTACTTTTTTTCAATTTATGCCGCCATATTAAAAATATTTACTTATGAATAATGCATCAGTAAATAATTTCAAATTAAATACTAGGTAAACAAACATATATTTTATACCTATTAATAAAAAAATGTACCTATATAGGGTCCCAGAGTCAAGAGGCAAAAACTTACCTACACTTTTTCTGTAAAGTACGAACAACCATCAATTAATTCAATTCAATAAAACTTTTAACCCTACGGAAAAACGTAAAAGTGTAAAACTACAACTGCACCTGACGTAAGAAAGAAGTTTTCCACATTAAGCAAGAAACTTAAGCATTGTGTAAAACTAAAAGAAAAACTACATTCTGTGAGAGTTTCTGGACCTGTCTAGGTTAGGTAAGTACTTTTTAGTAATACTGCCTAACTGTGGAACTCCTTGCCCGAATCTCTGATTCCCTTGAACTATAATTTGGCGGTCTTCAAGTCTACTAAGCCGGTTTCTTTTAGGCAAGCGCGCTAGATCGTAGACTAATAAAAAAAGAAAACTTTCAAAAGACTTGATAACCAACTTTTTTTGAAAAACGGTTAAAAAATAAAATTTAGCTGAGGTAATCGCTTGCGAGAATTAACAAAAGTACACTCTAAAACTCCAATAAACTTCAAGCATAGCCCTTTCCATAGCACGCTGAGCAACTTTGAAACGGTGAACCAATCCTGCTGTAAGTGTCCACGTCTCAGCAGCGTAAGTCATTAGTGGTAGGACGCACTGATTGAAGACTTTCGTTTTGAGGCTTTGCGGTATGGAGGACGAGAAAACCACTTCAACGTTCGTCATTCGTTTTGCTTTGGTTTGCATATGTTATTGTGGCGTTTATCTTTTGTTTTGATTAATCTCAGTTCTATCTGAGCACAATCTTGTTGTAATAGTTCCTTCGAATTTGTCACCACGTAAAATTGTTAAAATGTGTAAAATTGTGTGTGAAACAGTGCACCTAAAAATAAGGGGAATCCTAAATACATACCTAGGCGCCCTTGCTACTCAGTTCTGTCCTGAGTTTTATTTATTGAATGGAAAGTTGGTTAAGTTCAGTTAAGTTACAATATGTAATGTCTACTATTACACATTACTGTACTGTACCTACATTATGCAGCGTGCACTAATAGTCAAAGCTATCGTTAATAGCTTATAGCAGTAAAGACATTATTTTTAGAGTAGTTAATTTGCGTTAAGACATGTATTTATGTAGGTAGTCCAAATGTTGTTTTGTCTGAATTGTTGTTCATTTTGTTGTGGCTCTTGTAGATATAACTGATGAACGGTATCGCTGTTAATCATGGTTCGGTCACATACAGAGGTGCCATTAATAGCATCTAGTAAAAGGTAAGGTTCCGCCCTTAATATCGTTGTGTCGAGGCGCAGAGGTGCCAATAACAACCAGCCTACGCTGTACCTGTACGAAGAATATTCTACCTCTTCAAGATAGAAAGAAATAAGTACATATGTACATACTTACCTACTTAAGTCAATTAAAAAAAAATACTTTCCTAGGGGTGATCGCTTCCGGTATTTGTGCGGTCAGGCGCCGAAGTGAATTAAATTTAAGTCAATAAAAAACTAATAAGGTGCCTAATTTAAGCTCATTATTTATTGAAGCGGGCTAAACAACTCATCGAACAGCCTGTGCTGTACTGTTTGTTGTCATACCACTTGAATTTGTACACAAATTGAGGGTAGTTACTTAGATATTGAAATAAAATAAAAGCATTGTTTATGTAACCTAGCTCATAAGACGTAACTATAATTAAACTAGATATATACTGGGAGATGACTCTGGCCTCGTAACACAGCCTAACGGCTACCACGAGGTCAGAGGATTCCAAACATTTTGTGAAATAATTTATTTGGCAAATAAATGATTTTTGTATTTGTATTTTTTTGTATGCACAACAGCGCAGGTTATACATACTACAATTATGAGACTGAAACACGTATAAATAATTGTACACATCCGTAATCTCGTTCGATTTGGGTACCAAGACCCCCAGTATGCCATGTGATGCGAATTAAACACGGGAACACAGTATCTGATGTATTTTGTGCTCTTACTGTTTGTATATCACTAATAGCACAGCGTCCGTGACTGTGAATAACCGAGCGCTAAATGATGGACCGAAATGGACGAAAATGTTATTTGTCGCCTAAACGTATTTTAACTGAGTGAAATCCGAGTTTAAATTTATGTTTGCTAAGTTTTAACAACTGTCTCGATTGCTGATTAATGCTTGTTAATGCATTTTTTTAAAGTAACCAAATACCTACTTACTTTTTCTTACTGGCATATTTGGTATATCGACATCTTGTCAGTTGTATAATATATAGATATCCATACCCACAAATTGTTACTCTTATCATACACTAGCTGTGCTCGCGACTTCGTCCGCGTGGAATAGTTATTTTTGGGCATAATATTTATTTTTGCAAACAACATCTTTAGCTTTATAAATTATAGATCAAAGATGAATAATTTTCCCCGTTTTTTCCACAATTTGCATTGTTTCTTCGCTCCTATTAGTTGCAGTGTGATGTTATATAGCCTAAAGCCTTCCCAGATAAATGGTCTATTCAACACAAAAATAATTTTTCAATTCGGACCAGTAGTTCCAGAGATTAGAGCGTTCAAACAAACAAACAAACAAACTCTTCAGCTTTATAATATTAGTATAGGTAGATAAGAAAGATAAGAAAGGGGTTCCCTAAAGTCCACTGTTTGCGTTATTCCTTCAATTTGAAAGTTTTCAACAAACTTTACGTTTGCCATGTCCAACATATTTATAGAACACATATCTCGCCATGTGAATCTATCGAGCAGGATTTATAGGGCTGTCGCGAATCACAGTTCCCGATTCGTGAGCACGTATGCGCTAAGTGTATTAGTTCTGTGTGCGAACACGATGCGATAACCCTGATGCTTAACGTCCCGGAAAAATATGAGGGCGTAAAAACTCAGCGTGACTTTTCACTGTTGACTGGTTTTTGACAAAATGGTATAGACGCGTAGTTGACGGTACATTGAGTCTTTATATCTTTTTGAAACATCATAAACATGGTCATAAAAGGTACCAAGTATTTTTTTTTGTAATCTGTCTCTGTCAACTATTTATCTTAACTTGAATAATTAGATTTTTGCATAAATGTGTAAATAGATACACAGGGTGGTTAAAGCTTACAAATGTTGCTAGTTATGTTTATATACAAAAAAGTATAAGGTGTTCTGATAAAGCATGTATTTGTGTACACAACACAAGAACAGCAACCGGCAAGCAAATCAGATTATTGTGTCTCGAATTTGAGTTTGTTTATCTTCCCGGCAGCTGCCTAAATTTGGTAAAGGAGTTAGACTCGACTAACTGCGAACATTTCGATCTTTGTGCATTTTTCGATTTTATACCGACGTTGGTAATATACTGTTGTGATTGATAGAAGAGTCTCATTGTTATAGTTTTGTGCATTTCGCTGTGAAATATCACAACCGGAAGATACCAATTCTACACGCAATTCCAACTACTTGTATCACCATATTCGTATTTGAAAAAAGAAATATTTAATTAATATAAAATTGAAAAAATATTAACAATAGCGATATATTGAACTTGATAAAAAATCTTGACATGCAAATTTACTTCATTAATCTTGATAAAAATAATTTAATGTATATCAATCTAGGGGCACGGTAGTGCCCCCGCCAAGTCGAGCGCGAAGCAAACACTGCCGTACCATCCTTTACTGGAACCATTTCGCCGCATTTTCAGCCCCCTATTTGAGAACCTCGGCATGGGACTAGAACGCTGAAATATTCGTCATCTAGTAAGCTATATGAACACACTTGAAATCCAAAATTTCAAGTCAGTAGATCATTTAGTTCCGAAGCTAAGAGAAAGCAAAGTTTCGCATTTATGACACTCACTCATGATCATCAAAATAGAACTAGTACTTCCCATAAACTCAGAGAGCTGAAATTTGGTACAGAGTTAGGGTTTAATGGCCACATATAGGGAAAACTATAAAAACTAGGATAATCGAAGATCTGGAGTACCTGGTGACCCTGATAAGAAAACACAAAAGCCCAACCAAACTATTAGAGATATCGACATACCGCCTTTACAAAAAATATGCAACTTGGTGGGCCGCTTCATTTGATGTCAAAAATTGAAGGTCAGAAGTATCTGATGAAGAACCCTCAGCTGGTCTCCTTGATGACTTGTAGTACTAACGTATAAAGAATGTTCAACGGCCAGTCATATAACATTATCTTTAATTTTAACATCAACAGTAACTGGTTTTGGTAGTAGTACAGTATAGCTGAGTGTAATTTTATGATAAAAAATCTTAATTAAACGTTTTTATGAATATCTACAGAATAATAACAGTTTTTTTGGTGAAGTCTACACACTGCATAGGTGAATAGAAGAGTTTACCCAAGTCGGAGTAAAGTGGGTTCCGCTTATTGATTCGTCGACGAGGAGAGAGATAGATTGGAACTTTGGAACCACGGAAGGGCTTCGACAAATCACAAAGATATGCAATGTTATGCAGTAGAAAAAATGGTGGCACTTATAGAATAATAAACAAAACAAATTAATAGTATTTTTAATCAGCAATTCTGTATCTTACTTAAAAATTACAATAATTCTGCAGGCCTACCATAACGTTTTTAAAAGCAGTGTCATTGCCGCTCGTCTGCGATTCCGCTGAAATTCAATGCTGCTAATATTCGTACCACAAGCTTATGACGTAATATCGCGTTCCAGCGGATTTCAAGCGGATTAGGGATGAGACACTGAACGAATGATTTCGCTAAAACTGCATAAAATGAAAGAGTTTGTGATAAAATATAGCACAACCTATAGTAGTTTTGCTTTCAAAATTTGTCACTGTCACTGATTCGAAAACAGTTCTATATTTTCTTTGAAACTATCGTACTTGCGTGTTGCCAGATATCGGCTTCAACCGTATTTAGCTCTTTTCCAGTACATAATGTAGTAAAAAACACAAATAAGATAAAAGCAAGCAAAATATGATTTTACATATAGATTTATTATAATGAGGTGTGTGTATTTCCTACACATGCAAGTATATGCAGTATGCAAGGGGTAATTTAAATTTATATTTTTTATTTATTTATTAAATTTCGTAAAATGTACATAGCTATTGCGACTGGAGTTGGTATACATAGTTTTGTGTACATTTTATGCCAAAAAAAGTATCCTGTATTATTTTCCTAACTATTTATTTTATTTATATTTGAGCCCGGCTTTCAGCTGGTGTACATTTTCGAACTTTTTTCCAAAGAGTTCGTGCTTATTTGTATACAGAAATGGTACGAACTGCCAGATCACTATGTCTTATTCTCTTTTTTGCTTGTGTGTGTATAAAAAATGTCATGTACGGTATAAAAAAATATTCTGGTAGCACTGAATGATTTTGTAAACAAACTATCATAACAAACTGCCTATAAATTATAACTGTTTTATATATAGAAATGCATTGGGTCCCCGATTTAGAGGTGATACATTTGGTGCTGTATGAATACTATGTGAATGAATAGTATAGTGAATAGTATGATGGACAAAATACCGCATGAATGTGTTCATGCACAGTGAAAAACTTATCTAGATAAACCAAACACTTTGGATACGCTTCTTAACAAAAAGTTGATTTCTTCAAGCGGCTTTTTGTTCTCGATACAAGCTGATGGAACGTGGTGGATCACCATGACTGTGATCACGATACCAAGACGGTGACAAACCATCATCAACTTCTTACGAGCAAGCAAGGCTGCAGTCGGATATACTCCTTCTATTGGAGCTGGACGATGATCACATTCCTCTGCAAGCAGTATAACCACTTAGTAGACGAACGTTTACTCGTGTAAATTACTTTTCTGTGTGAATACTCTAAACATACGATGTGGATACATAAACTTAAAAGTTTTTTTCAATAAATTGATGTTATAAGCTTGAATTTATTTTTACTGGACGACAGTTATTATGTTGGGGAACAATAACACAGAAGTTAGCTCTAATTAATCATCCTTTTTAACTCTAAGATATCATTTAGGTTGTTAGCTTATGCGTTCTATATTGTGTCTAAACTATACTAATTTATAAAATAGGTTTGTGTGGTGTAGGCATAGTGTGTCGTACATAGTCTAACTATACTGCTACTTTATATCTTTAAGCACAAGATGGGACCTATTTAAGATTTATGTTTAAATTAAACAAATAGTTATTGTACATTTTGTCTTATTAACAGTTAATACCCTATTCACAATAGTATATAACGAAGGGCACTGAGCAAGTCACTGTTCTCAAAGCTAGGCTACACCAACATTCTGCATAACGATGCCCTGCTGCGGTACTGAATCATCGTGATATTGCCACCTCATCTGCTGTGGCGGTAGTGTGATCTCGAACTGGGTCCCTGCTGTAGTTTTGGGTCGTGATAGTTGGCTCTTTAGCTTGCTGTTGGCTGATGAATAATAAATAGCTGCAGCTTGAGATTTTTTTTCGTTGCTCCACATATTCACTGGTGTTCGGTATTTTCGCAAAAATTGTGCCGAACCACACACACATAACCATTGTATATCAATTAAATTCAGTTTTCTTTCATATTTTCATTAATTCAAAGGATTTAAATGGAAAAATATCTCAAATACGCAAGCAGATAGCAGCGTTTTTAGCATCTCAAAATAATGTCAAATTGACAGCTCAGCGATAATGATTCCGCTGGCAATTAGACGTTATGGTACCGATTTAGGCAAAACGCCTAGGAAATGAATGAACAAAATCGCGTGACGTCATCAAAACCTCGACGCGCCGCGACACTGATTCCACCTTATTTAAACGTCAGAAACTAGACGTTGTAGTACCGATTATCGCAGCAGCACTGCTGCAGTACTGCTATAAGACGTTGTGGTAGGCCTGCTGTTCTTTTGTATTTTCTTGGCGACCGGTTTCTTTAAATTTATTCGAATTTGAAATTCGAATACTCGTCGACAGAGGTTTGTCACCACAGAGTAAATTAACAAATGAGGTTATAATTCAGATAACATAAAAAGTATTACTTACGTGTCGTTATAGTTATTCGTAAATGAAGGTCAGTTATCATGCAAAAGATTTTCAGTAATCGCTTCTAGTCATATAAAGTTAGGCGTGTAAAAATATTACACACGAGAAAAGGTAAATTAACGAAATGGAAAAATATTAGTAAATGATCTAAAAATACTAGACGGAATTGCTCCCAACCAAATGTTTGTATTTTGTTCATTTCCTCGGAGGAAATTCTTCATTAATAGATTGTTTTCCCTTCGGGCCTGGTGGTGTTATAACATGAATAACGCATAAGGGACCGAGGGCTGTTGAATAAAAATGGGTTTACCAACTTACTTATTATGGTGCCTCCGAAATTAATATAAAATAGCTCGATTCTTAGGTCATTGGTGGTTTGCTGTTCGTTTTTGTCTTGCAGATGAAATGTCGTATCTAATATAGTCATGTGATGACCTACGTCGCCGGCGCGCAATGTTGACCATCGGCACGTCGATATTTTTTATTTTTATAGTTATGTTAATGATAATCCTTGCCTTGCCTCGAGACAAGCTCACGAACCTCGGTACAGTGCGTGGTTGACTTTCCGTCCCCGCGCTTACGACTCACCGTATGCTACCTCACGACTTCGTATCTTAGCTTAGATGTATGTTGTGTTGTCAGGAACTGCGGTCTTCACAGCGTTGGTGTACGTACGCATTGCGCGTCTTATAGAACTTATAGGTTAGATTCCAAACAAATATCTGACGCTGCCTAGAATTATCGCGATCCGGGCCGGTCGCGCCGCGCCCCGCCGACCGAAATGATCCCTCGCGGCCGTCGATTCGATACATTTTGAGTCAGCTCACATGTCTTATTTCAAGACAATAATCTGGATGAATTTCCATACCTTTTGTTACGAGTAGGATTCAAACATTCAATGAATAATGGCCTCTAATAGAATTTCATAAATCTTTACATGTTCTTCTCAAGCTTCGTGTATATGTACCTAATGCCACTAATTTTGTATTTAATATCTCTATGTTTGTATAAATTGGCGTAACGAAAAAATATGTCCTATCGATCGGTAGGTAAAGGTTAAGAGCTTACTAAACTGATAGCCTACAAGCCCCTACCTGACAGGCGGCAAGTGCTCTATCAGTCACTCTGACATACTATCTGATGTCAAGACAAATTCGATCGTTTTCGCGATTGGAAGTATTAGATTTCAAGATGTATGAGCCCTATCGTTCTAACAGATAGCGAAACTTTACGAATTGCAAAGCTTACATGTAATGGCTTTTAACTGTAACGAATGATTGTGTGTCTTTTTATTATTTATCATTGAAACTCAGAAATAGAGACTCGAGGGCCTCTCAGTAACTTTGGGCTGCAAATATCTTTAACGTGTTTAATATTTATTTGGAACCAATTTAATTTTGGATATACCCTGACCCTTGCTGGAGCTCTTGAAATATTCACCTCTTGATCGTGGAGTGAGAACTTTAATATATTGGTTTGATGTACATATACGTATATTATGTAGGTCTGAAGGTCCTGTAAAGTCTTCATCCATCCGTTTTAGTTACATTCAAATGAAGATTGTTCTATTTCAATTTAATTTCTTTATTTAGCATGAATGTTTATTGTAGAAAGAGTTTTACATATACCCGGTTCATAAGGAAATTGGGGCGTAGCTAATTAAAACTTATTTGCACCTAGTGTTATTTAAAGGTCACCTTGATGCAAGTTTTTTTCAGTTCCTTAATACTTGACTGGCCTGTTAGCTTAGTTGGTAGTAGCTCTGCCTTCTAATCTAGGGGTTGTGGGTTCGATTCCCGCGTGACACAAGTATTTATGCATTTTAAAAATGTATAATTACTTGTGTTGAGTCTGGTCGTTTGTATGTATAATAAGTATGTATTTACAAAAGAAAAGTATATAAGTATTATATCCGTTATCTAGTACCAACGACACAAGCGTTTGCTTAGTGTGGGGCTAGATGGCGCTGTGTGCAATGTCCCGGAATATTTATTATTTATTTATTTATTTATTATTACTTATTATTGTGTTCTTATAAATAGTATTTTTCTCATTGCACATACTGCTGAAAAACTTAGGGCTGATTATAATGAGAACAAGCTTCGTTCATTAATCCCGCGCGGCTTTAAAGCCCTAAACACGGGATTTAGTATGCCTCCAGCTGAATTCTGGTGAAATACATCCAGCATTAATCCTACCATTCCGACGGTGGATTAACGTTTCAGTCCGCGATCCATTAACTAAGTGACGTGGACGCAGATGTAGGTAAAGGACATTGATGGAAGAGTCCCTGCTCTAATCGACAACCAATAAAAATACAAAAAAATACACTTATTATACTTGGTATTTTACAATTACATAATTAACATGTATTTTCTAAGTAATGTCAAATTTGTTTTCTCTGTAATGTCCGTCCAAAAGGTTGGCTTGGAAGAAATCGCCCGAGGCGATAAGGCCGCCCAATGTGCAGCACTTTAAAATATTTAAATCTATTTTCTATTGTGTAATTTCTATCTTTTGGTGTACATTAAAGCGATATTCTATTCTACATATAGGGGAGACTGGGGACACTTGATCCCCCCTTTTGTTTTTTGGCAATTATTTTGTAAATATTAATCCGATTTTAAATATTTTGGTACTTAAATATGTGGAATTTCATTGGTTATACTAAGTATAATAGCAAGTGATATGTGTACACACCTACCTATATGTATGTATGCATTATTATGATAATATTAGATTACTAAATATTATTGGAAATGAAATATCTATCGACATTTAGCTTGAGGTTGAAGTTGTGAATTGAGAATTTTCTATAAAATATATTTTAAGATCAGACAAATCTATCAAATTATGAAGGATAACGAGTTTAAATCCATATAAAACAAGAAGTTTATAAAATGAACCTTCCAAACCTGGATGTTTTTCGTCGAAGGAGTGTTCCAGTAACAAAGGTCTGCGTTGCTTCCATCGTAATGTATTGTACGCCTATCGAGGTAGGTACACCCTTTTAAAGAAATCAGTCCGAAAGCTCTGTTTGGGCTCTCTCTTTAATGTTGTGTACACCTGCCCCCCTCTTTAAGACAATGGCAGAAACGTTTTCAATGGCATACCTTTATTTTATTTTATTTTATGGACGACTTGCCGGGTTTGTTGTATTTACTGCTCATTATTGGTGAATCAAATAATCTTTAATTTTGATCAAAAAACAGTATGTCTTTTATACACCATCGTAAAGTTTTATTAATTTAGTAAATTTTACTGTGGATTCGTTGTTTCTTTACGTTTTTCTCTGACTGAAATAGGTCGAGTCAATCCACGTCCTCACTTAAATGCTATTTTACGCTTTAATAATAGGTACAGTACCTATATTATAATATATGATTTGTTAGACTCCAGTGCAGTTTTCTGTTTATAATAGAAGTTAGTAGGATTAATGCAGTAAGATTTCGAATGAAGGTTTCGATCAAATAATGAAACACTTTATTATAAAACTGCGAGTGTAGATTGGTCGAGTCAACTCGACCCGAGGTAATTCTTCGTCTGAAAGTTCAGGCTATAGGGTCTTTTATGCGTTGTATGGCTAATCGGACTTAGTTCTTTTCTTTCACTCTCTCGTAGCAGACACACGTCACATATGCTTTTATTCATCGGGTAAGTGATGATTCATTCAATTCTATTCTGGATGTGCTTGTTGTATTATATTTGGCAAACATGCGTTGATCTCGGAGTGGACGATGAATTGATGGTTTTAGAGACTGCTTGTAGACAATATATGTACATTGAAACTCGCACCATATATCACAATAGGATTTATAACTTGTACCTACTTATCCGAATGCTCGCGTTAAGGTTTGTGTTTGCCTTTTTTAATAAAACTACAAACTGTACCCAGTTGCATCGATACTGGGACCAGAAATCGAATCGTAAATTATACGGGAACAGATGTATCGAATGTTACCGATTCCGGCTTTTTACGATTGGCCCGATTTTGCATTTTGGCCATTAACACTGTTTTTTATGCGAAGGTTAAATTAAGTGCGAGGCGGGATTTGGGGGCGCAAGTTAATGCCTCTGGGAGCCCATGGACTCCGGTTATAATGTTAGGATTTATTAAATTTTGCGATACATTGTGTGTGGTAATTTTTTTTTTAGTTAAGAACTAAGCAATTAATTTTCATTTCCAGATCTTTGGATTTTGAATCCAGATTAGGAACCAGCAGCTGGACCGCTCGATTGTTCAATAGATTGTTGAAATCATGAAAATCAGTGTTTCAGGTCATAAAAACACTATTTACTCGGTCGAAGCTTAAAATCGTACGTAACTATTTATTATGACCATACAATATTCATTTCGTTTGTTCCCCCGCAGTTTAAATATAAGAGGAAGTGTGGCTTTCTACTTCAATATCCAAAGTGTCACAATCATTCTCCTAGAAGTCTCCTCACACATTACAAAAATTATCTGACCACAAACACTACGTTACGTCAATTTTATCAATAAAATTTATCAACTTTGCCGTACGATCTCTTGCGTTTAGAAAGTGCTTTTGTTAATATATTAAGAGCTATTTTTGCGTGTTTTGATAGCATACTCAAATTTGTATTTCAAGCTTGGTATATCGCTCGATCGTCAATCAAAACCGACCCTTTTACCGTCATTGGCACACTATAAAAGTGACACATGCCGCTCGAAATTAGGTATTTTACTGCTAATTTTATATCGGGATAAAATTGGGTCGAATGGAGCTTAATAATTTGATTTCAGAGAGCAATGTGTGTGATACACAAAAGAAAACATTTGATGTCCATTTTTATGTTTTAGAAAATATATCAGACTTATGTTTTGGACCGGTCAGTAATAAAAAATTAGAAGGGAGTAGGTGTAAAGGAGATTAACTGATTGGCAATTAATAAAAATAAATCGTAGCCTTTTCTCCAGAGGGTAACGGTTTCCTGTTCATCTTGTCGTATGTATATATTTGTACTAAAAGTAAGTTTGTATGTATTTGTACTAAAAGTAAGTTTGTATATATTTGTACTAAAAGTAGTACTAAAAGTGCGGAAATCGGAAACACCCCGCGGACACAATCAAGGAGCTTCATTGGAAGAAGGAACTTACAAACTTGATAACTCAGGCTAACTCGCGCCGGGAAACTTGGCAGAATACTTATCCGTATTCTCTATGGAAAATAGATTCTTAAATCCAAATATTAACCTTCTACGCCCATTGAAGATAAAACAGTAATCTTTTCTTTCAGACAGAGTACCTACCGACATGGAATATTATTAATGTAAGTATTGGTACATGTTATATGTTACATACCGTTTCAATAAAAACATCATTTTAAAACGTATTTTTTGACAATGATTTTATCCATGCCTTAATCAGAATCGGCTTTAAAAAGCTTTCTCAGCACTGAGTAGTTTATCTTTTACTGTTAAGCCCCGTTTTCCGTTAGAACGCGTTTTTCCAAGTTACTAGTTCTAACTTGGTTTTATGACACAAGAAACAACAAATGTTCAATATAGAATATCAGTAAAAACTAGCTATACCACACCAACGATAAAAAAAACGATAGGTACATAACGTTACATGTTACTTTAATTCAAAATGTACCATTATTTTCTACATCTTTAAGAATAGTACACACGTACATAAGTATAAATGTAGCTAAGTTGGGTCGTAAAGTAACGCCACATAGTAAACCGCATTTGACGAGTAGGGTTTCTAGATTCCCAACATTTTTTTGATTCCCGGATACCGTGTTCTCTCGAACTCCATTTCCCGAGAAATCCCGGGTCGAAAATTTAATAAAATTTTCAATTAATTAATAGAAAAGGTTTACGCAATAAAATATTATTTTCATAATGATGTGATAATGACCAGAATGTTTTTTTTCCTGTTCATGTACTTATAACAGTTAAAAAGAGCCACCAACTGTCGCCAAATATACAGGAGCGGACTAATATTGCAGTCTATTCACAGACAAAAACATTAACAAGATACCAGAAATGTGATATATAAAATTATTATAGTGATAGATATCTAATAGACTGACATGTAAATGACTTATATGTAAAAAATAAATGTATGACTTGTAATAATGGAATTATGAATAAATGTATTGTATTGTATTGTATTGTATTGTATTGTAACGTGGTGTTAGTAGTCGATTTAATCCATCCAGTCCATCGATCGATGACACAAAAAATAAAACAAATATCTTTCCTAGTTAGCATTTATTAATTTCTTCGAGAATATGGAGGTTGCTAGTGCAGATATTTTTCGAAGCAAACTTATACGAAGTTATAAGTCTGAGAGCTCTTGGACTTCCATCGTTATAAGTTAAAAGACATCGGTCATTAGGAAAGAGGGAAGTTGGTACCCCCTTTCCTCCCCCTGTAAAGATGGTTAAAACTTGTCTACCTACCCTACTTCTGATCACATCTGCAAAAGCACATTTTAATGCAATTTTGTTGAGAAATTTACGAGTCCTATATCTATTAATTCTGTGTTCAAATAGTTTCAAATAAAATTTGTGTCAATTAGTTTTTTAACCTTTCTATACTCGGTCTCACAGACCATAGCATTTTTTGACTATGTCATCCAAGAACTATAACTATTACTTCAATGTTTGAGATATATGATTAATACTTCATTTATTCATTATTTTACTGATTTATAGCCATACATATCAGTCTCCGAATTTCAGTTTTTTTTTCTTGAGTTCTAGAAAAACTACAAAGCCTGGACATCTTTTAAAAATAAAATGCACTTCTGAATAATAACAACGATGGTAAGAGACCTGATGGAATGACGTTGATTCCTCGGAGTTGACGTGGTTTCCTTCGTGGACACGCTTGCTGCACACGCAGAAAACCTTAAAAGGCGGAAATATGAATGCCTCGGGAAATAAAACGGGAATTAAGGTGAAGTAGATACTTGGAGACAATTTACACTGTCCTTTATTTCTGTAGTCTTCTATTGGAGTATTTAGTATCGAATACATAGCGTATGATTTTATTGTAGGTACTAGTCGTCATTTCTTTTTCACGTAGCTATAGCTAATAGGATAGGTAATAGTGTTTTTTTTTTTTTTTTTTTTAATCATAATTTTGTTTATTGGGGCTTTGGCCAACATTGGCATGTCAGTCCCATCATACCTTAACCAATATTATACATCATGAACACAAATAAGTAATTATAAGTAAAATCGAATGGGCGCGATCATGATCCACGACGCATTACGAAGCTGTAGCCACAATAAAACGGTCACAACCTCGCAAACATGTCGTATATCATGAGCGCGCCTTCAGACGCGGGAGCCGCTAGGATGTGCGTGAACACGCCCACATCGTATCGGCACAAATTATATTTAGAAAAAATTGATTGTCTCACGTTTGCATTCCGGGCACATTCCATCAACAAGTGATATACGTCCTCTCTGACCCCGCAAGTTTCGCACAGCGGCGACTCGGCTCGCTTTATAAGGTGCGCATAACTCTTCGATGGAAAGTGTCCGGATCGTAATCTATTACTCAACACAATAACATTTCTGCTAATTTCAGGACCAATAAACCAAGGTACAGGAGGCGGCTGACATTGTAGCACTCTATACCAAATGCCTTTTTCTCTACTCCTCTCGTCGAAATATTCATTGAAAGCTGACCAACAGATTGTTTTGAAACGATACAATAATTCATTAAAATTGGGCTGTATGACAAACTCCTGGCCAGCTGTAACAGATAGATTCGCTAACCTGTCAGCCTCCTCGTTCCCGTGGATGCCTATGTGCGACGGAATCCATTGCAACCTCAAAACTCGACCTTCCTTAACAAGGTTGTGAATCTTACTAAGAATTGAGTAGGCTACCGAGACGCCTCTGATTCCAGAGGCACACCGAGCCAGATGTTGCAGCGCACTTTTGCTATCAGTAAATATTACGATATACCGGTGGCTTGAAATCGCAACAGCATCGAGCGCTGCTGAGATTGCAATGAGTTCCATGGACATTATTGATACATCGGCTGTCGT
The DNA here is from genome assembly GCA_964023185.1 of Macaria liturata. Taxonomy (NCBI): domain Eukaryota; kingdom Metazoa; phylum Arthropoda; class Insecta; order Lepidoptera; family Geometridae; genus Macaria; species Macaria liturata. The sequence continues at coordinate 9,363,030 of OZ026822.1, forward strand.
TCTGTACATTGCTGATATTTTATCTTTAGGGTTACAATACGCAGCTCCTAGACCATCATTATTCTTTGACCCGTCTGTATAGTATCTAGCGTAACCTAAATATTTGCTACTCATTTCCTTAATTATTTTGATTCTAATCGATGAGAACTCATAGCTTCTTTTGGATAAAGTCACACATTCTAGGTTAGTTTCAATAATGCCGCTTATGTCTATATATGTGACCCACGTAGTAAGCGAATACATTTCAAGAATGATCGATGAGTGGACATTGATTAGTTTACATTCATCAAGTGCCGCAGTTAACACAGGTTTTTTTTTGTTCCACCAAAAGCGGAGGTCTAAGTAGCCACTTAATTCATTCACAAGCTGTATTGTTACATTGTTGGTCCATGACTGACTTTTTAACAAATATTTGTAAGCTAAATATAATCGTCTTAAGTGCAGAGGTGGTACACACAATTCACTCTGCATTACATGAATGGGTGTGCTCCTAATGTATCCGCCTATGATACGCAGTGCTTGGTTTTGAATTTTGTCTAGCTTACTAGTGTGTTTTTTTGCACTGTTGTCGTACAAAAAACATCCGTAGTCTAATCTGCTTCTAACTAGCGATATATACAATGTGCGTAAGTACTTGGGGTGAACGCCCCACGAAGGACCTGCAAGCACTTTTAAAATATTTAAAAATCGGGTCGTACGTTCGGTCATTTCACTAATATGTTTACTCCATCGTAACGATTGGTCGAGCCATATTCCGAGATATTTAATATTTGTAACTCTTTTGATAGTCTTATCGTTTATTTTTAATTGTATAGTACTTCTCCTATTCCCTCGGCTAAAAAGGCAAAATTTTGTTTTATTTTCTGAGAGTTCCAAGCCTATGCTGTTTAGTCTACTGACTAATAGATCTAAAGTGTTTTGTAAATGAAATTTGCAGATATTCAAATTACTATTTCGTATATACAATACAAAATCATCCGCATACTGAGCAATAGCTATCTTATCAACTATATCCCTACACAGCTTGTGTGTTGCTATATTGAAAAGTAAAGGTGCAAGCGGGTCCCCTTGTAAGAGGCCCCTGTGCGTCCACCGGCTAGACAGAACTTGAGTTTTATCAGCACTATTTATGTGAAGACATCTCCAGCTCAAAAATTCCCATAAGTATGTGCATATCTTAGTACCTACCAGAAGTTCGTCTAATATAGCAACCATTTTATCTATTAATAAATTATTGTAGGCGTTTTCTACATCTAAGAAGCAAGCAGCAGTCGGTAAGTTAAGAGAAAAGCCTATTTGTATGTTCGTTATTAATCTGGAGAGGGAATCTAGGCACGACTGACCTTTTCGGAAGCCCGTTGCATATGTAGGTAGGTGACAATTTTTTTCCATGAACCATTCAAGTCTCTTTCCAATCAGGTTATGAAATGCTTTACATACACATGAAATCAATGATATCGGGCGTAGCTTTAATTCCTCGCCACAATTAGACTTAGGTATAGGAACAACAGTAATAGAGCGCCACTGGCGCGGCACCTCACCGCTCGCGAAGATAACATTGTACAGGTGCAGTAAATATTGTTTCCCTGCACGTGGCAAGTGATACAACATTGAATATGAGATCTCGTCGCTGCCAGGAGCAGTATCTTTTTTCTTAAAACAATTATCGAGTTCATTAAATGTAAAAGGTATTTCTAAGAGGTTGTTTTGAGATATTAAAGTTGGTTTTTTACTTATAACTGAGTCTGGTGCTAAATTACGTAATAATTCTTCTTGTTTATCTAATGATGGATATTGAGTGGACTGCCGATGACCTTTATACCAGCGCATTTTATTCCACATTTCCGACACTGATGTGGTTTCGTCAATGCTACTGCAAAACTTATGCCAATGGTTACTTTTCGCTTCATTAATTAGTTTATGAGCATTATTAATCTTATCATCTAGTATACTAAGGTTATTAGGGGTTGGATTTCTACGAAATTGACTCAGCGCTAGTCTACGTTGTGCTACTGCAGCGGACAGCGACGGATTCCAATATTGTTTTGCTTTAAAACAACTTTGAGGATTTATACAAATTTTGACAAGTGGAATATGTTTATCTCGAGCTGAACAAATTAATTTAATAAAATTATCATATAGTTCTTGAACATTGTTATTGTCAATGAATTCTGTACTGGAAAACAGATCTGATAACTCGTCTCGATAAGCAGTCCAGTCGGCTTTATTAAAATTTCTCTTATGAACAAATTGCGTACTGTCCTTATACCGTATTGTACATTTAATGAGAAAATGATCACTTCTTAAATTTTCATTGAGCACTTTCCATGTAAACAATGTAACTATATCCGAAGACGCAAATGTTATATCTGGACTTGATTGCCGTAGTCTATTATTGACCAGCCTAGCTCGAGTTACCTGACCATTATTGAGTGAGATGAATCCGTGTTCCAGCGCAGAGTCCAGTATATCGTTACCTCGCCGGTTGATCCGGTTGGACCAATTGGTGTGGTGGCCATTAAAATCCCCAGCTACTATAGTCTTTCTTTGGCATATAGTAAATATCGTGTCCCAGTCACTAGCACTAACTGGTTTTGTACTGTATACGGATATAATGTTGTTTAAATACTTACAGTTCAATATTTTAATATGTATAGCTTCTATATCGGGGCTACATGTAATAATGGGACACACGTGAGACCGTATAGACTTGTGGACCAAGACTGCCACCCCTCCCCACGAGTCACTTCTATCTTTACGGTAAATATTATAACCACTAATAGTCAAGGCGTCATTTTCATCAAGCCACGTCTCCGATAAAATAGCTATATGGACTTTTTCTTGTGTAAGTAGGGGCTCAAACCCGGGTAATTTCGGCTGAAAACTTTGTGCGTTCCACTGAATTATGTTGATTGCAAAGTCTTTCTCGGGTGTACTATCCATTATAGAAGCTAAAAAAGAAGTTTTTTAGCATCTCTCCTTCTAAAAATAAGTGTGTCAAAAACGATTTTACTTCCTCAAAGATAATTTTACCCACTAATGCAATCTTTTGTTCCATATTTGTCTGTGAAAAAACTATTTCTTTTATATTTTCAAAAATCTTTTTCCATTCAAATTTCCACTCTTTCTTATTTTTGTCTTCTTTCAAATGACTGTTTCCTCTAGAACCGCCTGATAGTGTAAAATCAGCTGTAAAATTTTCATTCACGGAGGTTTTTTTATTTTTGAGTATGCTTCTCTTTGTTTTGCTCACAAGAATCGGGGAAACTATTGATTCTTTTGGCTTCTGCGCTGTATTAACACTTGGCCATGGCCTGATAGATGACACAGGTGTTGTAGGTTCAACTGGTGTGAAGCCCCTCACTGGACTAACCTCACGAAGTGCAGGATACTCGTCTTCAAGAACGTTGTGCTCGAGTAATCTGCAATCTTTCTTTTCAATGTCGAGAGCTCTTTTGTAGGTCACATTAAGTTCGCTCATAACTAGTCTTATTCTTTTTTCTTTTAAAAAATGTGGACATTTTTTGTCCAAAGCCATATGACGACCCTTGCAGTTCACGCACCTAAACGTCTCTGTCTCGCAGTTCGTGTGGTCTTCGCCACATTTTGGGCAGAATGGCTTTGTTCTTGGACAGAATTTACGAGGGTGACCGAAACGCCAACAATTAGAACATTGTGTAACAGGAAACACGTACTTCTCAATAGGGAATCGACATCCGTAGGCGAATAAATATTCCGGGCAAGTTGAGTCCTTAAAACATAGTCTCACAGTTTCACTAGCCACCCACTGGCCACCACTACTCATCCGCATGAGCCGTCGAACAGAAACAATGTCCACTGAACATTCAAATGCTGCCAAAATATCTTCTTCGCTCATTTCCAAGTCTACACCTCTCACAAGGCCGTAGGAGAAATTTCCTTCTTCCGTGAGTTGTGCTCTTATGTCAAGCTCCACTAGTTTTGGACAGCTTATTAATTTTTCAGCTTCAGATTTGTCGGTTAGTTCAATCAAAACTCGGTATGGACTTTTTATTTTAATTCTTGTCACGTTGTTAATTAAAGCGTCTCGTAGGAGTCGAGCTAATGCCATTTGTTTAGGCAGCGGTGATTTAGAGGTCAAACTTACTTCAAAACCTTCATTATCACGATAAATAGGCGAATTTTTCCTCGCTGCTTTTCTCTGGTTCGTCCTAATGTCATCATCGTCAGATTCCGGTCTAGACCTTTTGTCATTTTTCTTGCGTCCCGCTATTTCCCATTCTGTGTTTGGTCCCATTTCTTCGATCCAATCTACTTGATTATTTGTCACTTGAGGGGTCAAATTCTCAAAGTTGTTTACACTATTTGATCGCGACAAAGGAAGCCCCGCAAACGAGTTATTCACTCCGTCGGTTGCCATGCCGTGCGCCTGAGCGGCCGCGAGCGGCAGCGGCAGATTTGTTTATGTTTTTGTCGAGTAGCGTTCGTAAGCGCTCCGAACACGTACGCTCCAGACGAAGTCCGTCGCGAGACTGGTAATAGTGTTAATACACCTATATGGTATAAATTGCATTAGAATCATAAATTCTTTCCCATTTTTAACCGACTTCATATATTATGCTTATGCCATTGTTCATTAAAGAATGTTTTCTCCGAAGCGTAACATATGTAAACAGCGCTTGGAAGCTAAATAAATGTGTCAACATTATGCTAAGAGCCCGACGTATGCCGTAGTTTATTCCTTGTATAAATTAGACTGCATTCTGTGAATCAGGGCGTGTGAGATTAATGGTTAGAGGAAACTGTACATCAGTCTAGTTGTACCTACATAGCTCGGAGAAGAAAATTCTGCTCCATTCGAGATAGAATGGCATAATGTAAGTGCGGGTTATAGTGATATTTATATTTTTTCTTAGATAAATATTATAAATCAATAAAATCATTTCTCTTTTTAACCGACTTCCAAAAAAAGAAGGTTATCAAGTCTTCTGAAAGTTTTTTTTTGTAGATATGTTACGCAATGTTGTTTATCAACAGATTTCATAAATTCTTTTTTTATTCGATGAGGATAGTTTCCGAGATGGTCCCATAAAATTTGTTTTTCATTCGGTTCAGTACTTTTTGAAAAAAAAACTTAGTAAAATTTATGCAAACCAATTTTACCCATATTTCCAAAACTAACTAGTCGGATTTTGATACAGTTTTCTGTGATGTGTTGAGGTTTAATGGGTGCATCTTTTTAGCTATGTATTACGATGAAAACTCACCAGGGGGCGCTGCTGTATACACTATATCTTCTGAATTATCAGCCCGATTTTGATGCGGTCTTCTCTGATAGGCTTAGATTTGTTTAGCAAATGAATTTATGTTGTAGTTTTTTTTTATAGGCTTTGATTTGTTCAGTAACGTGACAGTAGAGTTGAGGTCGGTTTTTGCTTTGGTTTAAAATAATTATTATAATTGTTATTAATGTACTTTAAGGTACTTTTACGCTGTCTGTCCCCTTATAATCGCGGGCATACTTTGAGACTACTAATTGATGAAGTCAAAAGTATTGAAGCACCAATTAATTGTCCTGCCACCTACATACATCCTGTATTGCAGTATAAGTGTGTATTCAGCATAACTGCATCTATTCCCTGAGGTGTTACATCGAGCTCGTATTTAGCGAGCTGTATTGAAACGGAGCTTTGTATAAACGATGATTAGGATAAAACAGATGGAAAATTTGATTGAACATTAAATACCTATATTGAACAGTTTTTACTTATTTAAGGTATAGAAAAGTTGATATAATAAATGATTACTGAATGAACTCCCAAAAGAGATATTTTTCAGGCTTGTAAGAGGTTCACACGCACAAATATCGCTAAATAAGCACAAGCACCCGTGATTCCATAACATAAAAAGTAAAATGGCCGCCATTTTACCTAGGTAGCATAAAAAAAATTGACGATCAATTCGACCATATATTATTATATTACCCTTAAAATCTGCGACATCGTTCCCCAAACACATTGTATATGGAACGGATATCTACAGACTCCGAACTACATATTATTATCTTCCATAATGTAGCAGCAACAGTCAAAATAATTCGTTATACTTCTGAGTAAGCTAAAAAACATTACCATTATAAACAGCAAAAATATGTTTCTTTCTCGTTAGATAGAATAGAATAGAATAGAAAATTATTTATTGCAACACACGATAATAATTACAAAGAAAGAAGAAAAAAAATACTTATACTAGGTGCCACAAGTGGCGGCCTTATTGCTAAAAGCAATCTCTTCCAGGCAACCATTGGATGGAAAGGAATAAATAAGAGATAACAGAGGACGTGGTATACAATACAAAGAAGAAAAGATTAGATTAAAAATACATACTACAAACCTACTTAATAAACTATAGGTACATATAAATCACCCTAATACATATAATAACAATATACCAAACATAGAATAAATTAATACATAATGTTAATAAATACTGATTAAGTATACACTATACACATACATAGATGATAGCAAAGGAACAACATAGATCTCACTGTAATGATGACAAATACCATATTTTTACTTGTCTTGAAGCTTTCTATGGACTGAGCTTTTTTGATAGTAAGAGGATTAGATTTGAGGTAAAATAATATGTGAGCTGAACTCTTTAATATTTACAACTAAATAATATATGTTTTGTTGCTGATTGTACGTCATATCAAAACGAAGTAGCAAATCAACTGATAATTTTTCACTAATTGGGAAAAAGTTCAGTTTTGAGGACCAGAGTAAATCGATGTTGCCACAGCTGTTATTCTGTTAATTATTTCAAATTAAATTATTACAAAAAGTATCGTCACAAACATAACTCTCTGTTTTCCTCTGCGTTATAAATGTGCATGTATGTGTGTGTCGCTACACGCCTACAGACTGGTTCTATGTGTGCATCTCCTGGGATCTCTGGTTTGATTCCAACTCTAGTGGTGGAATACAGTTGTTGAGAATTTTCTATTAGTCAGCAAACTCCCTCAAGAGATTATCATAGACATCCTCTATTCAGTCCAATTTTATTTTTATTTATTGGTTGCTCTTTCTTCAAAGAGTTTGTGCCTGATGGTAAGTGCCAGAGTAGGAAGAAGTCGCCTTACAAAGCTATGGATGAATTGTATGAATAAGGATATGTACTCGTATACGAGAAGAGTGAATGCGGAGATGACGAGTGGCAGAATGAAATGGAAGAGAGGAACATACTGTGCCGACTCCACATAGTGGAATAAGGTAAATAGAAAAAAAACCATGGATGGGTGACCAAAAAGTGGCATTCCATTCTGGGTGCTTCCGTGGGTCGGATGACACGTTAAATGTAGGTCCCGGCTGTTGTCCTAGTACCGCAGTCGTTAAGCCATGTCAAAGGCCCTTAGGGTGGCTTGATAAACTCTCGACACCAGAGTTGGCCACTCTCATTCGATAAGAAGAATAGAAAAAATGAGGTTGTTCGCGGCTTCACCCATCTTGTATACGGAAAAGTACGTTTTTCCGCTAGCGGAGCGACCCAAAGTGAGTCGCTTTGCTTCCCGCCAGTCAGTTATATGAAATTTGTGTAGATCCGATTCCACGTCGTCCTAGCGGTATCTTGGCCGAGTAACATGTCGACTTTTTGAAACACAATAATGCTTTCTTCATTTTACTGTCTTTTCCCATTCTCTCCAAGTGGCCAGCGAACTGTATGAGTTTCAGTTACCACCAGCTTTTTATATCGAAATTCATATTATTTTAGGTTTAAAAAGTAGATGCTTGCTTATTTTAATTCTTATTTTTCCCATCCACTTTAACCCGCTTCTACTTAACTTTCTTAAAAAGATGAAAACAAAACTGTCCTCAGGCATGCTTTATCGTTTTCACAGGCTTTAATCTCGAAATAATATTAAATTATCCTCGCCAAGAAGCTTTTATCGAATGAAATGACTTAGCGTTGATTACGCACCCTCCACTTCGACCCTTCACCCCTCAGTACGATATTTAATAACGCCTTGTTACCGATATCTAAGAAATATAGCGCCATCCATTGCCGAGTGGCTATTAGCTATTTAGTTAGAAGTCTTGGACTGCGGGTAATGGTTATTCAACTTGGAATTAGAGTCGATACGCGTCGTCAAAGAATAAAGCTAAGAGGATTAAGTTAATAGCTCTTACAGAATCTTTTCTATTGAATGCTGAAACAAATCTCTTCCGTACATTAATGGTATAAGGGATTTCGTTAATGCGAGCTCAGTCGTATTGGGATTGTGGATCAATTAGTGAGATATTTCTTTTTCGCTTTGGATATTCTTAGACAATTTAGCTTCGACCTTTTCCCTGTTCCTTGAAGGATTAGTGAATCAGCTTTTAAAATAATTACTTTGTTGTTCATTGTGATGTTATCCTCATTCATTTAATTAAAACTGAATTTACAAACTAGATTATTACGATACAGTCCTAAATAGCTCATTTGGGTTGGGTTGGTTGGTTGAATATTATTTGGTATCATACACACTTGACTAAATTATTGTTGTTGTATGCACGCATACAGGCACACGTCTATGGCGTTATAATGGGAAATTTTAACGCTAATATCTTCCAGGCAACCAAATAATAATGTTCCTACTACTACTCGTAAGTGAAGATAACGGTTCAATATCGAAAGGATCGACGCAGGCTGATTATTCGTTCGTTCAAAAAGCGCTCGGAGCTTCATGAAAACCTAATCGTTGTGTGATCACACGAGAATCGAGACGAGGTTGGGAGCTGTAGGGGTGATAAACAGCGGAAACAAAGGAACCGGTTGTTATAGAACAAATTTATAACACCCTCGTAATACAAAAAAAATCACACATGAAATAATTATCGCAAGATTTGTAGTAACTCCGCACAGTAACATTTAGACGCGTTGGACTAGCCTGCAGTTGTCTTTTTGAATACTCAGCGATTAGCACCTTATTTTACTAACTTTGTAATAGTTATTTAAAATTAGTGGTGATGTTGATGTGGAGATAGAAGGATAGAAACTGATGAAGGAAGGGATGACCGAATATATATAATATATTTGGAATGGATGGAGGAGACGGTAAACAGGAATTATGAATGAATAATAACTTATTTACTATTCATAGACAAGCTCGTTAACTACTGAGAATGGTAAATAAAAATAAAGAGAGTACACGAACAATAATATAATTTAACGATAAGAGTAGATTTATGTATTACGTTTCTTAGCAGTTTTCTTTACCAGGTGGTAAAGGCGGTCGGCGGCAATTTAGAATCAAATCAATATAAGCGTGTCGACCTGGGTTACAATGCTGGATATTAATATACTTAAGAGCACTGGACTTCTTGCTTTATTTCTGCTAAGGTTGAGGCTGCTTTCTGTATGCCAAGGCACCGTCTCCCGTAAAGCAGGCCGGTCAGAAGTATTATAGCAATGACTCGTGTCAGCCCTAGGTACCGGCCAATATTCCCAGGCATGCATTATTCAGTTTCATTACTCCCAAGCTACTCTCACAATAAATCGGAGGTGTTTTATTCTACGCCAATGTTTTCACGCTGTATTGATGAGCTTTGATCGCAATACTCTTAATAGTCATTTCTTAGTTCAATTTGCTAAATGTCATTTCATCGTTTTTATGTGGACCTTTTCCTGGGCGCTGCACAGTTCGATTTCGATTTACTATAGTCGAAAGATATTTATTAATGAGTAATATCTTATACATCATAATGCAAATCAATAAAATAAAATAAAATCTTCAGTACACGTTTGAAATAAAAATTAAATTGTGGTAAATAATATTGCTTATATCTACATATACAAACATTATAATATACATTAATAATTTTATGACGCTGGGTCCTCCCAAATTAACTAACCATTTAAAGCTGCATAGAGTAATGGTTTCAGTGTAGTGTAGTTTTCGTGTTTATTCCATAGATTTTCATATATGTACATATGTTTCAGCTGCAGTCGGCCGAAGAAGCCATACCATTAAGTTTTCTGAGCTAAAATAGTAATGAAATTCAGGACAGAGATTACGGAGGTCCTTCATGCTCTTCCCGGCTAGTCCTTCTAAGACTCGTGGTTTGTTTGGTCACTCAGGTTCTTAGATGATTGAATGATTTTAATTTTGGCGTTACTTCAGTTGGCGAAGTGGCTCGCAACCATTAGGTACCCCGTGGCTCATTCATGTGGAAACATAAATAAAAAAATATTAAAAAAAGTTTATATATTCTCTTACTCAAAAAAATTAAACAGAGTTTTTGAACCTATTTAATGTTAGTAATGTGGCAATATACCACACTTATTATATGTCCCTGACGTCCAAAAAGTTTGATCCTTGTTAATGCCATGTCTGGTTCAAAATACTAATTTCTAAACTCAACCTACTTGTTTCTTTTACTTCTCCCAAGACGAAGGTAAAGAAAAACTCGGAGCGTGTTTCAATTAAGCAAAAGTTGGAGATAAAACTTTGTACACGGTAAAAAGTTTGCACATAACTACTTAAAACGGCAATTTTGTAGCAATTATTATAAAAGAGGCAGTGGAAGAAGCCTTCTTTGCTAATGCTAATGATTTTACACGTATTATGTTTTTGTTACAAAGATAAGTAACCCACGCGCAAGCCAAATTAATACTTAACGTAACGATTTACAGTTCATATTTCACTGCATACGGTTCGATTCTCTCAAAGCTATCATGGTTGCCATTATGAATGTGGATTAGGTACAACGATAAAATTGTATTATTTTAGTGTTATAATTAATCAACGGTGAATTATTTTTTGATAAATTAATACGTTATCAGTAATTTTTTTGTATGTGTTATTATAACAAAATATTTACAAACCTTTTTCTTAGATATATACTAAATTAAGCCTGTTTCTCTCGAATTCGACTCTAAATTGCTTATTTAAGTACCTAGATAAAGTTACTGATAAAATTCAAATTCTTTTTTCATACGTTGGCGACGCGGTCAGCGAGCGAGTGATGTGCCGTTTGACACACGACTGTAGAGCGTACTATACTGTGCCCTCCGCTCGCTGCGTGTTCGAAACAGGGAGATAGGTTTCTGTTGTATTATTTATTCTGTGACTGCAGTGAAGAGCAATCGCTTAGTTCCTCTTCCATATTCATAGGCGTCAGACCGTGAGCCCGCATTAGGTAATTAATAGCGCACTGCTGAGATAAACCTAGTGTAACTACGCTTCCAAAATGGCGGTATTCTGCGTATAGACTCATTATTGCATTGAAACTGCTCTAAAATCCTTGCATATCTGACTGAGCTCAGTACACTTCTGACGAACTGACACTCACTATAAATTTCATTCATTAGAAAAATTGTTGAATTTAAATTCCATACATAATATCTAAATATATAGATTAGAATAGTATATAGAGTACTTATTATCTAAATATATAAAACTCAAAGGTGACTGACTGACTGACTGACATAGTGATCTATCAACGCACAGCCTAAACCACTGTACGGATCGGGCTGCATTCGGATATGTTATAAATTTCCACATTATAAGCATTATATTTTAATAAGTATATACGACTAGCTGGTGCGCGCGACTTCGTCCGCGTGCAATAGTTATTACCATAAAAATGGTTCTAGTGAGTTAACCTTAAAAGATAGACATTATTTATACTGTTGCGGACATTTTGTTAGATCATTTCAAGAGGAATAATTCTTTCATACACATTTTTTTGATATCTTGAACCGTTTCGCAGCGCACGCAACGGAAGCCCTCAAAGATGAATATTTTTCCGCGTTTTTCCCACATTTTCTATTGTTTCTTCGCTCCCATTAGTTGCAGCGTGATGTTAAATATAGCCAAAAGCCTTCCTCGATAAATGGTCTATTCAACACAAAAATATTTTTTCAATTCGCACCAGTAGTTCCTGAGATTAGCGCGTTCAAACAAACAAACATACAAACAAACAAACTCTTCAGCTTTATAATATTAGTATAGATTTATAACGTAACCAATAGTAATTTGTTGTTTATTTTTAAATTAAGGCCTTCAAAACAGACGAAACCGACTTTATTCTTACGTCGGCCACCTGATAGCTAAACGGCTTTCGTCGCAACGCATCTCATCCACTCAATTAGCGATTAACTTTATTGAGCCTTTTATTCGATTAAAAATGCTTAAAATATGTATTTACTATTAAATTACATTGATTTTCATACTTTTGTACATAATAAGTATGAATTTATAAAAATGTCAAAATAATATTAGAACAATAAATTAAACTAATATCAGCATTTCTGTATCTTACTTCAAAATTACAATCATTCTGTTCTTTTGTTTTTTCTTGGCGACAGGCTTCTTTCAATTTATTCTAATTCGAAATTCGAATATTCGTCGACAGAGGTTCGTCACCACAGAGTAAATTAAAAAATGAGGTTATAATTAAGATTACATTAAAAGTATCTTACGACTCGGCCATCCTCTACTAAAGTGAGTAGTAGTTCCAGGCTGTTCTGAGAACTCCCATTGTCCGGAGGAGTGTGTCCCATTGGAGGGAGCCGCTATTGCAATGCGATTCAACAGGACCGTTTGCGCGAGTTAACTAGACGCTAGCGCCATCTAGTCTGTATATGCGGAACTAAAATTATCAATATTACTACTAACTCCACCGATTTACCACAATTCTGGCTTTTACAATAGCATAAACATGTCCATTACGTTATAAGTAACCCGATATTATAGTTTTTAGACATATGCTCAAATTCATATAAAAAATAAAATCGTACAGTAGCTTTACCTAAGCCTTTTCCAAAACAAAGGGACACAAAATTACGATCTTGTTTAACTTCTAACTTTATTAACTTTGAAAACTTGTCAGTGAACTTGGGTAATTCAATTGTCGTAATGCTTACGGAGCCGCCGCGCCGTCTCGGTAGAGCTTGACAAGCAAGGTAATATGCGGATTTGAAGCATGGATCAACTTGATATATATACATATGTAGTATAGGTACCTACATATATATAATGTAATTCTTTCTCAAAGTCAGATCCGGATTATTGGCTAAACTAACAATTTTAATTTCGACACTTTTAGTAAATCATCCAAGTTTTAACCTTGCAAATAAAACGTTTACTGTGACAGTTTTCACAGAAAAACACAGCAACTACATATTATAAATTTATTACACACAAAGAAATATGTAAAATCTGCCAAAACACAACTTTAACTTTATTCTGTGCTTTAACTCCGTATATGCACAGAATAAATAATACAAGTATATGCTGGTTTTGGATTTGGTTGGGGATAGAATATTAATAAACGTATACATTTTATTAATATGGGAAAAAACGCATCCTCTTACTTCAATTACTAGGACACCGTTAAATGATCTGCCACCATGAACTATTTCCCGAGGTGGTTTATGGGAGACCTAATCTACGCTTTCTTACTAACTACTTAAATTTTTTTTCTGACAACAGTCATAGTCAGTAAATTAAATTAAACAAGTAGTGTTTAATTTAATTTACTGACTATTTACATTTTCCTTCAAATTTAACTTGTCTGATATTTCCTTGGTCGAGCTTAACATTGAAATGTCGCTAATTTCAGTAATTTCAGGCTGAAACTTGGACAATGCGCCATTGTTGTATTCGCTACAATAATAATTGCTAGTGGCCTGCCTTCGGGCGAATTTTCGAATGGGACCGTTTGCGAAGGTTTTACTTTTTTAAGAATAGTCATACACGTACAGGACAAGAACTTCATTGTTTGTTGAGAAAACATGCGTGTACCTTCCAGGTGTACCCTTTGCTCTTAACATTCGCATATTTATTTAACTGGACTTCCGTTTTAAAACTAATTTCATAATGTAAAAATAAATAAATCTTTAATAGGCCAGCATTTTTCAAGTACATTAAAGAGCCTTACATAATATGTTTTTAATTAAATCAAGCAGTAAATTATGTAGGCATGTATGTATGTACGAAGAGATAGTTTAATATAGCCAAAAAAACAATATTTCCTCAAAAACACTTCAATGTGAATAGATTTGGACAACTGAAGCCTAAACTGCAACAACTAATGTTGCAATAAATGGTTTTTATTCTTATTCTTATTTTTCAGAGTAAGAATTCTTCACTGTTACAGTACTTCTCCTCAGTTTCCTTGAAAAACTGTATGTTAGACTTGAGAGAGTTAAGAGAGATTGAGAACTGTATGTATAGGCCAAATAAGTTTCTTTTTGCTCTAGGCGTAGAAAGAGATAACATTGCAAGTAGCTACTACTAACAATAGTGACACATGTATGAATCTTGTTTGAATCTGGTACCTATGTAATGTTAGAGTAAGTCGTTGTAATTTTCTTAAATTGCCTAAAATAAAGAAATTTAATTTATTTATTCTCTGGATATTCTACGTCAACTCACACCCACGGCAGCCCTCTATTCATTGCCTTCCGTTCCTCAAGAACAAAAGGTAAAATACGAGAGAAGTGCTTTTTTGTTTGTTTTGCGAATTCACAATTAGGGAAGTCTTAAGAGTTGATTATTGTTGTCCAACAAACCGGCCTAGAGGTTCATAAAATATACCTACATATTTTTATACAATGAATGTGTTTTTGTGTGAAATTTTATCAAATTCGGTAGGTAGGTACATATACCTACCTACCGGATTTAATAAAATTTCACTATTAACGGAGTTTCTCTTATATGACATTGTATAAAATACAAAATATGGAATACCTGTTTGGCAGCCTGTAGGTATATTATCATAAAATGATATCACATCTTACAAATGCCGGCGGTCTCTTTCCAATGAAATGCCTAGTATGGGGTTAGATGGCGCTCTGTCAAATGCCTTCGACTATTTACTTACTACACTGCTTATGTGGGAATCATATGCCACGATCGTAATAATATTATTATTTTAATATTTTCCCGATCTAGACGAGAAAAGGAATCATCTCAAAACTAAACCGCCTTCAAACATTACCTATAACTATGTAAATGGCATCCTCAAATGTAGCAATTGTTCTAGAACATTCACCGCTAAAATAGGGTATATTAGTCATGTGAGGACGCATCAATAACTTACCCGTAGGAAATACGTTCGCCGTAGCCGAAATCGGCTTGGAATGCATCATCATCATGCCGCGATCAAGAAACAGCAAAATGCGGAGCCACCAGTTGAGACGTGAGAAATGTCTGACTTGTGAAATACAGCTATACGCAGAATGTTGTCCCAATCACCTGGAATGCATTCATTAGGCAATCTGCACCAAACAAATCAAAATTTCACACCAGGCACCTCACCCTTGAGACATATTCCTGCAGAACTAACGATTGCGCAAGGTTAACTCAAATAGTGTATTTTTACTATGATTAAGCCAAGTCCAATTAAGGAAGAGATTGTCAATTCGATTGTTTTTTTTAAATCAAATGTATGTTATAATTTACTACCATATATTAAGTTACAAAATATTTACCTACATGTTATTTTACAATTAATTATTAAATTACACGATATAAATAAACATACTATTTATATACTTTCTTTCTCTTTGAGCCGTATTTCCTGATAACTAAGGGGCGTGACTACCCCTCAGAATAGATTCGTTGAATATTATTTACTTATCCTGGATCACTATTTGACGTTCTTATTCTGTATTGTTAGGAAAGCCCTCGACAGCTTACGGCTCCTCCGATCCCTACGTAAGTATATAAAAGGCTAATGTAATTAAAACTAAGAGGATCTAATTAAATCGGAACACATTCGGCCCATTTCCAATTCTATAGGGGTTGGAGTTCTCTGTTTTCTTTTCCGTGTGTGAAACTGATACTTACACCGTATTACAGAAGTAGACATTTTGTTTTAATGTTATTTGTTTTTTTGCATTAAAGGTTAAAAATCAGGTCATCTTCCTGATATGACGAATTTTCTCTCGATACGCTTCGGATAAGAGCTAAGGCCATGTTTCTCAGTATAAGATCCTACTGGGAGCATCCTAAGAGATAACGGCTAAATCCGAGTTACTTTTACAAGATGAGCTGTTTCATGTCATTCTTCTGGTCCTATTCATCGTTTCAGTGTTACACCTCGGTGTAAGCGCGTCCAGCCAAACGTCGGGATTTATCGACAGACATCCTCCGCGTCCGAATACAAGACAGCGTCGAATAATACATGAGACTACCTCCTCCTCCTACCTGCAGCTCCAATGAATAATTTGCACCGATACGAGCGTTTGCTACCACACTCGCTGTAATGAATATGTGATCAAAGGTTTTTTGATCGCTATAATATATTGAGTGTGCATGTTCATGGTTGCGGTTGGGCTTATCGTTATTTGGGGTTTTTACACATGATATGCTCATGCGGTTAAGCAACGTTGTGCAATCTACGATGCAGCGCGCTTGCTTAAACGAAACCGAATACAAGACTGTCAAATTATAGTTTGAGAGGAATAGAGAATCTACTCTCAATAATCAAGATGTTGTAGTTTGGAACTACAGAACGACTCCTTTACAATGAGGTTTTTAGGGCGCTTTTCAATAAACTCCAACCCTAGAACTGCATAGTGCTGATGTTTGGTTCTATGTAAATTGTAACAAACGATTATAAAAATGCTCCTTCATTAGAGTGTCAAATAGACACAAAGATGTTTTTTTATAAATTAACTTACAAAGACTTCACACAAGAAACATGCCTGTCACGTTTGACCTGGATGGAGCGCTGTATATCTAAGTAAAAAAAGCTGAAATTAAAATATTTTTCGTTTTTTTTTTATCGCGCCAATTAGTAAGAATGGTAAGATTAAGCCTCGCGTTGTTTAATGGCTGCCTTGCTCTGATAGGGTTGTTTATTAATAGTTATTCTGTGAGTGTAACTATGGGCCACATCTAGTATATTAATAATAATAATCAACTTTATTATTGATTCGCAGTTGCTTATAATTTCAAACAGGAATAAACAATTAAACATAACCTTTGCCTACACAATAATGCTATCAACCGAAATCTTCTAGTAAGTATGTGTATTTGGTTATAGTTTCAAACAGGAAAAAGCAATATATTAATAAAATTAATTATTATATACTATTTGCAACCTGTTTTGTTAATAGTTCCAATTCCATCTGTGTATTTCTGGGTAAAAATATATACCAGCTCCATTTAATTGTAAAAGTAAACATTAGAACGCTTCTACTACCAGCGTTTTCGTTGGACTGTCTTTGCACAGCACTTGCACAACTCGGAAAACAAACTAGGTTCCCGATAGGTACCATTGAAACCTCTCTGCTTGGTACTAACTTGATGAAGCCACAGTGCATGTAAGGGCAGAGTTACAACTTAAGACTAGATACACCTCCTTTAGCACATTATGAACATCATCAGTAGTTACATTGTGAGGAGTCTGTAGGATACCCAATTCCTTACCAATTTGATTCTGAAGATGTATTGATCCGATTCAACTAAATTGTTATATAACATGTATATAAGATAAAGATATGTTATTAGAGACTCCTGCTTGAAGTGGTACATCATTATATGAAACCCAGTTTTTTGGTTTTGCGGCATTCACGTAACTTTTGTATTTGTGTATGGCTATCACATAGCCGTGCCGATTCCCTTCTGTGATAGTTCTATCATCGAGAATCTCCGAGTAACCGAGTTAGTGAGTAAACAGAGGAGCCTGTATTTGCTGTTCGCCATTGAAGCTTTGAACGTGGTTTCTACGTAACGTGTGTGAGAGGAGATGGCTCCAGAGACACTTAATAAACATTTGACACTACTACGACTTATGGTAGTGTCAAATAAAAAAAACTTCCACTCATAAGCTATGGCACATAACAGCTCATATACCAAATTCATACTAGGTAAGCTATATCGTAGAATAGCATTGCTTAACATGGGCGAATTGTTGTCATGCGTGAGCCTATCTAGTTTAAAAAATAAAAGGTAAGTTGTTTTTACTCGTATTTAAGAAAAAAAAGTGGCCTTTGGCCTCTTTAAGTTCTTAAATCGTACGATATTGATAATGACCGTTTATTTCTAATAGACTTACGTTATTTTCCACAATCCGGCGAGATCTAATAGTGCATTGGCATTGATTTAATTTCTTTAGAATTTATTGCGTTGCGATGCAATAGATTTAATAATATTTTAACTTATTTAAGCTGAATTACTTTTCTATAATATTTTCCATCCATTAATTACATTTACCAATGTGCATAACTTTATATTGCACCTGGCTTCGCTTGTACAGTAACTCCTATTTTTAAATTGTATTCTCCAGTTTAATTCTCTAAAAGGTGTTATAAAACGCGAGCCGGCCCCATTTGGAGATACGGTTTAATGTTTATTGCGATCCGTAGACAAAGTAGCCTAGAGACTCCCAACTAAATTGTTAAGATTTCCATTAAAAACTTTGCATTAATTAATGTTTTTGTATTGCCAAAATTTCTGGTAGTCTCGATATAAACTACTTAAAGTTATATATTGAGATGTCAATATGTCAAGTTTTCCATTAAAATCTCCATTTATCGAAACTGATATTATCTTGTCTTGTTCTATTGCAAGATTAAAAAAAAAAAAAGTAATGTTTATTTTTACACAAATATTCGCGCCGTTACCTTAGAGGCTTAGATAAAGTCTAGTCGTTGTACAAACCATTACCATGATGATGGTTATGATTATCACAATGTTTCAAAAGTTAGTGTAAGTAATTTCCAAAGTTATTTATCTACTACCAGACTTAACTCACCCGTCCATCAAAGCTGACCAATCACCCAGTTTTATTTCACTAAATGAGTTGGTACCGGAATTACTTTTTCATAATAAGGCATCTGTTGGGTATAAAGTCGCTTATTACGGGCTTTTAGCGATAGTTCCAATCGCTCAAAGTAGTTTTACATTGAAATATACGAGATTTTGGAATAGAGTCTATGAAATTGGAATACTTAACCTAACAAATTGAAAATTTTGTGGATTTCTATTGAAGTTTTAATTCCAACGCAACAATATCGTCCATCATTATACTACAGTAAGCTTTAATTTTTAATCAATTCAATCTTTATTGCACAAAACTGTGTGTTAAAGATAACGATTCTCCTTTGACGTAATGCCATGCCTCGTTGACCTCATAAGGTAAAAGATGTTATTTTGCACTTAATTATACACCACTATTCTTTTATATATGGCTAGGTTTGTTTTACCCTTTTAGTTTGTTTTACCCTTTGACTTTTAGTTTTTTCCATACTTATCTCGTCCAATGTTACCAAAACTATGTAATGTAACTAGGTAATGCGTTTTCATTTCCCAGTGGATCTATTATTTTTATTAAATGTATTATAAGCAGAAGGCAAAAATCTTTTCCTATGCCCAGTTTTCCAACGTATAATTGTGTGTCTTTGAGAAAATCTTGCTAAGACTGTTTTTACCTATTTTGACGCACGGGATATACTTACATCAATGTAACGCTTACATCACCTTTGTATACTACCTGTTTTTCAACTTTTTTATGTATATTATTGTTGTGTCCTGTGTGTCAAAATAAATGCTATCTTCATTAAGTTTTATCAAACAAAAATGTAATGAATTTATTAATTAATATGTATCAATTTGTGCAAATAATGTTTTGGAAATAAATTATTTTTATCTTTATCTTTCTTTGCCACATGGTAGAATAGAACAGAATATAGAAACTGGTTAGGTACAAGAGTCGACAGCGTCATCTTGTGATTGGTCCTTTCTGACGTGTTATGGAAGGTTGCAGACCTATCCATGAACTCCACTTTTGAATGAATGAACAGGTTGGGAGATTTTAGTCTTGTTATAGTTAGTTTAGTCTATACATATATTTCAAATAGGGAAATAAAGGCTATTTTTATTTTATACATAGCATATAAGAAGTATAAGACACATTTCTAGGAAAGAAAACAAAACAGTATGTTCAGATATCTCAAACATTTATTCACTTTCAATCTAAAAGTCATACTTTTACAATCAAACTCTAAATGTATACAAGACAAGATAATACCTATAAGGAACTTTGTTAATGTAAGTTGTAGTTCAGTTTAATTTATTAATAGTTCGAAGCAAACTACAGTTTAGATTGACAAAGTTCTGGCGCAAAGTGGAATGTTTTGGCAGTTACATACTACTCCATAATAACTATTCCATGGCACATTGAGAATAACACACAGTACTGTATCTTTCAAAAGCAAAAACGTAGGATGCATTACGTTTATCCGCTAGATGTCAGCACGCAATCGTCAAATTTATATGGACTTACTTTACTTTTCTGTTTTAAATTTATAGGTTGCGAATCGCATCAAAACAAAGAAAGTCGGTTCTTAAAATGTCTGTAGGTAAATAATATGAAAGCGAGTGTGGCTCAGCGGTTCCAGTGTCTGCTTTACATCCAGACGCACCCTGCTGGTTAGAATCCAGCCCTACACCAATGATTTGTATTTCAAGTTATGTGTGGATTTGCACTCGGTTATCGGTGAAGGAAAACATCGTGAGGAAACCGACATGTTTGAGGACCACAATATTCGAGGACATGTGTCTTCCGTGGAAGGACCTGGGCGCCCACCACATGTACTCGTACTTGCCCAAGAGAACTCCCCTAACGAATTAATTCTGTAGGGGAGTCACGACCTTCAGTCCTGAGAAAATACGACTCAAGAACGAAAGAGAGAGAGAGACAGAGAGGGGTAAATAATAACCAAAAAGAACTTACCTATGACCAATCAAAAACTTTATTAGGTCAAACAGTAACAAACAAAATACAGATTCACCAGATCTGTATGTAATATTTTTTGTTACCCTCTCATATCAAAATTCTGGAGTTGAATTCTTCTCAGTGTGCCATAGTATAACATAGATTCTTAATCTAATTTAAATATTAGAACATCAGTCTTTTAAAAGATAGAGATATAATATTAATAAAAAAACAGCAAGCAATAAGGATATGTATATAAATTAAATGACTACTGACTCAAGTCATCAATAAGAAGGAAAAATAAAATTTGTATACTTGTAATACAAAGTCAATAATTAATATATGCGAGTACCAAATGAGCACAAAAAGTACAATAACCCTATTTACGCACTAAGTACAAACTTTAGAAATACACATTTGGCCATAAACGTTTTATTTTATTTAAAAATACTCAAGATACACAATATGGAAACATTTTGTTCTTACAATTATTTAAAATGTTATATAAAAACCGAGTTCTACTGATATCGGTGTAGATATTATGAGTATTAACTATATTTTTTATAAATTACATTTACATACTATGTTAAAATCTTATTCTGATTTTATTTTACTGATATGCGTAAAATATAAAGAAGTCTATGTAAATTATAATAAAAAGGGGGTTTTGGCATGTTTGTATGAATATTATAAAAATCACTTGTGTTTTTGTTACCTGTTGTTGTGGTGAGGAGTCCGGCAGTGGCCTGAAAATAAAACAAAATATTGTTTTTTTTTTATTTCGCAAAACCAATCAGAGTGATAGGGTCATAGGTCGTATTTTTTGGCGTATGGTGCACTATACCACAGAATATATATATAATACAAACTATACGCGAAATCACGTATCACAAGATATAGAAGAGATTGAACATTGTCGTCAACAAAGTATTTATTTTGCCAAAACGTCTCATATTGTCAAAATAATTGCTGTAACATATTACATGAAGATTAAAGTGTTTGTCTTTCTGTTTTACACAGAATTAAAAAACAGTACACATAATTAATAAAGGCGAAAAAGCTCCGAACACTCTGCAATATACTTGTCTAATTGTGGCCCTACTGTTTACTGGGTTGTCACTTAGCAAACAAACCAAAGTGTTTATTACACACAACGACATAACAACCAGATAAACTCCTGGTTTGGGGATTCTGATATCATATATTCTTCACACTTTTTCTTTCTTTTATCCGTCCCTTATTATTCACCTCGGTCTATTTATACTCGAGACATCTTTCTACCACTCGATACATCTTTCTATCACTCGATACTTTACTTTTCTTTATCGAAAAATCTAATATACGCTCAAACAACAGATAATTATACAAAAAAATAGTACGCTGTCCATATTGACGCTATGCGGCAGTGTTCCCAGAATGCAGGCAGAATCCTCTCTCAATAGAAAGACTCAAACGTCAAAAGAAATGCTACCATCCCTGAGATCTCCTTTGGCAAGCAAGACGTTTGCCAATGTCTTTCTTTTCTATTAATTATAAGTTTTTACTTACGTCTTGGCATAACAGAGACAGTTGCTTTTGAAGTGCTGTCGCTGTCGTCTGATTCGGACCTAGTCTGGAAACTGGTTTCTGAAACAATAGCATTTTTTTTAAATCTAGTATCACATCATATCTTTCGGCTATTAAGAAGCATTTGTCATCTAACAGGCGTTCAATATTATATTGTTCAATAACTAAACACATAACATACAGTCTTCATCTGATATATTATACCTATATTACACTATTACTAAGATAAAATTTTCAATAAACCATCAATTTTGGCGAGATACAGTTTGCCTTAGATACAAATACAAATACAAATACAAATACAAATACAAATATTTTATTTATCGAAACACAGTGACAGTACATTATACAGTACAAATAAACTTGCATTACATTGTTTATGTTGGCGTACGTTCGACATAAACCCTGAGCTCCACGCTAAGTCCCATACGGAACTTGTGTTTGTGGAGCCACAGTATTCATCCCAATAATTTAACAGGCACAGTGTCCATTAATTTTAAACAAGTTTTACTTTGCATCTAATATTACACAATTTGTTATTTTATAGTTATCTTTAATTTGTACAGCTAATGTTGCCAGCATATAATAAAAAAGGCTAATATTGGAAATAAGTTAACAATTTTTGTTTTGGTTTTTGTAGTTGCTAACATTTTCATAAACTATACATGTATTTAAATATGCTTTATATATACGTATATATGTTTCATATGTGAAGTGTTACTGAGTGTTAAGGTGTTGTAAATTTATGTAATATATTCGTGTATTCGTGTGATTGTTGTGGAAGTGGTGTATGTGGGGGCTTACAAGAAGTCATGGAAAACATCAATCAAAAACTGTTACTTCAATATTTTTTCCATCAATGACTCAGTGGAATTGTAGTTCAAGGTAAGAAGATATTTAGTTAGCTCTATGTTACAACCATAGCCAGTGAGGTTTGACATGTCAACTGTTTTTATTAATTTGTTGTACATTCTGGGGCCCAAAACACTAACAGCGTTTACTCCAAATTGTGTACGGGTGGAAAGAGTTTTGAAAATGTTTTCTTTTCGTCTCTTCTGCCTATTCGTAACTGCTGGCGAGACGAGGCGATGTTGTAGTCTTATAATAGATTTAATGAATAACTGCCTAACATTTAGAACACAGCATTCTTTGTAAAGAGCTTCCGTGTCGTATAATCGAGGTTTAAATGTCATTACCTTAAGTAAGGCTCTTTGTGCCACTTCTAGTCTTTTTAAGTGGGTTTTCGCTTCTGAACCCCAGGCAATTATACAGTAAGATATTATTGATTGGGCAAGCGCATAATAGATTTTAGTCAGCCACTCTTTATTGAGAACATGTCTTAGTGTTTTGAACGTGAAGATCAGTTTTTTCACTCGACCCGATAGTTTCTTAATGTGTTCTGACCATGTGAGATTTTTATCTAAGATAACTCCAAGATATCTTATGTCATTCGTTGATTTAAGCTCATCGCAACTACACTTATCATCTATGTTGCATGTAGCTTTATGAATTTTAAGTCCGAGCTTATGTGCAGGTTGTGTGGCACTATTTATAGTGAAGGTTATGTATTTGGTCTTTGCTATATTGATGCTTAAGAGATTTCTTCTTAACCACTTTGATACAGTGACAAGTCCTTCGTTGGCAATTTTCTGGGCTTCTTCCCAAGATGTTGCTCGAAATAGTAGTACTGTATCGTCACAATAGGCAACTGTCTTGCATTGTCTGAGTTGAAGGTCACAGAGTTGATTTATATAAATTAGGAACAAGGTGGGCCCAAGGATACTTCCTTGTGGCACTCCAAACTTTATTTCCTCTTCCATACTTGTGACACTTCCGATTTTGACCATTTGAGTCCTATGAGTCAGATAACTTGTAAACCACTTAAGAGGTGTCCCGCGTACTCCTATTTTTTCCAGCTTGGACAATAGGATAGGAATCGAGACAGTGTCAAACGCCTTAGCTAAATCTAGGAACACTCCTATGATTTTTGTTTTTTTCTTGTCAAGATTTTTTTTTATGTAGTCCGTCACATCGAGAACTGCGTCTTCAGTACTTTTGCCATTCCTGAATCCAAACTGATTGTTAGATAGAATGTTTTTGCTTTCCAGGTAACTCTTTAATCTAATATTAACTAGCTTTTCTAAAATTTTTGAGATAGTAGGTAATAGAGAGATAGGTCGATAATTTGAGACATTGTCTACATCTCCACCCTTGTGAATTGGAATCACTACAGATTTTTTCAGCACCTTAGGAAACACTCCTTCATTAAGACTGGCTTGGCATAGTTGCGTTAGTGGCTCAATTATATTCGGTAGGATTGTTTTTATAAGCTGTGCGTCTGCATTGTCCCAGCCTGAAGCTGAGGAGTTCTTGAGGTTTCTTACAATGTGAAAAATTTCAGTCGCATCTGTAGGAAGTAGACCGAAAGAGGATGTCTGTGTGTCTGATAGAAAATCAGTTGAAGCTAAATGCTGCTCAGTTACCTCAAGCGATCTTAGAGTTTCTTCTGCAAGGTTAGATCCAACATTTGTAAAATATTCGTTTACATTGTTTATGGATTCAGACGGGTCTGCTTTAATTTGGAGTAGTTTTTCTACGGGATTTTCTTTATGTGGGAAATTACAAATTTTTTGATTGTTGTCCAGGTTTTTTTAGTGTCTTTGTTATGTTTCATAAGCTCTGTCCTCTCGTAAGTCCTCTTTAATTTCCTCAATATTTTGTTGCATGTGTTCCTGTATGCTATATATTCCTTACGAAATTCTATGTTTTTCTTGTCTTTGTTGCTTTTCATATGTAACTTGTCTCTCCTCTTCATGCATTTTATCAAACCTGGAGTAATCCATGGTTTGATATTAAATTTTGTTGCTGATATAATCTTGGTTATAGCAAATTTGTTTATTAATGAAGAGATTATATTCAAAAAACTTGTTGTAGCTTTTTCCACGTTGGTTAAGTCTAAACAAATTTTCCAGTCTATCTTTGTAAGTTCAATTTTAATTGCTTCATAGTCAATTTTTGTTACGTATTTAACAATAGTCTGTCTGTGTATTTTATTACAGGTACTAATTTGCATAATTACTGGAGAATGATCAGTTATCGACGCTGGAAGAATAAGGCTTGTGGCTCTGTTTTTGAATTTTACTATGCAATGGTCCAAACAAGACTCTTCTCTAGTTGATTCTGTGTAGGCTGGAGTAAATCCATTCCTAGCAAGTGTTTCAAGGTAATCATCAGTTTTCTTGTCACATCGGTCTTGTTCAATCCTAATATTCATATCACCAACCAGTACTACGTTTCGGAAGGAGTTAACTTTACTAGTAGCTGTTTCAAGAGAATCAAGAAAGTCAGAGATGTCCGAGTTGAAATGCGGTCGATATATACCAAAAATACACAATTCTTTGCCCACTTTGATAATCATGCAATTCGCATCTTTGATAAATTCTTCGTACACCACTACATTCTGGAGACTGTTCTTGACGAAAACAACCACTCCGTCGTTTTGATTCCAGTGTTTTGTGGAATGGTAAGTAGTGTAGCCCTGTAATTTGTGAGGATTATAATTATCAGTTAACCAACACTCAGTAAATATTAGCACATCTATATTAATTTTAACTCGTGCGTAGAATGCTAAAAATTTATCAAAATTGAAATTAATGGATCTGATGTTCATGTTTAAAATTGAAACTGACTTTGATTGATGGTTCTCCATTAAGTAGGCGGAACATTCTTCGGGCATCTTCAAAACATAAGATTTGCAGACATTGATTGTCTCAATGTCTTTTGAAATATCTCTAATATAGTGAGCCATTATCGTTTAATGAGTCTATTTTTCGTAGATGGCAAAACCAAATCTACGTCTAATAGATTTATTAGAATATTCTTGCAAATCCGATGCTGTTGAAGTTGCCGGTGAAGTTGTTCCATAGTGTTCTTTTTGGATATAATATGTATCTTGTAAGCAGATGGCAGAGGCTGCATTCCCACGCTGGATTGCTATAGAAATCCTTTGCGCAAGGAACCAGCCAGCGTTCTCGCAAGGAACCAGCCAGCGTTCTCAAACTAAATTAAATATTAAAATAATCAGGACACGAAATAAAACACTTTAGTGAACTTCACAAGAAATTAATATTCTGAGTAAACGGTAAATTAACCATGAAAAGCGATGCTTGACAAACTTTGATTAATTTCAGAAAGTAATTTTAACTTTAACTTCGCTTTGGATCAAATTCAAAGAGATGTAATTTTTGAAAGTTTAACAATAAAAACTAATTACTTGTTGTTCTGTTGTACCATATGAAATAGTAAATGGTTGTACATATATAAAAATGGTAGGTTTTTTAAATATTTGTGACATATAATGGAAGAACATAATGTGGTGTATGTATCTATTTAATTTTTTGTCCAACTTTTTTTTGCTAATGTTTTGCTTCGTCTTTTGTCTGGTTATCCTAGTCCAGGCTTTCCACCCCATAGATTTTTGCTATTTTTTCCTACTTTATGAGATCTCATGTTCTGTGTACTATACCTAGGTCTCTATGCAGTGTTTGCTTACTAGTTGTTTTTTTTATAGAGAAAGCCCTCATAATGTAATTTCCTGTCTCTTAATATTTTATGCTAATGCCAAAGTTCTAAATTAAGCATTTTCATTGCTAAATTAACTTTTACCTTATCAAAGTTTGAATTGAAATTTGTAAAGCTTTCCTAAATGCTAAGGATTAAACCAAACAACGTTTATAAATGCAATTTAATTGTATATTCTGGAGTTATCAAATTCGTCGAGACACTTTGAAGACAGTGAATTCAATTATGTCGGGGCGGTGTTAAATATGAAACAGTGCGGAAAGTCGAGAGGATCTATAATTGTTTTGTTAATAAATTAGTTTCTAGATTTCGAAACGAATTAGATATGTATTTAAATAAATAATAAATAATAGCAACAATAAAATAAAATAATGAATTAAAATAGTTTTGATTGCAAATCACGATATAGTAGAGGCTATGTAATTATTACAAGTGAATGATAAACATATGTACATACATGACAATATTTCCATGCCAAGTTGTTATACGTTGTCGTTATAGAATATTCGTTTAATATGTAAATCTTCCTGACCAAGTTGAGGTACTGCATAGTTTAAGGTACACGTCGCAAGTCCGCTCCTAGATTTTGTGTAATGCCTTATTTGAAATGACATTGTGAAATATTGCCGGAACGGCGAGTAGAGTAATAAATCCTTAAGTAATGTGATAGGTCGGCAAGTGGCGACGAGAGAAATTGGACCGGGACGCTGCTTGAGGTATATTTGCCTAATTTGATTTAAGAGTTATTGCTGGATAGAACAATTTCAGATTTTTTTAAATGTAAAATATGATTTATCGGTTTTGGTTTTACAGTACGAGTACATTTAATATTGCAAGTCACCGTGGATGTATGTTGAATGTTGATGGTGCCTATACGTACTAATTTCGTCGCAAGTCTGAGCTTTCATCATTGCCGACGCCGATCGTACCTCGTGAGTATAAGAAAAAGAAGAATAGGGAATAGCAAATTTCCACCTGTGATTATCAAATATAATTGAATTCAGTCGATATTGTATTTTTGTCGGTTGGAGACAATAGAAATAGTAAAGTGGCTCTTTTGGGCAAGTCCAGTATCACAGGTCAGCGCTCTGGGGTAGGTGAGAGCTGATACCACAGGACCTGGATTTAGGTTTGCACAGTCACGTTATTCTACTAACGTCTTCAGAAGTGGTGAAATGAAACCAATACACGTGAAGTTGATCAAGACAAAGCTATGACCGGCAGTCTGTTTCTGAGTTCACATGAGTTTTTGGGCAAACGATTCTCCTATTTACTCTGTTTCGCAAGATGCGTATCGCCGCAACCTTTGTCTACATCTCCTCCTATCACTCCTGCACCACTCTTTAGTGAAGTCTAGAAGATATTGGGTTCTGAAATCGAGTTTTTTTTGCATTGAGCGATATGATTGAGCATATTTTTAGGTGAGAGTTTCAAAATATGTCAAACTTATATTACTTACTTATATTCTTACTCTTCTTATATTTTCTAAAAAAAAACAATGGAAGTAAATTATGAACCAACTATAAAATATGTTTTCGCTACCAATATACAAAAAATAATATACAAATAGTACATTAAATATTAAATTAATTTGCTCCCGTCAATTAATTCAACATGGCAAATTGAAAGGTCAAAAGTACAACTATATAGTATTATATTTTAATAATACCTGTACCTTGTAACGAACTGGATGCATTGTTGTTTAGATACTTAGATACCAACAAAGGGATTCCCGTCTTTGAAGCAAGTTCCTGTGTTCAATATACCGTGATTGAGAACTGAGGTGGAAACGAAGCTCTGTATATTCTATTCAAGGTTATATGGAAAAGTTTATGATTCACTATTAAATAGTCATATTTATTAAACTCAACTTAATTACAATTTTACATCTGATTTAAAAAAAATATATTACCTTACTTGAGAGTTGTGCTCCTCCGCGGAATCTTTAATTACGATGCAGATCGAATTCGAACCAGAGACTGTCCGGCAGTTTAGCTGAAATTTCTTCACAAAATCATAACTAAATGTAGGAACTCTCCGCATAAATTAATCACGTGATCCGATTATTTCATTAAAAAACTTCGTATGATTTCAATTCAGGACTATTAAAATCCTTTGAAAACAATATTTTTCTCTGTAAGTTATGCTACATTCTAGAATAGTCAAGTTTATGTTAATAACTTACAAGTAACTAACTAAAAAGTTCCAGACACAGTTTTTTTTAGATTTAGACTAGAGCAGAGCTGAATAGCGCCACTTCAGCGAGCGAGGCATCTAAAATATTCGAAGCCGAACTACAAAGAGCGAAGAATCCCTTTGTTCTAACGTTGGCAGACTAGCTATCCACACAGATTATGTTCTTTTGAATGATCTAAATTGTATCTGACAAGCTATGAAGGTGGATAGAGTTGGCTGTGGCAGGAAAGTCCTTGAAATAATGAAATTTGCAAATTTATGCAGGCAAACGTTTTAGTGAAGAAGAGTTTTTGCTACGTTTGACTTGGCAACTTGAAAAATTAAATAGGTAAGGCAGTAAATATTACTGTTCAATCATATATATGTTTGAGGTCAACTTATATCATGTTTCTGTTAACAGAGACAGAATTAAGACAAAATCAAATTCATTTATTGACAGCGAAAACTAAAATATCCGTACAAATATTTAAAGACTCATTCTACAAGCACTGGTATACTTAGAAACATTGGAGTAGTTTTGTAGTTTCTTTTATTTACTTATCACTCTTAATTTCTGAAAAGAATCACTAAGAAACTCTGTATACTTATTCATGTACATACATAATATACAATATATTTCCAAATGATGTTTTCGATAAAATAGTGCAGATAATTTGCAACTCAATTATTTCATTTCGATAAAATATCCCACATTAATGTTGAAACTATGCAATGCAAATTATCTCGATTGCGCCATATTTGAACATTATATTGTTTGCAGATTGTTCCCCAATAAATTATGCACTAATTTGTTTGGATATTATTCTTATCATTGAATTATATCTCGATTTATTGTTACACAAAATGGCCGAATTATATGTTGGATTTTGTGAGTGGTCATTAGTAGTAAGATGAGAATCTAATACGGCAACCAAAGTTATGTTATGTTAAATGGATCCGATTGTTATGTAGGTAACATCAAAATACAATCATCTTTCTGTGAGTCGTATTTCCTCGTGACTGAGGGTCGTGACTCCCCCGCAGAATTAATTCGTTAGGGGAGTTCTCTTGGGCAGATACATAGTGGTGGGCGCCCAGGACCTTCCACGAAAGACACATGTCCTCGGATATTGTGGTCCTCAAACATGTCGGTTTCTTCACGATGTTTTCCTTCACCGTTAAGAGAGTGCAAATCCACACATAACTTGAAAATACAAGTCATTGGTGTAGGGCCGGATTCGAACCAGGGTGCGTCTGGATGAAAAGCAGATACTGGAACCGCTAAGCCATACTCGCTAATACAATCATAATAAAGAATACAATCATATATATGTACATACTAAAGAGACCAAACAATTACAATTTGTTATGAACTGCTGGTGCAACTTACCAGTGTCAAATCTCGGCCTGGCCGGCAGACGACTCGGCAAGTCTTGGTTCTCCACATGGTCGAATGTGCGGAATCCAAGCGCAAACTCGGCGTACGGGCTTATCTCGAACATTTCTGGCAACCACAGAAGTAGTATTTTGAAAAGTAAAGGTGTTTTTTTTTGCGGAATTGCTGGCTACCACATTATTGCAACAATGTTGCCTGTTCAAGTCAGGTGTTTTTACCACCTGCCTTTGTTATTTTCTCCATCAATTTATTTGTCCGTATTCAATACATAACCGTCTAATATAAAAAATTGGATAAGTAGATGGATATCTAAAATTTTAAAACTATAGTACTATGTAGATAGGTTTAGCAAAGCTGTTATGTGTGTGGAATCAAAAGCCTAACTTGAATCAAAATACAATACATATCTTGTGTATTATTAATTAAATGTCTAACAATAAATACATTAATCAGAATTATAAAAAACACGTGTCAGTTTAATAGTTTCCGGTGTAAAAGTGCTCATCAACATTGCTGCGTTTCAAATTTCAAGTATGGCTTTGTGAATTGACAAACT
The DNA here is from genome assembly GCA_964023185.1 of Macaria liturata. Taxonomy (NCBI): domain Eukaryota; kingdom Metazoa; phylum Arthropoda; class Insecta; order Lepidoptera; family Geometridae; genus Macaria; species Macaria liturata. Next base: position 9,394,000 of record OZ026822.1, read on the forward strand.
GAAAAAGAGTAGACCTAGCGGATTGCCCTGCTCGGCTTCTACTTGTGAAAGAATGATTTTTTGAGAAGAAACGGTTTGAAGGATGTCAATAAATTTAAGACGGAAGAGAGGGGGGAAATTACAAAAAATCAGTTTATTAAACTCACAAGGTGTTTCAAAGTAATAATACATTGGACTAATTCCGTCACACTACACAGAACGTGCTTGGTAATGAAAAATTGAAAAATGGGTAGGGATATTCTCCATAAATTTGACCAACTAACTATGTAACCAAATATCTCGCTGCAAACTGTCGAAAGCGTAGCGAATGTCAAGCATCAGCATTACACCGTTTACGTTATCCAGGTTTAAAACAAACGTGTGGTTGGCGTGGATAGCCGCTCCATAACTTAGTTGTGTCCTGAACCATAATTGGTATGGCTGTAAGTAGACGTCCTTAACTACGTGGCAAGCTAACCTGGCTGTCAAACGCCGAAAAACGCTTCCAACAGCAATGGGCTTCAACACCATCCTTCCACCATCCTTCTAAGGACAGTGCAAAAAGCGACACCCCGTAAAGGAAAGGACACACCAATAGGTTGGGTTGCTCACTGAGCAAAAAATTACACACCTGCGACAAGAAACGTTAAAAGCGTTCGCGTTTAAAAAAATGTAAACTGAAAAATTCTATGTCATTTAGAAGAATGTATGTACGTTTCAAAGTTGATTTGTTTTTTTATATGAAAATCGTTGTATTTTTGTCATTTTTCAAGGACAAAACAGCGGAATACCTTTGTATGGAAAGCACTCACCCGCGAACGCTCTTAACTTCATCAGGTTCTGACCGCAACCTGTCTAAGCCTGCTGCAGACCCCGTGTAAAAGCACTAAGCCTATTCACAACATCTTCAACAATGACTACAAGTGTTAAAAACACTAAACCAGGATCGAGTGGAATTTAAAGAGCTGGATAGGGCAGGGTGCTTTGACGCCAAGGCCGCTACTGTCTACCTGTTGGTGGGTTGATCGACGAACATACAAAAAAAAAGGCCGCTACTGTTTCGGATCCATGATCAGTCAAAAAATCATCACAAATTAGGAGACGGACCGCTCCTCTCCTGTTGCCTTCGAATACTTTAGCTTCTAAAACTTATATATAGGTTGTTTGATCTGTTTAAACCACCATCCAACCCATGGTCATGGTTAGTTCTCGAGGCCCTGATGTTAGCCTTGACTTTTGAAGTCACGTTCCCGGGTAGACCTTTCAATACCTATTAATAATTAAGATATAGTTCATTAAATTATCAGATAACTTTATTTTATTCGTTTACATTGTAATATAGACATACCGTTTTTGCTTCCTTTCCTAGCATGCACTGGAGATGTATAGATTCTGGGCGCGTGCGCATATCTCGCGTCTTTGTGATCGGAGTGAGATGCAACGCTTTCGTTCCGAGACTTGACGTCATCCGTTATGGAATGCCGGTACTGAGATGTGAAGTTTTGTCTGAGAATCAGAAACAAATACCACTAAAAAAGATGTCTTTAGAATCAAGTTTCAGAAAACTAGAGTTTATTGGTGTTGAAATATTGAATTTTTCACTTCTTGATCTCTTTGTTCAGAAATAACTATGGTTATGTACTAACAAATTCAATCATTGGAGTGTAGTACAATTTCTCACCGATGTCTCCTGAGCAGGATACAGATGAAGGCTAGGAGGCACACGACGAGGAGGATGGAGCTGCAGATGATGACCAGCATGTTCAGGTCGAGCAGTTCCGAAGGTGGACCTATTTCCTCTGTAGAAGAATATAAATGATTGTACTGCAGTTTATAGTAAAATTTAATTAAAAATGATTAATGGTAACTTTTTAAAAATGACTTCAAGTGTCATTAAAAGTTAATAAATAATTGAAACCCGCAATATCTGTTGTAAGTACATAATTAGGTAGGTACACTTAAACAAGCTAATATGCCACTGTAGGAAGGAATGATACATATATCAGATATTATATAAAAACAAGACGTTTTACTTTAGCCCTACCCTACACATTACGCGTCGTGTTCTATTCGTTTGAGCCTGTACCTTGATAAACGGTTACTCCCTAATAGAAGGAATGATTAATCTATTAACTTATGAAACCACGGGGCCGAACATTTAATCAAAGCCCGAGGAACATTTTGCACCAATTTAAACAAAGCAAAATTTATAACCGCGTCGGAACGTTCTGGAAGTTTTTGACGTCTACGACATAATTCGGCACGGGCTGCGTGGCTGATGACAAAAGTTGGGATTGGCAAAACATCTAGATTGACAAACTTTGGCTCGTGTTAGCAAAACAGACTTTATTGTGATTTTCACGTAATAAATTAAGCTTTGTATAAAGTTCTGAGGATGCTCGGCAGCGAGTTGTTTATAGCAATCTAACCGAATCAACAACTTTGTTTAAATATATAATTTATCAAATTTCGTACGGATATGTAAATAAATGACTTACAGATTTTATTATTTATTTACGTCTGTCACCTCTTTGAAATCGAAATGAGACATAAAAAAGATATTTGTAGGTCTCATGACAATACATATGTTCACTATAGTAAACATATGTATGTTATGGTATTTTTAAGATTTTTTTTTCCTTACCACCATCCATAGTCTTGGTAGCATATGTATACACAGTGGAGGCAGTTCCAGCGTCGTTGGTAGCTGTGACCCGGAGCTGGTACCAGTTGGCCGGAGCGAGGTTCCCCACAGCATACGACGTGGGGACAGAGCGCAGTGGAGGCGCCTGGTAGTGGCCTTCGATGTAACTCCAGCCCAGGTTCAGATCCATTGGCTGAGCAAAAAAAAACGTTATCTTATATATTTATTGTATATTTATTTTTTGATAGTTAAAAATATAATTTGCTTTTGACAAGATCTTATAACCTATAGTTAGATTAAATTCACGTTCGAAACGTTATTTAAGTTCGGAAGATTAGACTTGTGTCATCTGCAAAACAGATATAACTTAGATTACACAATACGTTAATAAAAATTAGAAATAAATTAGAACCCAGTATACCGCCTTGGGAGACCTAGTATCTACTAGTCGAAATCAACTGATTAACTACTACAATTACTATAATTTGTTGGTCTTTAAGTCGAGAGTAAACTAATCGCGCTAGTTCATAGATTATAACGTGCCTGATAATTAAGAATTTTTATTTATTTATAACATTGCTTAACATCAAGCAAATTGTAGTCAAGCGTGAGCCTACATCATGTAAAAAAATAGTGAAAAAGGAGAAAGTAAATTAAATCTAAAGAATAATGCTCACAGCCTTGTTCTCCGCCCGCATCCAGATGTTGGAGCCAAGTGGGCGGTACTCCACGTCCCACTTGGAGACGTCACAGCCTCCATCGTCCCAGCCGCTGAGCTGGATGTAGATGTGAGTCGCGTTGCTCCACAGCCAGTCCGTGGACGGTGGAGAGATGGGAGCTGAACAAATTAATAAAGCTCATAACATATTATTGTACCCAAGAATTATGAATATTGTGCACCGGACTATGATGAGAACCTTATGGAACTCCTGTTAGAAAAATAGATACTACATCTTTGAAACATTTTAACACAACTAATTATGATTAAATGCGTTTACATGATTCAAACTAGCGGCAATGATCCGTGAATTCCCAACGACTGTAATTTAGAAAACAGTAAGTCATGATCTTTCTCAATCTATATTTATAAAACTCAAAGGTGACTGACTGACTGACTGACTGATAAAGTGATCTATCAACGCACAGCCCAAAACATTGAACGGTTTGGGCTGAAATTTGGAATTAACGTAGATGTTATGACGTAGGCATCCGCTAAGAAGGATTGGAAAAGCCACTTATAAAGGGGTGAAATAGGGGATGCAAGTTTTACTTCTTAATGCGAGCGAAGGCGCGAGCATCCACTAGCCTTGTATAAGTCTAAGTTATCTCTCACCCGATCCAAGTGTGACCACATCAACATGCGCAGGCGCCGATGTCCCCACGCTGTCCGTAGCAGTCACCCTCACAGAATACTTGGTGCCACACTTGAGACCAGCCAGAGTATGTTGCTGCACTCCCAGGAGACGGGTCTCTTTTGTAACTGGCCAAGCTTCTTGCCACGGCCCGTCTCCTTCTCGCCAGGTTAGATTGTAATCTGTTGGTAAAATTGTGTAGAAGTAGATGGCCTGTTAGCTTAGTTGGTAGTGGCTATGCCTTCTAATCTAGGGGTTGCAGGTTCGATTCCCGCTTGACACAAGTATTTATGCATTTTAAAATTTATAATTACTTGTGTTGTATGTAATAAGTATGTATATACAAAAGAAAAGTATAGAAGTATTATTTCCGTTACCTAGAATCCACGATACAAGCGTTTGCTTAGTGTGGGGCTAGATGGCGCTGTGTGCAATGTCCCTAAATATTTATTATTTAGATGTTACTGGTATTAAAGTTCAAGTAGCATTGGAAAGATTTCAGAAGCAGGTGCATCAAACAAAAATCAAGTCAAAATAATTATTTTCGACATGGGTAAGTACAGATAGTCGGTGTCCAGATGAAGTGTCTCAAAACTCCTCAAAACAAAATCTAAGTATAAAAGTCTTACATAACGGAACGTACTCGTATATTTTGGATTGTTAACATTAATTGCAGAAATACGAGTACATAATTTACGATAAAACAACACCACATCACAGCAAACTCATGTAAAAAATTATACTTACACTAAATAATGTAAACACTAGTTAAGATGCAAATTGCAGCTTGCGTTTCATGTACTGTTTGTTTTAATATGTGTTAACAATAAAGATTTTATCTATCAAAACAGACACACATACCACAACATATTTATGATGTAGGTATTAATTTAGTTAAATAGTTTGACAAATGTTATGTAATAGATATTTAGGAAATGTTAGTAAGCCCTCATAGGGTAGGAACTAGTGGAACTATTTTAGTTATTATTATACTTTAAGATCTTTTCACTAACTGAATAAATTTGTTTTTTTTTTTTAAATTTGGCTTTATGAATGTTGTCCACTCACTAATGCCGTAAGTAGTTTCGTTGCTGGTCCTTATCTCGTCCCATTCCACCACGATGTAGTCCTTGTAGGGCGCGGCTCTCAAGGACGGAGGGTCAGGCAGCGGCAACACCTTCACTGAGTACACCACCGAGTCGGAACCGTAGAGGTTCTTCGCGAGACATGTGTAGTTGCCGCTTAGAGACTGGTCGATGCCTGAAAGAGTTGCTTAATCTAAATACATACGTATATAAAACTCCAAGGCGACTGACTGGCTGATATAGTGATCTATCAACGCACAGCCCAAAGTACTGGACGGATTGGGCTGAAATTTGGCATACAGGTAGTTGTTATGACGTAGGCATCCGCTAAGAAAGGATTTTTGGGAATGCCTTAGCCTTTGCTTGCTATCAAGTAAACTATGGCCAAGTGCAAACCCGTTAAAGTTAAAAAAGCCACTTTTAAAGGGGTGAAATAGGGGATGCAAGTTTTTCTTCTTAATGCGAGCGAAGCCGCGAGCATTCACTAGTTATATTATATAATGAGTTCTTGATCAAAATATTATTAAATAGAACGGAGTAATCTCGTAACATATCTAAAAAAACAAGTAGAACACTTGATAATCTCCGTCTTTTGAAGTCGGTTAAAAAATAAAATTTAGCACTCCGTTTCAGAATGGCGTTAAATTTTTCTACTTGCGATTCTTTAGATATTTCGGAAGCACTAGTTTTGCGCTTTGGCCAATAAATGCAGCACTACAATTATTAAAATACTATTTCAGGCCTATTAGGTGCTTCTTTCTCTTCGATTCGTATTCCTCTTTACTGAGGATCTAGACGCCCCCGCATAATGAAATCATTGCATAAGTTTTCTTGGACAGGTACACTGTGTTGGGCGCCCAGATCTTTCCATGGATATAAGAGCCAAAAACTGTCTAAAAACATGAATCAAATTGTAAGTTACACCATTTTTAAACGTACTCTTAACAAGCAGACTGTCGTCCTTATTCCGGTTGAACCTCGGGTGGTGGGTGATAATGTTCTGGTTGTGATACCAGACCGTCCTGGGAGGCGGCGAGCCCACACTCCGACACTCCAGCAGGAGGGAGTTGCGGACTGCTACTGTTATGTCACCGCCAAGCGATGAAACTCCCGCTACCACTAGAGAGAGACAATACATTATGTGTTTATGTCATATATAATATATGTTACGGCTAATACCCGAAGTGCGGCTACACCTAGTTTTAGCCGGTTAGATCTAGGTGTAGCCACTTAGTCTTGGTTAAACCCCGAATCGAGACATGTTTTGAAAGAAGTTGGCTCCTCCTCGCTTCGCTCGTCGTCGCATGTGCGTGGTAGAAAGCAACCTAACGAACCTAATCTACCTTCTGTCACAGACAAGTGACTTCGAGTCCAACACTTGCACTACAACAGGACTTGAGACCTAGTTTTACCCGAAAACAGTCGGCTAGTACTAGGTTTAACCAAGACTAAGTGGCTACACCTAGTTCTAACCGGCTAAAACTAGGTGTAGCCGCACTTCGGGTATTAGCCGTAACATATACAATACAATATATCTTTATTGCACACCAAAGTAAATTAACAATATCAGAAGGACTTAAACTATAAATACATGTACAAGTGGGCGGCCTTATCACCTTGAGTGATCACTTACAGGCAACCTTAGTAAGACAGCGTAAGAATATACATATATGTATGAATGTATGTTTTCACTTATGGTCAAATTTATCAGATATGGTCGTATTTAACAAAATTTTCAATTTAATTCATTTATTCACTACGGAAAAACTAAACATAGTTACTATACTTACGAACGTCACAAATCTAAAAAAAAACAAATTATAAAAATACTTCTAAATTAAAAAGTCAAATTCAATGAAAATTAATAATAAAAAAAAAACTTCTTAATCTTCAACTGATATACAACACGTGAAAAGTGATAACACGTGTTCTAAAGTTTAATTTATCTAGTTGTACTTAAAGTTTTCAGTAAACATAACAATCCGCATCTCCATACCTCTTTGTAAAGGAGTACTAGTAACTTTCCTAGTCTCGGGCCCCTCTCCTACAGCAGTGCTGGCAGTCATCCAGACATCGTACTGCCGTCCCTCCATGAGGCCTTTGAGTTCGTAGCTCTGGGACGTTTCGTACACGTTGCTCGGGATTTGCGCATCTACACGAATCGCTTGGGGACCATCGTTGCTGAAAAATGTATACTGATTTAAAATACTTTACCACATTTACTCGTATATTGGTCATAGCTGCAGCAGGCAACAGGAAGGTTATAAGTTATAACAGTGTAGGTACAACAAATGTGTCATTATAAAACACCACCACATTCAATTCAACTATAAAAGTTAAATGCGCATAACGCTTATGTATAGTGTCTCATTTCGTATTGCTTTTGCAGGGATTTGTGCACTACTGCATTTAGTCCTGGACTAGACACACCATAACTCTGTATTCATTCAGCTTTGCATTAAGCGTGAAGAAAGCGAAATAAAACAAAATTGGCTTGTACTGATTAGAATTGCAATCTAGGTAGAAATATGCTGTATTTGTGTATATTTTATTAAATAAATTATGTTTTCAATTGTTTGTTGTGGATTTTTGTATGACTTCATTTTTGGTTATGGCGGTGTACCGTCAATTTAGGTACCTAGCAATGATTATTATCATTGCTAGGTACATAAATTGAAATGTATAGGTACTCGTAGTTATAATCTGGCTGTATAGTTTCGGGCATTTCCCATGAAACACCATTTGATTATTGTGTCTCTTCGTAACTAAACACTAAAACAAACTTGTCAGAAATGCCATTCTTATAAAGTTGGCAAGTTATACATGAGATGAGCAAATTAGGTATTCGTTTTTATTTTAAAATTTATTTCACTTTAGTCCGTTTCCAAAACTACAAGTAGGTAAACAACTACTCTATGAGAAAGACAAACCTCAGACGATAACCCTCGGGGCATGTCTTAAATTTGATAGTGGACATTGCCCTAGTTCTGCCAATAAATATTTGGGTCGTTCCAAGCAAATATAAATCGAAATCGAAGGAAAATATAAAAGGGAACGGAAACCGGAAACCTGTCAACCGTTCGAACCGACAGTTTTCCCTGTTTACCTTTGTGATGAAAAACTATAACTAGTAAACCAAAGAATGGAGATTTGCACTTACAAGTAGGTTGCCAATATAAACTTAAACACACAGCAGTATAGATAAATAGAAAATAAGAATTTATACATATTTTTATTTCTTGGCTCCATATAAACTAATCATAGAATATGAAATGAAATTCAAATCACTCATTATCATTCTGTGTGACTCTACACATAAACAATACATGAAGAATAATTTAAATGGCTTGTTCCGATATGAATTCAAAATATCATCATCCACAGCATCAGACCTCGACAATACATTCATAATCATAATCATTTTATTTCGTAAGTCATTTACACGTCAATCCAAAACATAAACAATTTAATATTAGATGTCATATAAAATAAAAACTATCCTAGTACAAAGATGTAAGTACTAATGTACTGGTTTCAATGTAAGGTTCGTAAATTCATCGATAGTATAAAACGAGTGCTCGATAAGCCCGCGCTGCAGTCTACCCAAGCTAGGAGCTTCAATGATAGAGTCCGGCAATTAACTATATATTTTTCATTCTTTGGTGTACCTCTGTATTTAGTCTTACACGAATTTACTCAATCTCTATATATAAAACTCAAAGGTGACTGACTGACTGATTGACTGACTGACTGATATAGTGATCTATCAACGCACAGCCCAAACCACTGGACGGATTGGGCTGAAATTTTGAATAAAGGTAGTTGCTATGACGTAGGCATCCGCTAAGAAAGGATTTTTGGAAATGCCACTTTTAAAAGGGTGAAATAGGGGATGCAAGTTTTACTTCTTAATGCGTGCGAAGCTGCGAGCACCCACTAGTTAAATAAATAAAAAGCAGGGCAATTTTCTTATTCTCACCTTGCAGTGGGTTTGCAGTACACGGTGTAATAAAGAAGCTTTCCATTAGGCTGTCTCGGTTTCTTCCAACTGACCAGCAAAGTGTTGGATGATTGAGAAAGCAGCTTTATCTCCGCAGGTGCTTCTGGCTCTGATATAATTAGGTAAAAGATTAATTTGTAGGTTCTTAATAAATTCAAGTTCCAGAATACAAATATATAAAATCAACATCGATATGTAGGAAGTCAAAATAAAAAAAATAAAAAAAAACTAAAAGGGTCGATAAGAAAGAATATCCGAAATTTCCCGAGGGCAGCCCTAACTTGTAAATCACACAAAAGGTGTTAATACATCAGCGTCAAAATCACTCACCGTCTTGTAGGGTTGTACAAACTATCGGATAGGAAAAGGGCCCAAGTCCATAGTTTGAAAATCCGGCCACTTTGATTGTGTAGTTGGTGAACTTTGCCAACCCTTGAAGTCTCAGCTCCGTCACTAGAGATGTGGAGTTAAGCCATTGTCGACCTGTTTGGCAAACAAAACTTTGTAAGTAAAGGTCAAAATCCCATGGAGTGGTTTCTTGAATCATTGATGCAACATCTCCATAATTGAAGTTTGGGATTAAGGGTCAGTTGGCTATTTTAGTTCGTACACATTGTATTGGTCCTTGTATCTTTATTCGGTCTACAGCAATATTACAATGGTTTTGTTGCGTTTTGTTGTTTTATAGATCTTAGCATATACATAGACACACAGACAGCGGAAAGCGACTTAGTTTTAATTATGTAGTGATAGTGATAGACACTCCACTGCCTTTTAATTGTTGTTATCTTAAATATGTATAAGAAAAACAGATATAATTTCAAAAACTTGTATAATATCGTTTAACTTTAAACTATTCAATGTTGTTTACTCTCTAGGCCCATTCAGTTACATATCACGTCGGCATGAGTAGTATCGCTTCATATATTGTGAGCGAGGCCTGCGTGTGGCAGAGACAAACGTCAAGCACATGACCCGAAAGCCTCGAAATTCAGGATCTAACAAGATATCTGTCATTCAGTGCTGACATGCTCTGAGGGGTCTGCTCGTGAAATGTCTTCAGTGGACTAGAGAAACGACATTGGAATTAAAAGGAATATTCAAGACAGCTATTACTGAGCATGAGCTTCTGCAAAAGGCACCTTACAAAAGAGGAAAGGAAATTAAATCATTTACTAACCTATAGTTATGCTATTATTACATTATAAAAATATAAAACATTAGGCAAGTCAAATTATAATTTCACATATCCAAAAATGGAATTAACAAAATGAAATACAGATGCAAGTAATCTCATATTTTTATATCATGCGCCGCAAATTAAATTACGTAATTTTGTTGTAAAGTTTACAAATTTCATATCATATTTTGTATTATTGTATGATAATGCTTGCAGCCAAGATTTTAAAATTATTTGGCATATGCCTGTTTCTTATGTTATAACAAATTCTCTGGTCAAACTTTACCTCAATGGAAGTAACAACTCTAAGACTGACGTCATTGTATAGGCTATTTACATAATGCTCTCTGAACAAGGAACCAAGTTTCGGGTCAGAAGACAAGTATCTTTAGAAGCCGGAGCTATTCAATTCGGTTTGAGAACTCAGTTAGTGAAGAGCTTGAGGAAATTGGTTAATCTTGTGCTCGGTTTAAATTTGACAGTAAATCATTCGTGTATTAATTTATAGTGTATTTAATCATTTCAATTCTATTGTTGCAAGTTCATGCAATCATCTTGATAAGTGACATTTCATGACAAGATTACCCATTGACCGCAATAAACATAGAAACAACGCGATATTTTCATCAGAAACTTAATAATACTGTACGAAAGTTATGTATGCTGTGCTAAGTTCATACTCAATATTGCGATTCATTACCGAATTTATTCCATTTACGAAGCGTATGCCAATATTCCTAAAATAGGTCGACTGCTAAAAGCAAGCTGGCCATAGGTCCAGTTTGAAATTCGAACGTGTGGCGTAGCTCGTATACTGGTAACTAATTGATGGATAGTGCACATTTGTCTTCGTATTTCGTAGAATGGAACGCCAGAGTGCTGTGTTGTGTACTGGCTTTACTTCAGTAGTATAGTGTAGGACAGTCGCTAAATTAGAGCCGAGAGATTGCAAATTTTTAGTACCTTGTCTTGTTTTAATTCTTATCGCTGGCCTTGGGGATCAAATGTCTATCGGTTCTTTTTAATTTTGGAAAAGTACGACTAACCCCTTGGTCGTTTAAATTTTGATCACTTATCTACTAAATTCTTTTATTCATTTTTTTTTTCATTTATTACCTCATTCCACTGGCAACATAGACCTCAGGAGGATCACTCCTCCTGAAAGAGTTGTATCACTACAACTCTTTCTTCCGTCGCGAGCAATCCCTAATGACATCCGAGCATCTACTCCTCCGGAGGCCCTTATCCCTGCTAGGGGGTGTGAGATGCCCCCGCATCCCACGCCCCAGGGCCTCCTAACTGAGACGGAGTCCAAGCCCGAGCGGCTCGCCTCCGTGCCCGTCTCGGAGTCTCGTACTTTAGCGAAGTACCGACGGGGATGGAGGTTCCCTCTACAAATATCCGCGAGTCTGAAGGCCACTGCCTTCAGACTCGCGGATATTTGTAGAGGGAACAATATGCTTCCATGGACCACGTCGAACACTTTCGACGTGGTCCATGGAAGCATATTGCTTCTGACTTATGGAGTACTATGGCGACTGCGCGGCCGTTGCCAGCAACAAAGCTTCTTGAACACTCGTCCCCCGGGCGGTGACCAGCGTGTCATAATGTCTCATGTACTGTTATACCAACTTATTTGTGATTAAAACCAATGTAATGTGACATATTTATTGTTTAATTATTGAATTGAATTACTTATTATCAATTTTTATTGATCTTTTATTATTTTGTATAAAGACAAATTGAAATGTAATGACATGTAATTCTAACAAATTATGAATAAAAATGTTTATCTGTTATCTGTCATCGGCGTAACATACGCTTTGATAAAGAACGCGACAAACAAAAGAGTCTAGCATGAGTAAAATGAAAAGTTACCTTGAGCAGCATAGAGCACGGTGTAGCCAATGAGAGCGCCGGCTTGCTTGTGAGGAGGTATCGGTCGCCAGCTCACTCTCAGTGCTGTCGATGTCACGCCGCCGCACTCTACTGCAGACGGACCTTCCTCGGGAGCTGGAGATCACACAACACACAAATATTTTATTTGATTTATTTGTAAAAGTTTACATATATGAAAACATACTTAATATTATATAACAGACACAAGATCCCGTTATGCTCTGTCCACTCATTATATTTACTTTTGACAGTTTAAATCAGTTTAGTTTTCAAACAACTTTATATTTCTTACATTGGGTAACTATGCTAGTGTACGTAACTAAAATCCTAACAGAACACGACATAGGTATTACAGTTTAAATAGTGGTTACGTAAATCTCGACCAGAGTCTTGTGTAATACGGTTTATGGATCAAAACAAAGGCGATCTTAATTTTTTAATCAAATTTTCCCGGGTGTAAGTTTTGTTATCAATAAAATAGAAAATCGAACATACCTCATCAATAAAATAAGTATACATGTGTAGAGTTTGTCACATCACACCTATTGGGCATCTCTTCAGAACAGATGCTTCATAAACCACTGTCAAAACTAATCTGTCTATTCCAAAAAATATGTAACCATGTACGAGTATGTAGGTACATATATCTACTATCACACAATACTTCGAATAGAAAAAAAATGTGTTTGCTACAAGAAATTAACATTCTTTTACGAATAAATAAAATATAAAATATCATTTCTTGTCGCAAGCCAGCATCAACCCAGCATGTGCTGATTGCGTTATATAAGAAAACTATATAATTTAGTAATTTAACTACCTAAATTACACAATATCCATTACAAAATACCTATTTCATAGTGTACCTTAACAAAATACAAAAGTATTACGAAACTAAATCTCGAGGTAAATGAGCGAATAATATATTGTTTGATATTTCAACTATTTTACTGCCTAAGGCCAAACCCCTAATTATTAAAAGGCTTGCGGCAGACAAAACATTTCAAAATGATAATGACTCCTGAACAAACTTTAAACTGAACAGTTTATACAGAGAGTATCACAACTTTTTATTTCTACGCTAAGTTACGAAGATTGCCCGCCATGTTAGTGCCAATATGGTTTTAACAATCTGTTTTATATTTGTATTCTGATAATATTAATTAGGTTATATAGTCTTAATCCTTTCTAGCTTCATGTCTTCGTATTTCTTTGTATTCGGCCCTTTTTCGCAAAACCGATGTCTGGCTGTCATAAAATTATACATGGCAAAGTAAAATGGTGCGTGATGTCATATGCTTTGGTTTTAGTGCGATGTCAACGTTTTTTTTTCATAATCTCCCATCGACGATATCACTATTCCACTATTATAAGCTGGTGTATAGAGTAACATATGTATAAAGAAAGATATTATATTAGAACGATTCATTCAAACATCTGGGGAAGAACAGCGCAAGACAGGGAGTATTGGTTTAAGAGGGAGGAGGACTATACACTGCAGTGGGTCTTATTAGGCTGTTGATGATATATAGAGTAATGAAAATGTCTACTCAAAGTTAATATTGCGATAGCTTTGACCGCGTCTCTTTTTCTCGTTCGAAGAGCTCCTTTTTATTAGCACACCCAAGAAAGAGTTTAGTTTCATCAGGTAAATTCGTCCCAAAAAGCAAACTTCTTACTGCCATCACTTCTATACGTGATCCTTTTCGAAAACATAAAACAGAGAGGATTTATGACACTTGTGTAGTTGTGGGAAGGAGTTGTTAAACAAAAAATAAAGCGAAAAAGTTTCCACAAATTACTGTTGTTTGGGAATACGAAATTAGCTTCCGGTCTGGCGGTAGCAGTCGTTTTAAATTAATAAAGTAAATTTTCATAATTTTAATTAAATAAAATTTCCTCCCTGTACCCAGAAGAAAATGGTAAAATAAATTAATACATAATTATATAATTCGGAAGGCGGGCATAAAACCCTTCAAATCTAAGGATTCGGTAAGCTGGATACGAAGCGCCATAGACAAGAATAGCCGCATTCGGTATAACACCTTGAGTTAGTAGAAACATTCCCGCATACAACTAGTGACGTGTTTCTCAAACCGTAGCTCACTGTCCGTAACGAGACCAAGTTTGCGGTCTTCGACTAGCTTACCTAATAGCATAGCTTTTAGTATAGGAGCGAGGCTTGCTGATGATTACTACCAAATCTAACATATTTTTCATCACCTACTCATACTCTGAAAGTAGGTCTGAAGGTGCCTGAAGAGCGGGTTGAAAGTAATACTTTTCATCCCTAGGGAGAATCCCTTTCAACCTGACAGCTGTCAAATTAACATGTAAAAACTCTGCGCGCGACTGGCGGCAGCACTTATGCCAAGAATTGGCCTCTGATGCAAATTGCAATCAGAACATTTTAGTTCCAATTATATCTGCGCGCAGAGTTATCTTGAACTCTACTAACTTCTTTACAAAAACAAAAGAGTTCCTATACCTACATTCAACAAAAGAGTTCTTATACCTACATTTAACCAAATAGTTCGATATATATTTTGTTACCTATGTTGATAGATATTTTGTACCTATAAAATGAGTTCATCTGATTTTAATATAAATTTAACGCCTGATTTTATAAAAGAAGAGGCTAAAGCGGTAGTGGAAAATCATCATACGATTTGAGGTATCTTTGTTTTGACTTGGGTGGTAAAATAAAATTTACTCATATTTTCTTTAGCTAATTCATGTTTTTATTTTTACTTTCCTCGTATTTGTAATGAAAAGCACAGTGTTTACCTCGGGTTAAAGACTTATTTAGTCCCTCGAACTATTGGCCAAACCCCGTCTCGGGACTAAATAAGTTACTTTCACCCCTAGGGTAACAATGTACTATTGTTTTAAGCGGATTCAGCAACAGACAGTTGTTAGCGGACCACTCAGTTTTACTGGCAAGACCGTCATTTAGCTTACTTATAGCCTCATTAATATCATTTAGCCTGCGGAATATGGGTGTCGTCAGCATAACAGTGATAACAACAGTGCTTTATATGTTTAAAAATGTCTGCCGAAAACAAAATAAACAATATTGACCCCTGAGGGACTCTACGGGTCACAGGCAACTTTTCCGAAAGAACCGTAGAACTGTTACTGTTTTTTGAAACTGTTTCCAACAATTTAACTTACCGCCTTCTCTAGTATCTTGAAATAACGGAACCGAGAAAGGCCCCATGCCCGCGCTGTTATAGGCGGCCACAGAAACTGCATATCTGTAAATAACATTACATTTGTTGAATAAACTTCTGAAAAGTAGGATCTTTAAGCCCCAGATACTTAAGAGCTAATGATTCAGTTTACTTTACCTGACTCCCTTGAGCAATCCAGACAATATGCTCTCTTGTTTAGCGTAGAGTGACAATGTCTTGACAGTTTTGTCGCTTGTTTCTTCGGCTTCTGGCAATAAAAATGGAAAAAGTCACATAAAATTAACCCATACAATGTCCTAAGGAATGATATTTTTAAATTTTTCATAATCTGTAAAACTACCCCAGAGAAGTATAACATATGACAGGGTAGAGTGATCATCTTGAAAGTAATTAGATACTATGTTCCTACAATCTTTTTTAACGTACCTTTGACTCCGTTGATTTGAGGTACGGCTTTCAGTCTGTATCCTATGATGAGTCCATTGTGTGTGTCCGGTGGTGGAGGTAGCCAGCGCACGCGCAGCTCGCCCGGGGAGTCTGTCTGCTCCAACTGAATACTCAGAGGCGGCGATGACGGAGCTGGGAGGAGATAAATTTATTCTTAACTTAATTGGAAAAAAACTTTCATGAGACAATTTATCAATATCACGTGTGTTGTGTTGTAAAGAACATACGCGAATTACACGTGACTGAAAACCGTTTAGTTAACATATTAATAGGAAAAGACCAAAAGTAATAGTGCGGGGTACCTATGTTTTAATTTTGCTCAGTCTATACTTCCTCCGACAATCATGGCAGTCAGAGACATTGTTACACTAAACATATTGCTTACGCAGTTTACTTTGTTTATTCGTCTGATCGGTAAATAATGTCCAAGGGGGATGTCCTTGTATTGTAGATAATATTTTGAGCATAATGCAATATGATCTAGATTTTTGTTGTATCTTGTTCGTGTTTTACCTTCTTCAGTGGTGGTGAATCTAACAGGAGTTGAGAAGTGGCTCAGGTCAGCTTGGTTCCCCGCCGCCACTCTCGCTGTGTAACTGGTCGCCGGCTGAAGCTCTTCTATTTCTACCGTGTGCCTTATCTCTTCCAGTCTATAAAACACGATAAGTAATTTAATAAAAAAGAAAATATATTATCAAAATAATTATTATTTATGAAAGAATGAAATAAACAAATAAATCCACAAATAAAAAGAAAAAATCTTTAGTCTGGTGTCAAAAATAAAATTATAATGTTGAGCATTCAATCATTTTACATTAAACGTGACTTTTACAAAGAGCAGTGAAAATCATTCCATCCTTATCGCGCAATATAGCTAAGCTGCCCATTAGTAGGAAAAGGCTGGCATGATTCTCGCTCACACTTCATAAAAGTCACGGATAATGAACCATTTTTTACCTAGTAATATTGACAGTCTTAGCAGAGCTCCAGGCTATGCGCTGGGTGGTGGTGACCTGCAGGCTGTAGTACTGCGCCAGCGAGCGCGACATGTCTCTCCATGACAGCTTCACGGACCGACTCCTCAGGGAGTCTACAGAGAGGTCCGTGGGAGGCGATGGTGGTTCTAGATCAGGATGAAAAGTTTAATTAGTTTAACTTAAATCATCATATCAACAGGCTGATATCGCCGTCCCCGGCGAATAAAATGGCAATCGCAAATTCACAACTTCTCAGAAAAAAAATGTTGATAATTTCCAAACCACTGGACATATAATGATGCGAGATTATAAAAATCTCGATGAAATTTTGAAATTTGAGGATAGCGCATATAACAAAATCTGACTAGACTTGGTACAAACACTTAGTTGGTTTCCGTTATATATTACCTAATATCGTAAGGAAGATAGTGTGGACATCAGCTCCAAACGGGTTGCCAGCTCTGCACTGATAAACGGCACCGTCACTTGTCTCTGTCTGCAGTAGTTCCAGAATGTTCGTCATTCCGTCTTCGCTTTTCACTTCGGAGATCTTAACCCTGGTGAAGTTAAAAGGTTCATTAAATTGTATTCATTACATATAAAATAAAGGCACTTAATTTGACTTGTAAATAAAAAGTAAGTGATGTATATCATTCATTTCATGATGACCACTCAAAACTCAAATTATTACTTGTTCGTGTCTTATATTTCGGTATTCAAACACTAATTAAATCACTCTCTCCGTTGTGGCGTGGAAAGGAACAAACGTAGTAAAGAACACACTTTTTATTTTATACATACAATGTCGTTTTTTATATACCGTTGTGTCAGAGGGTTGATGGGCTTCCCATTCCTCGTCCACATGATCCTGATGGGGTCGTCTCCTCTGGCGTGGCATTCTATGGTGACCTGCTGACCCAGCTTGGCTGTCATGTTGCGGGACACCACGTCGAATGTTACAGGCTCTAAAAAAGAATAAGATACGATAAGATATGTGTTAAAATAAATTGTCTTTAATGTACACCAAAAATTACACAATAAAAGAAATTTAAAACCTAATTTAATTAATATTGTCTTCCAAGCAACTTTTGGATGGACAGGATTTAGAATTTTAAATAGGCGGTGTACAAGAATACTTAAAATAAAAAATCTCAATAAAATAAATAAGTGAAAGAACACAATCCAAACTCAGATAATACACTAATAATTAATAATAAACAATACAATACATAATACTATATGGATGATAAAAAATAATGATACACTAGCTTTTCGAATAGTAAATAGTGGTCTATTAGATTTTTATTTATTCATAAAAGATTACAAAACGAAAACTACACGTACCACTCAAGTAAGATAATATGCTACTGTTTTAAACTTAAAAAAAAATGAGCTAACATTTTTTTGGTAGTAAATCTAACATTCGTTTTGATTTTTAATGATTTACTATATATTATTTATTATATTATGCACGGTTGCTGGTGACCAAAGCATATTTTTTTAATGCATGATAGCCACAACCTTATATTGTTACTAGTAACTGCTCTAGTCACCAGTAACCTTGTACATATCCTTGTGCCTAACTAATAGCGCGCTAGATCGTAGATTACAACGTTGCTTAACATCAGGCGAGTTGTAGTCAAGCGTGAGCCTTGAACGTGAACTTGTTTTAAAAAAAGTGATAACATGCGACAGTACAACATTAAGCCAACATTAGCCTACCCTATTACCTTATATAGCCTTAATATCAAAATTAATATAGAATTAATTAAATCAAGCACAATTGAAAACGAGTGTAAATACGAGTAAGTCGTCCACGTCAATGGGAAAATCTAGTTTCAGCTACTCTCACCCACGTTTAGATAGATAAATAGAAACACTTTATAAACACCAACAAACAGGAAAAAACACAATGAAACATGCAAACCTTAAAATTAGTGTCCTAATTGCCGACCTTATCGCTCAAAGCGATCTCTTCCAGGTAACCAATCCGGCAGGAACTTTTCAGTAAGTGTGACCGTTTTTAATAATTTAAGTATATACGGGTATAAAATCTGTAACTTACTATTGACAGAGATCCACACAGTCTTGCTGAGAGGGTCTCCAACACCGTTTTCAACATGACATGTATAAACTCCTGCGTCAGTGAGAGCCACTGAGTCGAAGATCAGGGATCCGTTTGGTAAGCTCAACACGCCTCCTCCAGCTATTTCAAGAACTGGTCGCCATGTTTCTAGTACCACTGAAATAATCAGAATTTCAGTTAATGTTGTTCCATATACATAAATAGAAAATGAGTGCGTGCGAGAAACAGTTCTTTTCTGACCGCATGGTCCGTTTAGAAAGACGGTCTACTATCACGAACTGGAAACAGTAGTCCTGAATCGGAAAAGGAAATCAGTCAGAATTATTAGAATGCGTGATCTTACAACAGTCTTCCTTTTCACCTCCCGTAAATATTGTAGCTACAATCACATTTTTACCCAGAACAATTATTGCATAGTCGCGTTGCTTCTAAAATCCTCAAAAGCATTATTGGAACCCCTATTTTTACTTCGAGTTTATGTGGAAATTCTCATCAATATTCTGATTTGACGATTCTTTGCGTTGTAAAAATTTAACAAAAAGATTAACCAACCATCAAATTCAATGCCTCAAGTAAGTCTTTTCATTCAATTTGTTTGTTTCACTAATTGCACGTATATAGATGCCAGTTTCAGGAAGATTCTAGATTTAGGGACTACTTACCATCTTTTTTAAGCCAGTGTGTCTGTGGTTGTGGGTAGCCGTTCGCGTTACACGCTATGTGACCATTCCTTCCAAGTAACAGTGAAGTGTTCTGAGGCTCTTGATTCCATTTTGGGGCAACTGTTAATAAAAAGTCAATAAATACTATTAGATTCAAAATGATTTGTTATTTTTTAGGTTTCAAATGTTAAACAAAAATACCAGGTTATGTAAACATTGAAACTGCTGTCGACATTGCAAAATGATGCATGCATATATCACCTGCCGTGGATGTTTATCATGATGACATAAATTATTCCTATGCAATTATATCAACTTATAAGTTACAAAACTCTAAAAACACAAACTTTAACTTGTAACAAAAAATATTATTTCACTTAATTTTATAAGACTCTTCTCGTTTGAAAGTACAGTTAAATCTTTAATTCTTAATCAGAACGTTCAAAAAGTTAACATTCTTACGGAATTCTTCACGTTTTTAGTTAATAAAAAAAGATTGAAAAAACGTCTTGTTAGCTGAGAAAAGAGGAAAATCTGAAATTACAAGCAGATCGTTTGGCAATAGCAACACCCTCCAAATTTTTATTAGATTGGTGAATAAGGAACGTTACCGGATAAAACAATAGTTAACTTAAAAGCCATTATAGCCGGTAACAAAATGCCGAATTTCATGATTTTAGTTCAATTTTAGTTTCTTCTGAAAAAATAATAATTTTACATTGTATATAATGCTTCGCACATCCATTTTGAGCACAGGTAACGTACATAAATTGTAGAATAAAAATTAATTATAATAATTAATATAAATAATTGCGCATATGTCTTTCTCTTTCTGTCCAACTTATTTTCACACCGTACAATAATGGCGACTATTGAAAATAGAAGAGGGAAGATGGTTGACCACCTTAAACGACATGACGAATTTATGAAAAACATCATTGAAGGAAAATTGGAAGCCCGAAGAGGAAGAGGAAGGCCGAGAAGGTCATACATGGACCAAGTAAATGAAAAGGCGGGTGTCATGTCGTATAAGGAGGTCAAGGAATTGGCAGAAGATCGGGAAGTATGGCGCATGCTCCACAGACAAGGGCCCTGCGCTTAAATTTGTGATGATTATGATGATGATTAGTTGTTGTTTGCTTTTAAATCTTATTGTAAGAAGATGAGGTTTCTTCTTCGGCTTCACCGTTTCTCATGTATGTGCAAGTCTCTCAATTCCATTTTATTTTATCTCCAGTCAATTCCGTGTTCACTTTCATACATACATACGAGTGTATCCAAATTCACAAAGTTTAACTCATATTTATAATCCTCTGTAAAACGTGATTCTCCTTCTAGTTTTAATTAATAATTTATTTTAAAGTATATATGTATTTTATCCGTTATCTAGTACCCATGATACAAGCGTAAGCTTAGTATGGGGCTAGATGGCGCTGTGAGATATGTCCTGAAATATTTATTTATTTATTATTTTATTTTATTAAATTACCTTTGATATAAAGGTTAGCAGTCCTGTTTACTTTGGCCACATGGTTTGCCGCCACACAAGTGTATGTCCCGCAGTGTTCCAATGACACGTTCTTTATTATCAAAACACTGAACACTTCTAGACTTCTTTCCACTATCTGAAATAGAAAAGAATATGTGAAATTCACGGTTCTTAATCAGCAAGGAGGCTTTAACCATATTTCGAAAATCTACAACATTTTTAGGACCTCTATCAAATGATGGTCCTTAATTTAGATGTTATATTACGACGTTTCTTACAAATATAAAACTTTGACTTAGGACATGTTTGGTTCAACGCTCATAATTACGAGTATAAGGAATGTACCTAGTCAGGTCATAAGTATTGTCACACAGTAAAAACTTTTCTTTTAGAATGCTGTTCACAAAAAAGTTTATTGAATTCGAATTTCGAATTGTTCATGAAAATAAAAATGTATACTTTTTGGAATTTTACTCATTTTTAAATATGGGGTGGACGCTTAAAGAAGACCGTGTTGCAGTTATTGCATTGCATCGTTGCGGTTACGCGACAATTAAATTTTTTGACATACTGAAAAATTTGAATATAACCAAAAGATTCGTTTATCGTACCATCAAACGATACAATGAAGACTCTAGTGTAGATGACAGGTCAAGAAGTGGTCGCCCTCGGTCTGTTAGGACTCCAGCAGTGATAAAAGCTGTGAAGGCGCGAATTCAAAGAAATCCCAAACGTAAGCAGAAACTGTTGGCCCTTCAGATGGGATTAAGCAGAACCACGGTGAAAAGGGTGTTAAATGAAGACTTAGGGCTTCGGGCATATCGAAGAAAAACAGGACATCGTTTGAATGCTCGTCTAATGGACCTGAGACTGAAGAGATGCCGCGCTTTGTTGAAGCGGTACGCGGGAAAAAAATATCGAGAAATTCTTTTTTCGGATGAAAAAATTTTTACCGTAGAAGAGAGCTACAACAAACAAAATGATAAGGTGTACGCACACAGTAGTGAAGAAGCGAGCAAACGTATTCCGCGTGGCCAACGAGGTCATTTTCCATCCTCGCTCATGGTATGGTTGGGAGTTTCTTATTGGGGCTTAACAGAGGTACATTTTTGTGAGAAAGGTGTAAAAACGAATGCAGTTGTGTATCAAAATACAGTCCTGACGAACCTTGTGGAACCTGTTTCTCATATCATGTTCAATAACAAGCACTGGGTATTCCAACAAGATTCGGCGCCAGCTCATAGAGCGAAGAGCACACAAGACTGGCTGGCGGCGCGTGAAATCGACTTCATCCGGCACGAAGACTGGCCCTCCTCCAGTCCAGATTTGAATCCGTTAGATTACAAGATATGGCAACACTTGGAGGAAAAGGCGTGCTCAAAGCCTCATCCCAATTTGGAGTCACTCAAGACATCCTTGATTAAGGCAGCCGCCGATATTGACATGGACCTCGTTCGTGCAGCGATAGACGACTGGCCGCGCTGATTGAAGGCCTGTATTCAAAATCACGGAGGTCATTTTGAATAAACTTTTTTGTCATAAGAATCTATGTTTTGTTAAGTTCATTTTGGTATATAAATGGTTACATAAAGAATAAAGTTGTTTCAATTATTTTATATTAAACATGTGACAGAATTTATGACCTGACTAGGTATATAGCATCGCAATAGACTATTTTCATTATCATCTTTAATAATTAAATAATAGCCTTGTTATTTTAACATAGGAATCTAAATGTTACAATGAACAATGAATATTACGTACTTTTTGTAATTCGTCTACTAAATATGTAGCTTTTAAAGGTCTTAAACAATTAGACTCGTGTAAAATATTACCATTATAGCTCTTTCTGGCACACTTGTTTACTTAAATATTATCCAATTATACATATATATCCGACTCGACTGCCCTATACTAACGCACGCCGCACAGCTACACTTGTTCTTTGACCCGTTTAAAAAAATGTTTTAGTATTAATTTTTTTATAAGTATTATTTATTTTCGCAATTTTCCTTTTACCGACACTTTTTTCCCCAATAAAAATCAACTAAGGAAATAAAAAAAGAATGCAAATGTTTGCCTAAGTTACCTTTTCACCCTGCTGAACAGATTTAACGATATTGGCCCTTAAGAATTCGTACGGAATTCTAACAGAAAAATAGCAGATACCTATGTTATTTTGACTGCTCCGTTAGCTTAGTTGGTAGTGGCTCTGCCTTCTAATCTAGGGGTGCGGGTTCGATTCCCGCATAACACAAGTAATTATGAATATTTAAGTTTGTAATTACTTGTGTTGAGTCTGGTCGTTTCTATGTATAATAAGTATGTATTTACAAAAGAAAAGTATATATGTATTATATCCGTTATCTAGTACCCATGATACAAGCGTAAGCTTAGTATGGGGCTAGATGGCGCTGTGTGATATGTCCTGAAATATTTATTTATTTATTTATATTCACGCTAAGTAATGCAAATCCTAACCTCAAGTTATCCGAATACAAAACTCAGTGTATTACTATTTTTTTCCTTAAATGGGAAAGGTGGAAATAATAGTTTCAATAGTATATTTTTACTTCCAACACGAGTACATATATATAGTTTTATATTTTTTTATATACTTACATAGTTTTCAAAACTCACAATTGGTACTGGGACATAGCAAGAATCGGTAAAAATAATAAGTAGCGATAATACATTATTATGTGTAAAATTGAAATAACTTTACAAATATAATTGAACTAATTCCTTATTCCATAGTCCTTACTTATTTGGTGGGCGATGTATTCGAAACTTTCAAGTAAAAATAAAAATAAATACTCTTTGGTTGTTCATCTGTGTTCATTCTAATCTGCGTTCCTCCAAATTCGAGCAATTTAGAGTTGATAGGGTACGCCAGTCACGTCCCAGGCGATCCTTACGAAATTAATATCCTTGATTGGGTTCTATTAGGAGTTGCTTTTGTTTACACTGGAGATAAATTAGCATATTTGAATGTAACAAGAGCTGTTATTTAGTCTGATACTGCGCTATTTTGTTGTTTAGCGGTGATTATAGTTTTGTTTTGAACCTTCGCCGCGAACTGATCAATTGTCATAGTCAAACCTAATTAGGAATTCTTCGTGTCAGAGCCTGTCTGTCAAACATATCTTTCACACCCTTTAGAAGAACAGACATCAGAGTAATTTTATCTGCGTGCTAAATTACAAGCCGATCGGTCTAGGGGATTTGTTAGGGGGTCTGTGTCTTGACAGATTGAGCCAATAAAGCATTATAGGGCGAGTGTAAAGTAATTTAAAATAAATAATGATAGTGCCAGTAGTCTGTGTCGGGAAAAGTACACATTCATAAAAACACTTATCACTAAATTAAAATTAAAACCAATATCAGTGGTACTTAGTTACCTTTGATACAGTCTGAAGTAATCCATTTAGTCGAGAAGCATAAGTTTACAGACAGAATTCAAGATTTCGCTTGTAAATTATTAATTTCAATATTACTAAATGGAATCTCTAGCTTTGCGGCTGACAAGACTCTGCCTACAGTCTTGAAACTTTTGCTTTCACTAAGAACTTGAGAGGATTAACTTCGAAGCGAGTTTTCAACGAAACGCCATATTTTGTTGAGGAAAATAAGGTACCTATGGAAACCGAAATTAGAATCTGACAAAACATGTGTTTTAATATAATTGGAAAACAATTGAAGATATAAACAAGCGCGTGTAAAACAAAAAATGTAATATAATTATGTATATTCTAATCAAACTTTCTCGTATTGTTTTGAAAAAAAAAATGAATAATCACACATCGTTCACATAACGTTCTTTAGTTTATCTTTTTTATACATATACAGAACTATGACGTACTGTCACAGTTGTATATTGTTCGTTTTTTTTTATATTCATGATGTCATTCTTTGCTTTAATTTAATCAAGCATGTAGTATGAATTAATTGTTTTTATTACAACTTTACAAATGGTTCTTATCACATTAATATTTCTTACCTTTAAATGACTTGGTATTTTCTTCCCATCTTTGAGCCAAGAATAATATACTGGTGAATCGCCACTTTTCAAGTTACAGTGTATTTGTACAATTTGGCCTTCTTGTAAATCGGTTCCAAGCATTATTTCTTCCAGTTGTGGTGGTTCTACCACCATAAGTTCTAACGTTCTCTTAGCCATCTCTCCGGTTGGACTTTTCACTATACATGAGTAGGCCATCCCATTATCAACTTTGCTTACTTTAGATATCGTCAGAATACCGTCGCTACTAACTGTTG
Source organism: Macaria liturata (assembly GCA_964023185.1). Taxonomy (NCBI): domain Eukaryota; kingdom Metazoa; phylum Arthropoda; class Insecta; order Lepidoptera; family Geometridae; genus Macaria; species Macaria liturata. The sequence goes on from OZ026822.1 coordinate 9,419,272, forward strand.
CTTCTCTTTTTACTCTATTTTTGTAATTAATATCTTCCCCTTTACTTTTAAAAAGTCCGTCTCCTGGATATCTTCCATTTTTTCTCATAGTGATTAAATGTCTATTTTTTATTTCTTCCCAAAATGCACCTTCTTGGTTAAAAAATGTCTTATTAATGTTTACATCTTTATTTACACTCGATTCAAAATCATTACTAGTATTAACATTAACAGATTTAATCCTATGATTATTTAATAATGAGTCATTATTTAAATTCTCTCTTAATTTAGGTTTTCGGCCAAAAATCTCTATACTTAAGGCGGTGTTGTTGATTGATCTTCTATATCTAGTATTCTGTGAGTCTGGTGTAATTTCTTTTCCTTTATATTCCCATGTTATTTCTCTATAACAAAATAAAGTTGTTTTAGCCTTCACGGCACATCAGATACTGGCTTTACCATGTGTGACAATGTGTGCCGAAGAGCCAATTAAATAAGTATTTTTAAATATTTCTATCCCAATGGACTTGCATAATTTTACTTTCGAACAGCCCTTTCTATAAATTTTTTGTTGTTTTATGGCTAACGTAAAATTAAGTATCTGTAACGTTTTTATCACTAGCTTTTAGTTAAAAATACCTGATGGGATATCCATAGTAGGGACACCTGAGCGCTACGCTCTGACCACTTTGAGCTTTTAGTGGTGGTATGGTTCGAATGTAGGGCGGACCTGTTGAACAAATTCAATATGTTGAAAATATGAGTAAAAATCCGGGTGCAAACTAGAAATATAATATTAGCATCATAGGCAAAAATATCCATGACTCGGACAAAAATCTGCAACAGATTTTATTGCTGTAATAGGCCCTCCTATGGCATGTGCTACTTGTTTGACGTATTATGCTCATATATAGAAAAATGGCTCTAATTTCCCTCGTCACCTATCAACGGAAATTTGTTACGAATTCTATGCATTACTTTTATTTTTAAACATTTTAGTAGAAAAACCATAGTCTCCCCAACGTTACTGTGATTTTCTTCGACGAATTCAGCTGATTGCTGATTATATTTAAATTCCTATATAATACTTACCATAAACATTAAGTCTGTCCGTATGTACCACTGTGCTCTCTCCATGCTGTGCTAAGCAAGAAAAGAGTCCTCCGTCGTCCACTCTCACCAATGATATGTTTAGTTGACTGACCACGCCTCCGTCGGAAGCCATTACTTGCCCAGTCGCATATCTGTGATTAATAAAAAAGTAGAATTTTAACACAATTCAGAAGTACTTTGGTAAATAGGTTTCATCTAGTCCAGCGATCTGTGTCAGATTAAAGCAGTGTTTATCATCAAATTCATCAGGCGGGCTGTAATAAAAATTGACTTTCTGCTTGTTATCATGGTATGTTCTGGGGTTCTATGATCCATGGCACCTGACGTTTGAAATGTAACAATCGATTGCACTGAAGCTATTTTGTTTGTACTAGCACAAAAACCACATAAAAAGTTTTTTCACTTGGTGTATAAATGGTGGAATGGTAAATATGAAAAAAATAAACAAATTGGGGTTATATCATCTCACATAGTTTCGTAGAGGTTTGTTATAATTTTTCGTTGATATAGGTAACAACAATTCATAAAAAAACACTTTCAAAAGACTTCATAACCTCCTTTTAATGGACGTCAGTTAAAAATGGAGTCCAAGTTTATTTCGATAACTTCGGAATACTTCATTTATATAGTAGCATTAAATGTTTATAGTATACTTTTTTATAGTGTTAATTTGTGATCAACGTTCACAAATTCTGCCCAAACTCATGCACATGATTTTTTGTATTGACTGTATTAATTCCCCATTTTCTATTTTTATTGTATATTTAAGTATTTCCCTCTTAAATTGTAAACCTTTGAACTTGCACCAGACGTTAACAAATTCTGCACAAATGCACGAGATTGTTTGTATTCATGTTATGTTATTTGCACGGGAAGAATTCGTGGAAACCGGCTAGCAAATTTGGTAGAATAGAATCAAATGCATAATATGTGTACTTGATCGCTATGAAACCGTTTTCAATTTTACCGGGACCTAAGATGTTACCATTTATAACATTATTAAAACAATTATGATAAAAAATCATAGTGATACATGACGCATATAATTATTTATTTGTTTTGTAATGTTTATGATATCAATAAATATTTCTTTCTTTCTTTACGAGCAAAGGCAATGACCAACGCAATTTATACAATTTCAATATTCAATTTGAATGTTCAATTTGACCATTCCACCATATTTCAATACTCAAGTTCACAGACCCATATTATGTTGAAAGCATACTCAATAAAAAAAACACCACTGTGTTCTTTTCATCAAAGCTCTATTGCAATATCTCCTTTAATCGATTTCTAAGCTGAAAGCTCGTCTGTTTTCAAATTTCCTGTCCCTATTTACCTTGAGTCTGTATTGGACGATATGACCATTCCGTCTCTTTCCCACACGAATCTAGCCGGATGTGGCCCACTCACAGTGCATTGAAGACTCACCTGCAAAAGAAAACGAAAATAAATACACCTCCTGTAATGAAACTGTACCGCCTTCGAACATTACCTATAACTATGTAAATGGCATCCTCACATGTAGCAATTGTTCTAGAACATTCACCGCTAAAATAGGGTATATTAGTCATGTGAGGACGCATCATTAACTAACCCGTAGGAAATACGTTCGCCGTAGCCGAAATCGGCTTGGAATGCATCAATGAAACCGTAATCTTATATGTAAGATTTATTCCTACTATATTAAAAAAATCTACGAGTAGATGTGAAACGGTTTCTTAGATGTTGTGTTCGTGAACAGAAAACATTGAAAGTTTTTAAAGCAATGCTTGCCAAAATTATTTGTAAGTATGAACGGTCTAAATTATTTGTAACATTTTTTATTGTGAGGCGTAAGAATCGTTACTATTCCACTTAAAAAATTCTTAGAATATGTTTTCTTGTCTACCTTTGATGAATGATTAAATATATGTTTAAACTAATGTAAAAATATTTTTGCAGTATGGTCTTAAAGGTCTTGTAAATTGGGCACGCGTTACATTTATTAAAATTAAATGACTCTTCAGGTGGATAGCATTTTTTTTATAGCGCAAGATACTGTAGCTTAGATAGTTCTTCTTATTGAAGATTAATATCACCCCATATTGCCTTCAAGAAAAGTCAGATTTAATGAGCATTTTCACTCCCTGCTGGAGTATACTTCGATTAAAAAGTGTAGAAAATTTGACGCCGCTACTTATAGTAAATATTTATGCAATTTATTTGTCCTTTTCTTAAAGAATACATTATTGAAATAAAACATTTCATTTCTGAGAACGGCAGTTATTTAGTCAGCAGTGTTTATAGACGGTTTGCGATTGGCATGGGCTCAATAAGAAAATAATCAATCATTTTATTTATCTTCTGGCGACATCCAAAAAAACTATATTTTTGTGAGTGTTTACTTACGATGATAATTTGTCTTTTTGCTTCAGCAGAAAACATTTTACGGCTAATAAAAAAAAACATAAAATGGTTTGCCTTTCCGTACATTTCCAAAAATATGTGGTTGCGAAATACGTTGTAAATCTTGCCCGAGCTAACATATTTCCGCGTGTTTTACCGCGTCCCCTTTTTATTTACTGTTATTACTGTCTCTTTACTTATTTATGGGCTATGCAGTAGCGTACAAGTATGGAATTAGGTTAATAAAATTAACCACATTTACTAGTCGTATTACGAATAATATTAATTTCAGGATATTTTTACACCTTTAAATGTAGCACGTTTTATGTAGCAAGGAAATGCAGTCCCAGATGGTTCGGAATGTTCGATTGTTCGTCGTCTTCAGATCTTTGGACCGCCTCAGACATAAACGCGAAATTTTCCGTTTAGTTTTTCATTAAAGTACATACAAGTACTTTTACAGAAAATAAAGTGTAACCCGAAATAAATGAATTTTATCTGTTTATATATTTTATATCTTACATCAGCTCCCGGCATGAGGGTAGTCTCAGTAAAATGCTGAGAGACCACCATCTGTGTACTTCTCCTGACGCGATGTCGAGGTTTTGTGTCTGAAATGACGAAAAACAAGTAAGTGCATTGAAACTAACTACTATTTTAAACGAACTATGGACGTACATTTTCTACTTGAAGTACACCTAACATGCTTATTGTATTGTATAGATAATCAAATCAAATCAAAATACTTTTATTGCGAGTAACTTATAGACTCATATGGTGGGTACATACATACATACAATTAAAACATTAAAAACAGAAATTACAAGTATAGTGTTATAATTGCCTTTGTGGTGTCTGCCAATAGTAGTTTATGCAACTGTCATATAATGAAGGGTATCAAAACACTAGTGTGAGTTTATGAAACGAGCGCAGCGAGTTTCATAATAGTAACGAGTGTTTATCTTTCTAATGTTGTAACATTTTAACAAAGTCTTTATCTTCACTAATGTTGTAACATTTCAACTTTTTCGTCAACTTAGTCGCGTTTTATTGATGTTATAATGAGATCGATGTGGATATTATACCATCATGTGAAATTGCTTAAATTGAGTGTTTTGTTGTCTGCGCTATAACAGTAGTAATTATAAGTCAAGTATTGGAAACATAAGTAGAATGTTACATACAACATTAGTGTAGATAAAATATTTTACAAAAATAAGGCCCGATTATTTGTGTTACTTAAGTAAATGCTATAAAATTGTAAAAACTAAATTATAAATAACCCGAAGTTAGCGTTTCTAATGAAACAAACGAAACTTACTCAAATAAGTATACAAGTATGTCATAATTTTAAATAGAACGGTGGAAATACTCCAATTACCAGAAACATCTTAAACCTTAACAATTTGCCCACTTTGGGCTAAACTTTAATCTTCACGAGGCCAATTCAAGCGCCATTATAGAAAATTAACGGAATCATAGCGTCTTCTCACCATTGTAAGCAGTATTCCACCAGGCATCGAATTTTTCTTCCGCCTTATTATCTTGAACATTAAACGCTGATCTGCAAGAAAATTGAGGACAATTATTTTTAATGACTCGGAGGTATCGCTTGAATAAAGATGGCAAAGAGTGGGCTGGATTTTAATTAATTGTGAAACAAATTTAGAAGTACATACACAGGGGAGGAAGTCTGTGTTATGTTTCTTTGTTTACTAAAAATATTTTTGATGAGTTTTTCGTGGTGGTATAAATTGTGTTTATTTCATCATTTATTGTTTGTTTCGTCTTTACAGAATATGTAAAATATAACTTCAGGATTTATTAACATATCCAAACAAAGACTAACTTATAAGTCAAACTTACTAAATTACGAAATGTCATATTCAAAGCAAAAACAAAAGTAATATTTATATGGTCATAGTATATTTTATTATTAAAACTATCGTGAGACATTTTATTAACTTGGTTGTAATTTTTTATTATGTTTATAGCCTATCTATATATTAACGTAGGCATCCGCTAAGAAAAGATTTTTGGAAATGCCTCTTTTAAAGGGGTGAAATAGGGGATGCAAGGTTTACTTCTTAATGCAAGCGAAACCGCGAGCCACTAGTACATTAATAAAATGTCAAATACATTTTTAAAGCAAATAACTAATCATAATTGTTATATTTTAATTCACAAACACATCCTCAACTTATAACAATATTGATGAAGACCCCATGCTGATTCATCTTCCATAAAATATTCAACTTCCTCCACATCAAAATAAATCCTGCCATGAATTTCTTTGAGAGACAGGCAGGTTTTGAAATGAGTGGAGACAATAATTCGCCAGCGCAACAATAGACAACAATACACAATAACATCAAGTGGAGGGAAGTGACGTCTGTAACCCGGGGGAACGGAATACTCGGGGATCTCGAACGAGTCTCACAAGTCGATAAGAAATTATGCATAAAAAATACATGTTTATTTCATTGTTATTTTTATTTCACTAGAGATTCCCAAGGGATATCACTCATGTTCTTTGTGCAAAGAAGCAAACTGATTAGTTTGGTTTTCGGTTAACTTCCTCGTAAAAAGTTAGGTACCAAGTGGACAGAAATAGGTAGAGTATTTCTTATTTCTTCATGATCTTCTTATCTATACTAATATTATAAAGCTGAAGAGTTTGTTTGTTTGTTTGAACGCGCTAATCTCAGGAACTACTGGTGCGATTTGAAAAATTCTTTTTGTGTTGAATAGACTGTTTATCGAGGCTTTAGGCTATATAACATCACGCTGCAACTACTAGGAGCGAAGAAATAATGGAAAATGTGGAAAAAACGGGGAAAATTATTTATCTTTGGGGGCTTCCGTTGCGTGCGCTGCGAAAATGGTTCGAGATATCAAAAAAATATGTATGAAAGAATTATTCCTCTTCAAATCATCTAACAAAATGTCTGCGACAAGTATATGTCTATTTTTAAGATTCACTCACTAGAACCGTTTTTATGATAATAAGTATTACACGCGGACGAAGTCGCTGGCACAGCTAGTTAAATATAAAAGAAATGCGTTCTAAATCAAAATACTATTTTTTAAATTGGAAATGAGCAAATAAGTCACTGTCATTCTGGCGTGTAATTAGGATAACGCAGGTTCGAATCCTGCTGGTTGTGATTATTTTCGCTTATTTCGAATTAAGTTTATAATATCATTTTTTATTTCGTATATTATGCTATCATCGAGCCCAGAACGGTGGACCTGTCACTATGCAAATGTGTAGGTACTTATTTTCTGTCAATGCAAAGAACTATATGCCAGCAATGCATGATGCACATTAAGTAAAACGATCAACTAATCAAACAGTTTTTAATTCCTATTTTTTATTCAAAAAGAAATATCAAATTGTGAACACACCAACACACGTAATCTCTTTACAAAATACACACTGTTCCTTCTTCAAATTAGGTTTACCCTTCAAAATTACCGTGCAATAAAAATACACGTAATCCAAAGTAACGACCCATTTGTCTTCATTATATTTAGTGAGATACGTTCGAGTTCACAAAGTAGCAAATCCCATAAGGTAGGATGAGGAAACCACGAAGTGTTTTATAGGACAATAAAACGAAGATAAATTATGCTACTTAAACATTCTCTTGGGAATAATGTATGCACGTTTTCGTTAAATGAATTAAATGAGATGGATTTTGTGTGATATAATAAGTACTTGTGCCTATGTTACATTGTTTTTTTACGTGGGGTAGGTTTACGTTTGACTACAACCTGCTTGATGTGCATACATGTATGTTACTAAGGTGACTATGGTACAAATACATATATTTGGACGAAAAAAAGTTTTGTTTGAGTAATAAGGCATTGATTTAGTTGCCAGCTTATAGTTACTTTAGTTACTATATTTATATGATTTACTGCTTAAGTTTAGTGTGTTGATAAATCATTTCTTAAATAATGTGATTGGTTGTTAACGTTTTAGTTAAGTAAATAAATACCTAGGTATATATGTGTAACTTGAAACTTCTTTATATGGGTAGGTAAAATTAGGATCGAATAGCAATAGTAGTTCCCCAGGTCGCGTCTGCAGCCACAGAAGGTTTTATAGCACAATAAAGCGAGTGACGTACAGCTACTCAAGGCATAAGTACCCGCGCCTCGGGATAAATAATGCTCGTGTTATTTTGTACTATTTGCAAACATGGGCTTCATCGCGGCTTCTTTTTTCACCTATACATACCTATATATATGTACACACATTCAGATCAGATTTTCACATTCAGATTTTTGTCATATTTAATTTGAAGTTTTTATACTCTCAATAAACAATTGGCATACAATAAAATGCTTGGAAAACAGTGTAATAAATTATTGGCTGTTTTAATGAACTAAAATTCAAGTTTTCACTATCGGGAAAATATACAAACATAGGTTATCTTGCAAAAAATAACTCTTGAGCATTGTCAATAGTCTCATTCTAGTTTGAAGTAGGTATACTAATTTTTTACTCTATTTTAAAAAATGTGGAAATTACAAAAGAAAATTGCAGAAACAAACACCATAATAAAGTTTTGCGTTTATTTTTGCACCGGATCATAATAAAACGCTTTTCACGGCACTTACATTTTCCTTACTACGCCATGCTTTTGTTCAGTTAATGATGACTTTGATCATATTTCACTGTTTAATTTTGCTTTTCCTTTAACAAGGTCTCGACTTACAATCTTAAAAAAACCTGTGTTGGTATGGAACAGTCTGATAAGAATTTTACGTTTAGTATGGATATTGTACCGATGCGTTATTTTTGAATTTTTGTGTAAATTTGCGAAATGAGATTTCTGGAGTATTTCGCTCATATTGACTGGAAAGACTGCAAACCTTGAAACTTGGAAAGTTCAAAGGCATGTAGCCGAAGTCTAATACGTTGGTCTGACTACAATCGCTCCTACCTGCGTGTAGCTGAGGACAGAAAGGAGTGAAAAACATCATTAAGAACAAGAACATAGGAAACGGTGATCATGGCTCAAAGAATAGGTACGGCTAAATCAAATAGGACTTTTTCTTATCAAAATAGAAAAATTTGACAGATTATTAGTACGAATTAGTTGTGAAATTTTATGTATTACGCTCATATTATCTGAGAATGTATATAGCTGTTTATGTTGTTTAAAGGGTTGGCTGTTAACTTTGGCTATAATATCACACCGGTTATTTTCGTTTCATTACAATCTGCGTAAAAAATGAGGTCAATCTCAGAATTTTGTTGCGTCCGCCGGTCGGGAGTTACAATTTATCTTTCTCTTTTACTACAATCTCAAATTAAAACAAGAAAGGGTTGATCTCATCCAGAGGGTCCATAATTGTCTTGAACCCTTGTAAATCGCTTCAAAGGGCCGGATTCGGGGAAACGCTTTTTCGAGTCACTGAATTTTCGATAAGTTATTTGCGGAGATCTCCATCCCGAAATTAAATTTACGATTGGTATATATGGGTCATTGATTCGTCAGAGGGATGATGAGAGCTATAAATGTCAATTACAAAAATAAAGCGTCATGGAAAAATGAGACAATTCCCTACCCTTACCAATAGGTAAAAATCTGCCTAGATCGTTATCATCAGACAGGTCATCAGACGAATTATGTTTTAATCCCATATATTTTGTAAACATATACTGATTTTTAACAATTTTCAGTTATATCTATTGTTTGTATAATAGCAAAGGGTGAAGCGTGTGATGATATCTCTATTCTATTATTTTTATTCCGTTTTCCACCATCATCAATTAGGATTGAAACAAACGAAACTATATGTTATAAAAATATATTTTGTTAGCGGATAGACGTCAGAAAACTACAAATGTCAACCGTCGAACCGAAAAGCGTCGCGTCGGTGTGGGAACGCTGCAAGAACAGTTTATGAGCCGACGCGAGCGCAGCTCTGGAGGAATTCTTGTTCGAATCTTTGCACTGAGCGAAACTCTCTACCTAGAGCCTTATTTCCAGAAAATTAACCCAGTTGTCTTAAAATTTAGAGTAAATCGGTTTCTTCTAGCCAAGCGTGCTACATCTAAGACTACAGTGGTGCTTTACATCATAAAAAACTCTTCTTACGAACTGTAGTACTTTATTTCTGTCGTTATGTTTAATTTAAATTAGTGATGATACCATGATTATTTTTATAGTTAATTGTAATTTTGATAATTCAATGTGATTTGTTTAAATTGTAACCGTTTTAACTAAACATAAAAACGGTTAGGTACAATACATTTTTAAATATCCACTTCAGGGTAGCTGTATAATAACGTTGCTAGCTTACACTATGTACATAGTTCTGTAAGCTCAGCACAAATACTTCCCTAAACATCCATGTTTCATACTTACATATTAGTTGACTGAAACTATTCCAATATAACTACGCTATTTAATCTTTAGTTCAAATATTAGCAAACAAATATTACAAGCTGAAACGGTTTGGTATAGGTATATTTACTATAGATCGGGTGCTTAGTTTTCTCATATTTCTCAAAATTATTATTTTGTTTTTAAGAGAAAGAGCCAACAGTTGAATTGGAATAAGTACCTACAATGTGAGAGTTACCTATAGAGTAATCTTTTTTGATTTTGTGTCACACTATACAACAGTTTGTGTAAAAATGTTACTGTACGATAACTAGAAAAACTCTATTTTTAGATATTGAAGTGATTCTTAATGTAAAAGACATTTATCTTTTGTTAAGGAAACAGCACTTAGTATTTCTCGTGAAATAGTCGAGTAAATTTAGCTTATTTCTCGCTACCTTGCTTTCGTAGAGAGATAAAAAATAAAAGTTTTTATTGATACAAATTCATGAAGTATTCTTTTGAACCAACACACCTTTTGTAAATATGAGAGTGAATTCCCAGTCGTTCTGCCGAAATTGATGTTAACACAATATCTGAAACAACGAGAAATTTTATTAGTTAGTTTCAATAGTTAACAAAACTATCTTTAGAAATATAAAACAATGCAGAGCATCTGTAGTACCTGTTTAATCCATTATCGTATTTTTCTTTATTAACAGTGCCTATTAATTGTATAGCCCGGCAGGTAAATTAAAAAAAAACAAATCTAATCTTTACTTAACTTTACTACACAAGCTTACAGTGCGATTAATCATATTAGCAGAGAACTAACAACTTGCTCGCCTTTTTACAAAAACTTTATTAATTTCCCACTAGCGCAACGAAAACAAAGTTGGGTACAAGTACACTAAACCCAACAAGTTGTGCTCCACAACATGCCTCTAATCACCTTACCGCGGAACTATTTGTCGAAAAACAACCGCAGAACTTGCTGAGTGAACTATACACATGACATAGTACGTAATTGCAAAAGTTTTAACTAGCGAGTACCGACGAGTCGTGAATTTCAAACGTCGTAAGATGCACTTTGACATATTACTGAAGTTTACAACCAACTGTTAAGATTCTATCTCAAATATGGGTTTAGCGGAGTAAATAGAATGGAAGTGTTTAACTAGGTAAGAACTGTTACTTAACTCTGATGGTTCTTAGTTACTTTAATGCGACAAGTAATGTTAAGTACTTTGGCGTTGCTTGAAGTTATTGTGTTTCCTTTTAGCAATGTCCAATTTATGGGGTCGGTTCCTGATCGACCTCTTTGGTCAGAATATCGGTTTTTACACTGAGCCTATATTATTACTAGCTGTGCTCGCAACATCGTCCGTGTGGAATAGTTATTATGGCCATCATATTTATTTTTGCATACAACCTCTTCAGCTTTATAAATTATAGCTGTTACCCACGACTTGAATCGTTTTCGCAGCGCACGCAACGGAAGCCCTCAAATATGAATAATTTTCCCCGTTTTTCCACATTTTCCATTGTTTCTTCGCTCCTATATTTATTCAATAATAAACAATATATACACATATTATATACACTAATAAAACTAAATAAGAGTATGTACATTTAACCTAAATTTAAAACATTAGTTGCAGTGTGATGTTATATAGTCTAAAACCTTCCTCGATAAATTAAACACAAAAAGAATTTTTCAATTTGGACCAGTAGTTCCTGAGATTAGCGCGTTCAAACAAACAAACAAACTCTTCAGCTTTATAATATTAGTATAGATTTAAAGTATGGAACAACCGTATCTGCGTCTCTTGTCTTATTATTGCTTATCGGATAACACGTTAAATTATAGGTCCCGGCTGTTTGTCTAGTACGGCAGTCGTTAAGACATGTCAGAGGCCCTTAAGGCGGCTTGATAAACTCTCGACACCAGAGTTGGCCACTCTCATTCGATAAGAAGAATATTAACAAATAGTAAGTAGGTACCTAATAATAAAATTTCGAAACATAAAAATCACATGCAACAACCCTTAATTTAATACTTAATAAATACCACTCTAAACAGATAACCTTAGGTTAATTTCAAAATCAGTCAACAAAGAAATCGTAACAATTAACTTCTACCTTGTACAACAGAGATATATATCCATGATCACTTTAATTTATATACTAAAAGATAAAGATATTTTTTTATTTGCCAAAAAACACTGGTACAATCACAAAAATATTAACGTGTTACTAAATATTACGTATGACAATAGACTACATAGTATCTCTATACTGGCCATCTCGATGTGAGATCATCCGTGAAAATGTAAATCACACAATATGCGGTGATTTAACACAAATGCGCTGCGTCAGCCGGACCTTGTCCCGAGGTGTACCATTTGGCACTACTTTGAACGAACATAGTCGCATGGATTGGTCTCATCTATGTACTGTACGTGTACGTAGTCTATCTAATTTTTTTATTTGACATGGACACTCTCCACCTACCAATGCAATTATCAACGAGATTTTATACAATGATGCATACTATGCTCACCTAAGATATTTTTATGAACATTAGTAAGTAAATGTCTTTATTTTTCTATTTATCAATCTTAATTTATTTTTGTATGCTTTGAAAACTTTGATTATAACTTGAGTTTATTATTCGAATTTAGCACCGACATACATTATATTATCAGTGAAGTAGTGACATTAACCTTTTAAACGTCAAAGTCACCGATTCTTGATTAGCACTTGCGGTCTGTTAACGCCAACGGCGTATGTAGATGTTGATTTATTAGTAAAGAAAACGTATAAAATGTTAAAAAAAACATTATTAGCGTACCTGTACGCTCACTACGTACGTTACTCACGCTTGTTTGTCACAACAGGGTCTTGGACGACCAAGCCTTGGACTACCGGTAGTGTCAAATGATAAACCGTGACGTCGTTCCCTTCGAGCGACACTCCGTAGATTAATGGCTCGCCCGTTGAGATATCAGCGTTTCAATATACTGTTTGCTACATAATATATCTCAATATTGTTTCATTGCTTTTATTTGTACAAGTAAAACAACGAAAAATAAACGAAGCAGTTTGAAATAACTGTTGTGAAATGGTTGAACTCAGAATAAAAACAGTGGAAAGTTTTCACTGATTTGAAGATTAAAATGCGATCCTTTCTACATACATAAGTTATGTAATTAATACGTTCGCAATTTGCATTTGAAAGCGGTATAAACGTATTAAACGTTTATACCGCTTTCAAATGTTGATCAATATATTCATTAACCGCTAAATTTTAGACTGAGCATTGAGGTAATTAAATGAAAGCAAATAATACAAAATGAAGCCTACAATCGGTATTGTTTGATTGGATATTTGAATACACACATATTTACGTTATTTGCAAGTGTAAATATCATCATGAAAATATAAATTTCCACGTACAATAAAAGCTGATACAACAAACGAATTTTCGGAGAACAGATTTGTTCAAAGAAACCGTTCATATTCGATATTTAAAACATGCTTACAGGAATGTATTGATAATTTACGCACAAATCTATACTTTAATATTATAAAGCTGAAGAGTTTGTTTGTTTGTTTGTTTGAACGCGCTGATCTCAGGAACTACTGGTGCGAATTGAAAAAATATTTTTGTGTTGGATAGACCATTTATTGAGCAAGGCTTTAGGCTATATAAAATCACGCTGCAACTAATATGAGCGAAAAAACAATGGAAAATGTGAAAAAAACGGGGGAAATTATTCATCTTTGAGGGCTTCCGTTGCGTGTGCTGCGAAAACGGTTCAAGATATGCATGAAAGAATTTTATTATTCCTCTTGAAATTATCTAACAAAATGTCTGCAACAGTATATGTCTATCTTTTAAGATTAACTCACTAGAACCGTTTTTATGGTATTAACTATTCGATGCGGACGAAGTCGCTGGCACAGCTAGTATGTAATATGTACAAAGGACGATACTCGATAAATGACATAGCCTAAGCTAGTTTGCTACATGCGATATTTTCACACTGCAAACATTACGCCTAAGCAACATAACAAACCTTTTAAAAGCTCAGAGATCCGAGGCGCTTAGAAAAGCTCTCAAAGCTCTCAATAGAAAGATGTAACCTAGATAACGTGAATGGTCTGCGAGAGCTAACGCGTGGTTGTATCATCTAAGTGCTTAGGCTTTCATATTTTCCTATGTCTTTGTAGATATAACTTCGTTCGTTGTAATGGTTTGTAGTAATAAGGTTTATTGTACTACGAATAATTGAGGAAAATGTATTTTTATGAATGAGTAAAAATGTTGAAGATAAAACGAAAATGATAATAGACGTATGGATAGAACATTTTATTACAAGCTCATAAATGTCTATATCTCTTTCCTTATCTGTCATAGGAAAGCCGGATTTAAATAGTATTATAGCGAAATAATTCAGGTAAAATAAATGACAACAATGTTACTTGTTGAATTAATATATTTTTATAAATTGCAGCACATATTTCAGCCATAAAAATCCGGGTATGTCTCACAAACATTTGAATATAATACCGGGTCCAATTTTCTAAGAAAATATTGCGGAATATTATCCAAGGAGCGGGTCTGCATAGTTATGTGACGGTTTTGGGCCCGACTTAACAAATGGAGGGATTGCTGGGCTTGTGCATACATTTAGATGAAAACTAGTAAATGACCGCAGCTTCGCTCGCATTTTTTGGGTATAAAAAGTAGACGTTACTCAGGAAATTTTATTCTACCTCCGTAAATCATAATCAAAGAGCACATGGATCTATTGGATCCGAATAAACTCTTTCTATACTCTTAACATTTTAAGGAAAGAAACCACATAGATATAAACAGATTGTATCAAATAACATTTGGCAAACAAAAGTATCTTGTCCAGCTTTGACTAAAAAATTCTATAAAAATACATTAATTAAGGTCCGCTGGATCTAAAATGTTGTTAAATGCATCAAGCAATAAAACAACGTAATTAAAAATGTGTTACATCAAACAACGTTAGTTTTAAGCATTTAATTAATTGTGAGGCCATAAAGTTGTGTTTTTGTATTTTCGCATTTTATATTGCCAAAATATAGGTAAGTCATTAGAAATACTTGGTTAAGAAAGCTTACATATTTTTGTTAAAAGAAATCTAATTAAAAAAAAAATTGTTTTCGTAATAGACACGAACAATTACACATAGATATGTAGATAGATATATCTTTAATTCACACCAAACAAAAAAAAAACTTAAAGAAACTAAATCTAATTTAATGTACATTGAGCGGCCTTATGACAAAGGCGATTTCTTCCAGGCAACCTTTGGAAACATGATCAACAATCTGTTTAACATCTATTGAAACAATGTTTTTTTATAAGATATCTTGGTTCTGAAGTGTCGTTATGCAAGTAGTCTTAATCTAGTTTAACTAACGACCAATCTCTTATTTAGAGGTTTGGCGTACCTACAGATTTTACTACTCTTGGGCTTTTTATACTTAGATTTACCGCGTAGTAATATGATTTAATTTGATCGAGTTATATATGATTTTTCACTATCATTCTTGCTCTTAAGCTAACACAAGTACAGTTTCGGTAATATGAAAAATATAAAAGTATCTTAATAATGTACATATCTAAAAATTGTATATGTTCGCTTTGATGAGATAGGTAATAGATAAAAGACAAGAGTTGGATAACTTTTATTCCGTACTACATTTATTCCTTTATCACATTTTCGTCTCATTTAAGGTTCCGGAACAGTAACATAAAACCTTTACCTTTTTCGCAGAGTACGATACAGGGTTACGAATTGTAAATACTTTCCTAATGATTTATTTTTACATACATATATCAGATTGATAGGAGTGCCCATTTCATTACCGAGGTATGTTTTCCATCTTGCATCAAAATGTTCAGTAAAGATTAATTGGAAGTAATCAAACGCGTACTGACTTTGTTGTAGAGATTTTTCTCCGCGTTTCTTTGCTGTGCCCATTTCATGAAAATGCCATCGAATGACGTCAAAAGCAATGCATCGAAAAAAAAATATTATAAAGATATTATTGCACAAATATGTGAGCATTTTTAGGCTACTAACTTTGGCTGCCAAGTCCGCACCATTTACATACGACACGGTCACCCAAAAATATGGAATGCATTCGTTACGAGCAACCCTGTATGGAAATACATTAAGGGTACCGTATTCACGGTTAGACCTACGAGACCCGTATACGGCATGATTCTAGAGTATTTTTGGACACACGATAATCGTAAAACTTTATTATTTGCGACTTTTCTCGTCCGTGATAGTTTCGCTCAAACGGCAATGAAAATGATGATTATTGCTTCATTCTATTCTCTGAACCTCTGTTACGATAAATTTATAGTTTTAAAGTAATGGTTATTTTAGGTGATTCATATAATAAGTACTAATTTGCTTAGGTAATATAATTGGACAGAGAATAGTTCTTCTTCAAGAGTTTTTTTTTTATTATTGGTTAATTTTTTACTCCTATACACATACCGTCTTATTACAAAACGTGGTTTAAATATTATATAGTCTAGAACTTTGAAAATACTCAGTCCATTTTTGTTGTTTGAAATTGGTCTGTCTACTGTCATAATAATCAAACTGTCAAAATGTTACTGATGATAAATAATTAAGGTTTAATTTGCAGTTGACATTCTGATTCTTGTATGTGATGTTTGAACAACAAGAACCAACTTTTTACTATCAAAGTTCTGACTAATATTTAAACCACGTTTTGTAATGAGACGGATACAAAGTAATCTGGACTTGAAAAGAGTCAGTTAGGACCTATGATTATATTATGTGTCGTAAATATCGTAATAGGGCCAGATGACTTTGTAAAATAAAATGATACAATTAATCAACAATAAAAGCTCTCGAGACGGCGGCTTTTTACTTCCTATAATTCCTATACGTCCTATTATACTAGTGGACGCCTGCGGCTTCGATCGCATTATTTCAGGATAAGTAAAGGACTTATCCAGAAATAATGTCATAGGCTACTGCCTATGATATGACACTCTAAAACCTCAAACTACCTACATACTAAAAATCATGATGATCCGTTTAGCCGATTTTGCGTGATGAGCGTTTAAAGAAACAGTTTTTTTTTATAAATAACTGCTGAAACGTGTTTTATTAAGGATTTGAAATGTACCCAAACATATTTTTTTAAACAATAAAATTTTTGTTCCTCTTCAACTTTATTATATGTATAGTAGATAAGTGATATTATATACGTGATATTTAGGCGTCTACATACATATATTTCTTTATTCATAAAAACATACAAACTGAAAATACATGCTCAAAAATTATACATAATGAGTTTAATAAAACTTAAATCACAACATAAACCACATACTTTAACGTACACAAAATATATGACGCGCGTGACATATTCAAATTTCATTTTATTTTTGGTTCTTACTATGTCGACTTAGGCGATAGTTTATTCAGAATTTAGTCATCCTTCATTCAATAAGACTCATCCATGGACATGTTCGTCATAAAAAATGTTTATAATCTCTTACTTCAGTACTATCAATACGTTATGCATTATGATTACAAATACCAGAAATGATTAAGCGATTATTGTAAACAAAAGTATTAAATAATGTTTTCATAACATTGGCTGTACGAGTAGCAAGAGCAAAATGTTGGATCGCAACGTAAAAAAAATTAAACTTTTAGTTACTCAACTTTTTAAAAAAAATCTATTGCTAAAAGTAACTGTACGTATTCAATCGAAAAACACAGATAATATATTAAAATATAAAAAGTTGTCAAATAACAAGCAATATTTACTATATTTACTATTATTAATGTTGTATTAACTTACCAGTAAAAACCAAACATAAAATAAGATATTTCCGAAAAGAATCCATTTTGGCACAACACGTAATATTAAAAAATACAATATTAAAAAAACTACAACTATGGAAAAACTAGTTCAAAAACACTCAAATAAACTTTTTTTTTCTGAGATCAAGTAAGAGCCTCCTCTGTTAAAAAATGTTGTAAAAAGAAAACAAAAATATAAATACGTAATATGCGATCGAGTCCGTATTCGCGGTTTTCGGAGATCGAAACGCGTGCGCTTCGCGCGGCGGCTCGAGATCGACTGAAACAGCGAGCAAGAAAATGAGGAAAATCTACTACATTTCCACGTAAGAGCCTACTATGAGGAAATTATGTGAGAAGTGATAAAAGTTGCATGAAGATGGTGCGGAAAAATTATGTTATGTTGTCTGCCAGGAGTGCTTTGGGGTGTACCTTGCGGAAAATATGTACGAAAGTTTTGGTCACATCATTCTTATATGGATTTGTTTAGTAACCGCAGGGCTGGATAAATTGTGGAGATTTGTATTGGTTTTGTTTCTAAGTTTCTTTGCTTGGTAGACTACAAACAATATTCATACTGGAGTTACGGAAAATAAATGTGCAATAAATGTCCTTATTAACGACTGGCACTATTATATGTGCTTATTAAGTTTATTTAACTGAAAACTTTTTTGTTAATTTATTTACAAAACTAATAGGTATACAGGAAAAAAAGTAAATTATATTTACGTGATGTAAAAATAAAAACAATGTATTTATAGCATGTAATAATATAGGAAGTTACTATTTAATTGTACACGAAAGCGCGATGGAAAATTTGGTAAAGTGGGATTTTAATTAGGATTGAAATAGAATAATAAACAAAATCTGAGTAGGTCCCTTGATGTGTCTCGGAAGAGCGTTTCCAAGATAATCTTTATAACTCTCGCCTGGCTGTGCTTAAATGTTTAGAGCGCTGGGATTAAACAGAGTTTTATTTGTTCCTTCAATCAATTGCTGCAGAACTTTTACTTCTTCCCTTATACAAAAAAAGAAGCTTGTGTAATTTGTTTACAGAATACTACAAAATAACGTAATAGTAGGAATTACTTTCTTTATAAATACAATATCAATTGATCAATGTTTAGTTGTTATCTGTGTATAGAGATGGAAAACCTCTTAGCCTTGATATCGTCGGCCGTAATAGTAGTTTTCTCTAAGAAAAGCGTTAAAGAATTGATTCTATGCACTTTTCATTATAATTTATATCTATTCTCTATATTTTTATCTATTATTTATGTATATTTCTGTCTATTGATGACGTCGAATTATGACAAAAATCATACTGTAGCATAGTGCAATTTAATTATTTATTTGTACCATGTATATGATTTCAATTAAAATTACTTTCTTTCTGTCTTATTATAGTAGTAAGTCCGAAAATTACTCGTATTTTGATATTTCTTCCACTTTTTTCTTATTTATTCCATTCCATCCAATGGTTGCCTGCAAGAGATTGATTTTAGCAATAAGGCCGCCACTTGTGGCACTAGTATATGATTTCCTTATCTTCCTTTATTTGTAAATTATTATCGTGTGTTGCAGTAAAGAATTTTCTATTCTATTTAATAGTCTTTTCTCGGCGTGACATCAGGTCTATATCATCATTATTTGGAAGTGAACGTGTGCTGTACGTCACAATATGGCACCGCGCCAGACTCGCTGTTAGTAGAGTTGATACTCGTAGTTTCGTAGCACCCAGCGTAGAGCCACCGTAGATACCGCGTAGTAATTGGCGTAGCTTTTAGCAAGACTCACTTTACTGCTCTAAGAATAAACTGTAATTTTTCAATTTCAATATTTTTCTTCTCAATAGTAAGTCTACATATATAGTCACTAGTGTACATTATCCCAGTAATGCATAATCGTAATTAATAAGTTAGTTCATTTGTCAAGCTATGACTTATTTTTGCTCGTAAATAATAGCACATACATTTTGTATTAATATAGTGTCCCTAACCTGTGTTTTTTTTAACTCAATAAACGCTTCTGTATTGTATTGTTCGATTTCAAAACCTATTCCGCTTTAAAAAGTTGGCGAATTCGCTGTTTACTATCTTCGTGAAGCTTGTAAGCAAAGAATACTATTACCCTTTTCTTGTAAATAGAATCCAGTTCTTGTTCTGCCCCGTACAGTTGTCAAACCAAATGCTGCACGACTAGCTAGCATCCACATATTACTAGCACCCCGGCCAGAAAACCAAATTATAAAAGATAGTACGAAAAATAATCAAATGATTTGAACTGTATCCCTCATAACCATGTTCCTTATTTATATGCCCTATGCATCTGATTTGGCAAAATTAGGGTGCGCCAAATCAAAAGCTGGCCGTTTTCGAGCTTCATAAAAAGAATATAAGTCATAAAATATGAACAAGCTCATTAGAACATGTATGGACTCAGATTGCGGACACCGTTTACGGCAGTCCAGGGTATAATTAGTTTTAAATATTTACTTGATACTGTACCCTTTTGTAATGGACTGCCCAAGCAGATATTTTTCAGAGAAAAATGTTTTGTGCCTGTAAAAAGATGTTACGAATGTATGGTAGGCTTATATGTTTCAAAATACCTTTTGTATTGCTATGTGTTAGCATGTACAGTCGTACATAGCTCGGTGACCCAAAACAAGTCAGTGAAAGAAAAATGGTTTGACAATAGCTTAGTATGCTCGTATGAGCAGTTTTTCCTTAAAAACAAAAACTAAATTGTACCTATTATGTAACTATAAGTATACAGTTAAACCCTTAGTTAAAATGATTAAATAATAACATTCTTTTATTTAACATTGCCATTATTCGGATGATACGTTACATTTTCCCAACTGTTCGTCATATGAACTTGCTTAACAAAGCGTTATTGTAGACGGAATAGGGGTTATCTTTTTAGAGTTTTCCCGGTTAATTAATCGGCACAGTGTCCCCCATAATAATAATTACCTATATAAACGACGTCATTGCATGTAAGGGTGGATTTAAATCAAACAAACCAAGAACTAAAACAAGAGCTTTCTTTAGTGATTTTTTTGTGTAAACGTGTGTTTAAATCGAGCGAGCGATATTTTTCTTAGAGCGTTCTATAGAATCATCCTCTTCTATGCTAGCTTAAAAGCGCCATCTGATCTACTGTTGCCAGTAATCTCGTTAAATCTGGGGATATTATACTGAAGACAGATAATAATATAATTATAATGTTATCCTTTGTATGCTAGTCCATATATTAATTCATATTATTATAAACACCTCATGTAATCATTATAATCCAGATTTAAGCTATACGTAAAACTTTTAAAAACTTACTTGTTGTACGTTGTCCTAAGACGTTCACCAAACACGGATACAACAGACAACACAATTTTTTTGTTAAAGGGTTGTCAACGTATTTGACAAACTTGGTAATTTTCAAATTGTAGGTGTTTATTTCGCCCTAAACGTATTGTCAACCAATTAATTATAAATTACATATGTTTTTACTTTGGTAGGTAACAAAGGTAAAGCTGCAGTGAGACCAATTATTCTTCATTCTGCTTTAACCTTGTGGCCCAAAAGTTTGGCTTTTTCCACATATTGTTGGTCCAGTGGTAAAAACAACAAATCATTTCTTGCTTTTGCTTTTGGGTAAAAATGTGATATTGTGTTGATGATTGCCGTTTATGAAACGGCTTATGTTACAGTGGGCCTTAGAAATTAAACATTGACCAGTACCCTGGGATACTTGTGACATTTGTGACTGTATCAGTTGAAATGCCCTTTCGTAGGTTTCCTATTCTTTGATTGGTATTGAAGCAAACAGAAGTGGTTTGATGTTTACGGTACTTTCTGTACTGCCGATATCGCCGTGAATAGGCAGAAGTTGAGTGAACGGCTTAGAGAGTTCTTAAACGTGGCGTTTATGTCAATATTCCTTCTTATTATTTATGCCCGCTGAACAAAAACTTAATATTTTGTCAGCTTCGTCAGAATAATCAGCCATTATTAAATCTTGTTTTTTATTACATCTAAGACATTTTGAAAAGTAGTCTGTACCAATACCTACTTTTGTTTCATGCATCATATAGACTATGTTTTACACCACTAAATTTAACAACAAACAACAACCAAACAACAATCTTACGAAGTTTTTATAAAAGAGGCCTGCAATTTTTATTTAAATATTTTAGCATTTATAATTATGAAACCTAGTTTATATTTGTAGTGTGCATAATACATATATGGACATATATTCTGTATATGTCAGTACACAAAAACCTTGGTGGTTTGTGCAGAAGAAAAGACTAGGTACTCAAGTTGCTAATTTAAAAAAGGTATTTTATTGAAAAATAAGTTAAAAAATACAAGCTTTATACAATATTTGTATTTTAGCTTCAATAATTTAAGAAGGCTGCAGTATACAGAAGGCTGTTAGTACCAATTGGAAGACAGCGTGTGTGAGCTAATTCTCCAGTGTTGGCGGCAGATGGTGTAGCGGGCGGCCATTACTGTATGTCATCTCAGTAACTACGTAGGGATGGGACACATTTGTCTGTCGTAAATATCGATAAAATTAAATAAGTTATTCTGTTAAACAATATTTTTACTGTCCATGAAACTCTGACGAGCAGAGAAAGAAAGCTAATTGCGGTCTTTAAAAACATTAAACATGTAGATGATAAAAAAGTCCTTAGAATTACAAACCTTGCTGTCTATCAGTCACTGGTCACCTATTTTATTGAGAGTTGGGGTGGATCAGCCAAAACGCTCGTCCTACAAATTTAATACGCCCAACGTGTATATATGTATTATAGGTAAGCAATATTCTTCCGATTCGACACCTTAGACTTATACTTATATAATTTAATTAGTTACATGCTGTAAAATAATTATAATAATGTTATCAACGCACACGACACAACATAAAAACAACAGCAGGAAATTTATGGACGAGGACAGCTCAAAACAGATCCTTGTGGCAATCGTTGGAGGAGGCCTACGTCCAAAGATGGACGATCTTGACGACTTTCTACTTTTACTGATGCAATAAATAATTTTGTTTTTGCAGAATCCGAGTTTAATTATATCGACAATACTTTTTCCCATCCTTAGCCACTGGCTGCTGTCTAAAAGCTATTAGCAGTTCGCGACGTAGCACACCTGCGACTGTCATTTCCCAGAGATTACGTACGAGGCATTAACTCTACAGGGTCCTATACAATTACGCGCTACCTGCTATCTTGATGCAAACAAATGTAATATGTATGCTTTGATATTACTAGCAGCACCGTTACTCGCGTGTTTAATCTACCTCTATACCAAATCCATCCAAAACGGTTCGGCCGTTTGAGTATGCAGAAGAAACAAACATAATCACTTATACATACACCCAAATAATCGGAATTAAGAATTAATTTGTGTATGTTTGCAGATAAAACAAATACTTCAAAATAACATAAATATGACGTAATTTTAGGTGTTAAGTATATCGCAGGGTCACAAGAAAAACTCACTATGTACAGTTTTTGAGAAGAATGACTTTATGATGTGCCTCAGGGTAGCATATTAGGTTCTTCATTATTCCTCACTTACATAAACGAAATAAGTAACCTAAAACTAGAAAATGACAACATTATAACTTTCGCCAATGATACTGCGTTTGTTTTTAGAATGCAAGGAAATTGGGCTGAGATTTTCAAAACAGCTCAAGAAGGTTTTAATACTGTTATCCGGTGGCTTAACAAAGTTGTACTCAGTCTCAATACTGATAAAACTAGGATGATTGCTTTTTCTATCAGCAAACGGACGCAACCTCCTTTCCCCTTAAACATCTTTGCACACTAGTTTTGACATCAATAAGTGCCCAAATAACAGTTGTAGTTGCAACAGTTTGGAAAGGGTAGAAAGTTTAAAATATCTGGGAATTATAACTGGCAGACACTTAAAGTTTAAATTTCATGTTCAACGTTTGACTACCAGAGTACGAAAACTAATTGCTTTATTTAAAAATATACGGCATGTAGCTGATATAAAAAAACACTTAAAATTACATATTTCGCACTCTGCCAGACACTGATAACTTACTGCATAGAAAGTTGGGGTGGTACAGCGAAAACAAACATAATACTAATCGAAAAAGCACAACGAGCTACCCTGAAAGTAAACAACTTTCTTCCTATTAGATTCCTTACTATAGAACTATACAAAAAGACTGATTTACCTAACTATTTATTCTGAAGTTAATTTTGGTCACACATAAGAACTACCTTCGTCTACCGGAAGTTGATAAACGACGTAAAAATATTGTTCTGAAATGTACTAAAATTAATAAAAGTTTTATCAAACGTTTCAGTTGCTTCTTAGGCGGGTTTATCTACAACAAAATATCAAAGAAAATTGACATAACAAAAGTGGGCTATCCAAAGTAGGATTTGGTATATGTATGTAGAAAATGGAAACAAGAAGCTATTATTTCTACTGTTTTAAATTAATATAAACCAACGAACGAGTTTAGTACTGATATTTGGGTAGAAATAGTTTGGCATTTATGTACATACTGTATATATGTATATCATCAAACTCATGTTGGTCGCATCTTACAATTTTATGTCGCATGGATAACTTATGAGTGAATTTTGAATATTTATATGAACAATATCAACTAAAACAAGATATATTTCTAAAACAGACTATAATACTCGTAATATATAAAGTTTGTATCAGAATCCGCGGGTATGGTAGCCCATTTACCCTTAACATTTCCTGAGAACCAGTTCTTTGTACAATTTTAAACAATACTCGTTGGAATTATTGTGAAACTTGTGTAAAGTCACCGCATCACTTTAAAGTTACCAAGTTTAAGACTCCACTTGAAGAGCAAAATAAATCTGGCTTCTCTGTGGAATGTTTTTAACGGAAGCATGGGAGGGTACAAGATACAAGGAAAGGGGACAATAGGGAAGCTCATTTAGTACCTACACGAGACCACTGCAATCTGACACGTCATAGTTTTAAAGTTATTAATATATATTTATGTTTTTTGTTTGTTAATATAGACTGTTGGTGTTATTGTGATTGTTATTATTTTATTATCTACTTTGTTTTTCTCTCTGTAGTTGATTAATGAGTTATTCTATACCTAAGTTTAGTTCTAGTATTTAGTTTTTATTTGCACTAGGAGTGCGTGACGTCACCGCCAGTCGCAACAGAATATCAGAGCTGGTGCATCAGAATTAGGCTGAGTTGCGGCTGTATTGGGGCATGACTTTCTTAACATGTAAGTTTGTGAGTCTTAATAAAGATATTTCTTTCTACCACATACGAGAAAAGTATAATACATTTAGACGTGATAGGTCATTGCCTGCACTTACTCAATGATAAAAAAGATTGCAAATTTCTAAAGTCACTTGTCTATTAAGTAAGTCCAAGGAAGGCCCCGAAACAGGTCGCCGTTATTTTTTGCGACTTCTCTAAAGCTTTCGATGTGGCTGACGAAGGTATTGGTTCCAAAATGTAGCACTATGGAATGTACAGCCTGGCGCAGAAACTACTCACGGATTTGCGGGCAGAGTCAAGTCGTTGTAGAGGATTAAAGCAGGATAAGGTCTGAGCAACTCGAAACTGTTATCGGAGTTGCGCAAGAGTAATATCAAATATTACTTTCTCACTCCTTCTCAACGACTTACCCGGATATATCCAGGACAGGATATGAACATGTATGCCGATGATGTTGCGGGAATACTTACTGCGCTATCTATAGACGAACTTGAGCATCATCTCAAGAATAAAGCGAGGGACTTAAATGTCTGGTTCACGACTAACGGTTTGAGTCTCAACCTGACGAAGACCCTCTTTATCCATTTCAACCTCTTGGACCGAGCCTACAAGACACTTAAGTACAGACCAGAGGGGTTGAAATGGATCAAGGGAGACAACGTAATATACATTACATGATTACCAAATTACCGTGAAAATGTAAATGTGGTAGCTTGTGTTAATGATTATTTTTTACTTGGACCAAGCGCTAATCATCCGGCATTCAAGCGAAGTTGCCCCGGTGATTATTCTATTACGTCATTTCCTTATTGAACGCCGTTCACTAAAATTAGTTATTACGCTTTGGTTTCTTACTTTTTGAAGGATTTTTTTTTATCATCTAACAGAAAATCTATTGACAAACACTACATTTTTAGACTCGGGTGCCAAGTTCACATAGCCAAACAACTGTCATTTTTTTCAGAGCCCCACAAAAAATAAATAGGAAGGCGTAAGTGTATTAGAGAAACCTAGGCCTTGCTAAAAAAAGCATAGGAGATTATCTCCAAAAACAAAAAACCAGTACGATCCTGGGTATAATTCGTCTTGTTTTAGCTATATCTCAGAAACTTAAGCTGATACAAACAATCTTTTTCCATGATCTATGTATAGGTATGTGTATAGGTTCAGTGCCGTAGTAATGTAGAAAACAGACATGGTGCCATACTGGTCGAAAAGAGCGAGTTATTTACTAAAATGAGGCACATCAACTGAAATCAGCTGAATCCCGTCGACTTTTCAAGGTTTTCAAGCATCCCCTTTACGAAAAATACGTACAGATAGAATGTTTGGAATTTTTGAGAGTAAGTTCTTTTAGACCAAATTTTATTCATGTATTGAAAAAATGGGTTCCAAATGAATATTTCCTTATCATTCAGTGAGTACAATTTTTCAAGATTAGAAAAATAGATTGAAGAGCATTAGAGTCCACACTAGGCTAGACTGTGTCGTAAGATCCTTCCCGTCCTTCTTTCCGTAATCGAGTATAAAAATAGGTAGGAAAATAAACATATATTTTACCTAAAAAAAAAGATAAAAAATAGACCAAAACACAAGTAAAAACGACCCTACTGGTCCAAAAATTATTCGGCAAACAAAAAACAGAACATGATTAAACCCACAAAGTTGAAATCAAATTACCGAATAACCAAATTATTCCCATCAAAGTAATATCCTATTACCGTAATTTAGAAAAGCCCTACCCGCTTGAAGTCACTCAAAAAACTGTTGAGTCGTGAAATCCTTTTAAGAAATTGAATTGAAATTTTAAAGTCATGGAGAGAGTTCCCTCAACTTTACTGGGGAGATATTTTATCTGGAATCTTATTTCTACGCCTCGTTTGAAAAATATTTTCAGGGAAACTTTGATGTTGAAATTTTTCTGTACAAGGGAGGAGTCTGTTCCTTAAAGTGCATGTGGGCTTGCATTAATTTTGTAAGTTTACATAGCAGTAAAAATAACTTCAAGTGACACTTTGCACTACTTTTGAGTTTTGACACATTTTTGAACAATTACACTGTTTTTAATGACGCTATATCCAAACAATACAAATTACGCAATCGAATAAAAGCCACTTTAATAATAACCGAATCGGAAAAGCAAAAAAATAAATCGGAAGCCCAATCAGTGAAAACAATCCTACGCTACGAGGTTATTCGATTCATAGTTCATACATATTTCACCTCTCGAGCATTCGCGATAATGACTTCAGAATAGGCACATGCGGGATGATTTCAATCATTTTTAATTAACTTCTAAAAACAAGGAGGTTATCGATCGTAGGTATGTGATATTAACAGAATTTCATTAAGTTATGATTTTCTGCTTTCAAACATAATATATGTGCCAAATTTTGTGACTCTATTGAGTGTGGACTATGTGTTGTGTATGGTATCCCACGAAATTCTCAGAAATTGTGATTTAACCATTTTATATTTTATGGACCTGTTATTAAATTATAACAGATATTGGTTATAATATAACACTAGTCTCGATCATTCCCGTGCTATTGTTGTAAAAAAAATTACACAACTTCCACAGTACTTGCTTCGAAAGCCGGACGCGAAACAACATGTAGTAGGTATATAATTTATTTAATAATTTAAGAGTAGTTAGACATTCTCCGAATTGTAAGCATCGACTTTTTGAAACACTTTTAACTTTTTGCTAAGCACTAGCTAACTTTTGGTCGCCCCGGCAGCGGGAGGTACGTTGTCTAGAGAGGCGACAACCCTAAAGCCTAAGTAAAATCACTACTAGTTTCTAATTTTATTTAGACTTTAATGCTTCGATGTATTCTAATATTTAACAAGATATTTTCAGCTGTTCCGTTTTATATAATGGATCCAAGACGCTGGCAACTTTATACCTTTAATATATAATTATTTTTTATATTTTAATTTATGAAATAAAATTTGATTTGTTACCTGTCTAACACATACACACTACCGCGAATTCACGAAACGGCGTAAAAGAAGAACAAACAAAAAGTGGAAAATAAAAGAAAACAATGTAAACGCCGATTCGTATTTTATATCGGATTTATTGGACCACCGAGCTTTTGCACTTGTGACTATGTTCCCGGTGTTGCCGTGTTGCAAAAATCCCGGCTAGATATTCAATAAACAGTTCAAAAATATAGTAACATGAATATGTTTACTCTAGGAATATTTAAACTATGTACTTATACAAAATAATTTATGAAAATCATATTTTCTAAGAAAAAATGATGCACTGCCGAAAAAGAAGCCCAAAGAATTAAATTTTGAGTATTGTACAGATACTAATAAGAAAACACAGCAAAAAAACTGTAATGGCCAAAACACCTCATTATTGGAGGTACACAAGAAAATTAATATCAACATCGCTATGACAGCTAGCAATAACAATAAATTTTAAGTCTTCCTTTATTTTAAATACATTTTTTTTATATAATTGTCATGAACTTTATCATTTAATAAGTTTAGTAATATTTCTCGTGAGTTTGGTGGTATTCCTTTACAGTACGTACAACCATTTGTGTTACATTTAGACTAAATACACTACTACTACTATAGCGAGTACTAACTTTCTTTCAGGTAGTATATATGGTCGTCATGGTAACACTGAGAGCAGTCGACATGAATAAAAGATTAGAATACAGTGATCTCAGCCCGAGGCAAACTCACCTCGCATAGTTATATACTACTATGTTTATAGCACCCATTTTTAGGTATAGATTTGTATGTAAAGCAACTTTGAAGACAGTCAAAGCCTTATAGAAAATATTTGTCGGTCGAGAATATACATATTTGGTTTCTTACTAAATAAGCTCTTGAAATTTGTTTTTTGGGTGAATATCACCTTCAACTAAAATACTTTTCTAATTGTCCTACAATTACAATGATTAGTTCCCGAAAAACTACGAAATCTTGTCTCAGGAATTTTCATCCAGACTTTTCTCCTTGTCCTCGCAGTTGAGAAAAATCGTTATCGTCGAAGCATCCCCAAACACACACTATCTCATGAATACAACATGAGGCCACGGCACCGATTCAGGTTTTTGATACTGTGGAGCGATGGTTATCGTTTTACAGAGGTATTATTGTGGAAGTGATAGAACTGTCGAATATAACTCACGTACCTACATACATCATAATATGTATATCTACGTGTACTGTTTGCCTTAGATATTGTCAGTTTTGTTTGTATTTAATTTTGTTTGCTTTTTTATCGAAAACCGAACGATAAACGATTAATTGAAAACTTAAATGCCATTTAAAATATCACAGATAAAATTAAGGCTTTTTTACACCTAAATAAACGTAAGTATCTCGCACTTCATAAAACACATTGGTCTTAACTCCAGCGTTATCAAATGTTATCAAATAATTTATTGATCAAACTGTATCGTCAGAACGAATGTACTCACATAAGTTCTATTCTAACTGACGCCAGAACGTATGTTCTAACGACGGGAGTTCGCTACACCAGAGACATGTTGACAATGTTCTGTACCTACATTTAACTTAAGGACGCTTTCAGCACGTCAAAATAAAATTTAAAAAAAACAGTCCCATGCGAAAAGTTTCCCACCCACTGATAAAATACACCTACGCCAATTTCTTCGTCTCTGTTTTTAAAGTAAGGCTCACGTAGTTTATCCTCTCGTAATATAATATGTAAGTTTTTAAATGTGATTTCAATAATAATAATATTAGTGTGTATTTCTGATGTAGGTTTTTTTTTTTTTGTTTATATATTCCGGGACATTGCACACAACGCTATCTAGCCCCACACTAAGCTAACGCTTGTGTCGTGGGTACTAGATAACGGATATAATACTTATATACTTTTTTTTTTGTAAATACATACTTATTATACATAGAAACGGCCAGACTCGACACAAGTAATTACAAATTTTAGTATTCATAATTACTTGTCTCATGCGGGAATCGAACCCGCAACCCCTAGATTAGAAGGCAGAGTCACTACCAACTAAGCTAACAGAGCAGTCAGGTACTAATAAAGATTGATTGATTGAAAAGTCGCGTGGAATTAGAGCCCTGCTTCATGGGCCTGGAGATCTTAGTCCACCGGATGCTAAAAGAGCCAACACCAGGTGCTCCTAGCTGGAGACTTTAACGCTCACTCCTCCCTCTCCTATCGACTGCGATGATCCTTGTAAGGGAGAACTAGCTGCCGTGGGACCTGAAAAGGTTAGCTGCTTGTGCCGCTTGTTTAACAACGCAGCAAACCAACATTGTAATTCTATCTTTCAAAATCTAGACCCACCCTTCCAACCCGATATCATTTCGAAGTAAAGTTACTCCAAACTTTCCATAATTACCATTTGTCAGATAATTTCTAGTCCCTCGAAACTCATACATTATCTCAGCTAAGTTACGACAATATTGAGCAGAACTACGCTCGCTGATAACATAATTTTGTTCTCAACAATGGACTGCAAAGATTTCGTCCAATAGATTCAGCAATACATATTTCTATTCCATTAAATACCCGATTTTAACCTACTAAATAAGGAATTACAAATGTACACTAGAATGAAAAGATTTTTTTAACAGATGTGGTTTTATACATTATTATCAGCTCCCAGAATAGCGGTGCTATTCACGTTAATCTGGACTAAAAGTAACATGTGTGTTATTCCTTGATCTAATCCGTCTTCCTACTTAATTTCATACAAATGGGTCCTGCGTAAATTACAATCACGCACATACGTACTTTCTTTGCCTTTGGATTTCAACAAACAACAAAACATTTGACATGTTATGTCATCCAAGGAATAAATACATGGAAAGTTGGTAACCGTGACTGTCTTTGACATATATTAGATTTGACATTTTAATCAATTTTATGTTTAATATGTTTTGTGTGTGATACCTACATTAAGTATAATTTAAATCTAACCTACATTACCATAGTATTGTATCTCAGTTTACAGATTCAATGGTGTTTCAGAATATATTCCATTTGACTATTACAATAATTTGTTTTTGTTACTTTTTTGCAGAATCTACCGGAGGTTATTCATGTTTTATACCCAACAATAGGCCGAGCTGTAAATTTATTGTTCTTGTTACAGTCTGCATTGTTTAGACCCCGAAAAGCCTCTTAGTAGGGTTTATTTACAAGTGAGGGGTTGATATCCAGAATAAGAGATGGTTATTCAGATTCTACGACGTGTTAAACAAGCTATCAAGGGGTTGAAGAAAGATTTTTTTTATCGTTTTGCTTTGGTTTTTTGTCAATGGTGAAAGAAAATAGGGATATGACCGCCGAATTTTCGTTGCCCTTTAGGTATAGCCACAAAAAAACCTTATTACTATTATTCAATATGTATGAGGATGATAGTCCAGCACAATTAATTTTTGTTATTTGATATGCTTTTACACCAACAATCCTTGTCTTGTGCTGTTCTTGCCCAGACCAGGAAGGGAGGAGGCTTATGCCATGCAGTGGATTTTACTGAATGATGATTGATATACATAGGTACTAAAGCCATTCATTTGATGATTTGCGCCAAGTTTTGATAAGTTGCCAATAACCATGTATATTTAGTATTTTCACGTGCTTATGTAAGTATGCGGGGATTACATGCCTTAATTCTTAAGCCGTGTACATAAAAGGAGTGGCGTTATTAAATGATTACGTCCCTTGTTTATTTGCTTAGACTGTTTAATTATACTTACGTGGTCTTTGTTTCTTGCTGCCGGTGAGAGCAGAGTTTTAAAGGATAATCTGGGTATGTCTCTGTGAAGTGTGGTTTATTCGGCTTTAAATATACTAACTACTACTTGTGAATATTGTCTGTTTATAAAAACAATATTTGAGGACAATCAAAATAAACAAATATAAAGTTCGTCTTCCAATTGTGACAACGTCTAAAGGATAATTAAAGGGCACGATCCTCTCGATGATTGTAAAATGAAGTAGTAAATTTATTGGAATCTGTACAGTATAATGGTGTTATCTTCAATAGTCACAACAGTTTTACGAAAATGCAATAATAAAACTTAAAACTAGCATTGGTTTCTTATGAAATGAATTTCCACTGCCACCCAGCGAGAGGATGCTGCCGGTATATTGGGGGCATCTGGTCAAGGAGCGCCAGCAGTTTCAATTGAATCTAAATGCTTAGTTTGCTATTAATCTTTCCTTTTATTAGCTAGTGCTTAAATAGGTAGTTTAGATTATAATAAAGTTTACCCAGTACTTCAACAAGCTAAATTCCTTCATAGGTACATGTTAAATAAGAAATATGAGAGATGCGAGTTGAACAGGCAATCATTCTTCAATCTGCTCTTGATACATGCGTAAGTATGCGTCTACTCCTTTATTTCTGAGTACAAAACCTATAACTTCCCCATTGTAATAGGGTTCAATAAACTTGCAAACCTTTCACGCCATCCTATCTATCGAGTGGAACCCCCATCCCCTATTTTTAATCTAAGATAAAGGCTACATTGAGTGCTTAACGTCTGAGAGCGATTCATAACTATTTTTCCGAAATCATCTGTCTTAACACTTTGAAATACAGTTGAAAATCGCTTAGCGTTTGCCAGCGTTAAATTTGTTGACATGATGATGGAAGCCAAAGCAAATATGCAGATCTGATGAGCTCTATATTCTAAGATTTAAAGGATAGTTTCGAATGAAGCAAAATGGTGGATTTATTGTTTTTTCCGTATCTCGGGAGACAACGAGCTTCTGTTTCGACGCTTTCTGAACGAGTTAGTAAGATGTAGCGGGTTTTCAATGTTATAAAATTATAATTTAAAGAAAAATATATGGTCTCTAATAGTATTACACTATGTTAAGAATATTAAAATTCTAAGAGGAAAGTAAGGCAATAGGACACAGGACAAGTGAGTTCGCACAAAATATAACTAAACAGCACTTCTCAGATCATTAAAGAGCGAGCACCCCGCTAGCGAAAGGAAAACAGATATAGAATCTCATGCACTCCATGGGCGACTTCCCGTTTAAGCGGCCCATTGATACAGTGCTGTTTTTAAATAAAATAAGTACCTCACCAAAAGGTAGAGTGTACAGAACGTCTAAGGTCTACACCTCCGAGGGACAATACGGTAAGGAGGAAAGTTTAGCACTAAAAGAACTTTGTGGTAATATGGATCTGTTAGCTAGCATTGCCGGGAGATAAGGGACATGCAACGGTTATAGTTATAACTAAGTATGAATACAAAATGTAACGTCTACTACCGTCTGCTAGAAACTATGAGTATGAAGTCTGCGACAAGAACTCCTTCATAAAAATTTTGTCTAAAACTATGGCTTATTGACCAGACTTACTGTACTTTTGAAGATTTACTTAAATAATGTAATGTTATAGGTAAAGAAATAATTTGACTTTGCCCTAATTTTCATGAAATCTGTGCTACAATAATCCAGAGAAAGAATTATCGCTCATCCTTTCTCTGAGGCGTCACCCTACATCCGCCTCCCTTCTTCCTTTCTATGAAAATAGATTATCTATGGGACGGACACGTTATCGACTCATTTATTAACTTACTGGCATTACTTTTTTGTTGTTTGTCAATTTTTGCATATTATTTTTATTTTACGTTACCTTTACCTTTGTAACAGTCTCGCCCTATGGCGACTGTCGATGGCCGATTAATTTATTTATCTCTGAGAAGAACTACGTGTACATTTAATGAAAATAGTATCAAATGATGTCGACATTGTTTGTTTG
The DNA here is from genome assembly GCA_964023185.1 of Macaria liturata. Taxonomy (NCBI): domain Eukaryota; kingdom Metazoa; phylum Arthropoda; class Insecta; order Lepidoptera; family Geometridae; genus Macaria; species Macaria liturata. The sequence goes on from OZ026822.1 coordinate 9,453,039, forward strand.
AATAAAGAAAAAATACATACTACAAACACATCAAACATAGATCAATTTTAATAGACCACTTCTATAATAATTATTTTATGAATACCTACAATTTATACGACACTAACATTTAGTAATCGGTGCGGAATGTAATATCGACGCCAGAAAGATCTTTACCTGCAAACATTTCAATACGCTAATATTTCCTTAGCTTACTTTTGTCATATTCTCCTAGCTTTTATATCTTAGTTCAGTCAATGGAGTACATTAAGAAGCTCATTTCCTCTGAAAGCCTGAAGTCTCGACCAATCACAGCAGACGTGCGTGGCGTTATAACGAACCACTTGGGTAGGCTTTGATTAATGAAGCCAGTTTAATTTCAATATATACCTACTGGATACAACCACATAGATAGGAAGAATATGTTGTATGTTTGTTAATTTTTGATGATAATTTTATTATTAGGCTGATCGGGAGCCGATATTAGGTACTAATTGGAAATATGGCCACGAGGCACCATTTTTTATTAACCTTCTGTTTCTCTATCATCGAAACTAAATATTTGTACCATGTACTGTAAAGTTGAAATAACTTATGAATACAGTTCTTGGTTCTTGAATACTTGCCTCACATTTCTAATTAGCTTCTTTGCTGATGTGTAAGATATATAGGTATATTTTTATCAGTAAGTGCATTTGAATACAAAATGAAAAATTCTCTGAACAAATCTAGGCAGCGAGACAAGACAGAAATACTTTTAATAAAAGCAGGCAAACCCAGAGAGCGCGGTTGTCGTTTCTAAATTAAATTCCGACAAGAAACAAAACGAATTTCTCTTGTTAATGCTAAACATCCTGTTTCATTCTGGGAACAATATCGTGGGATAAGGCTGGGTTTAGATATAGTAGACAATATTGAAACCAGTTGATTCTTAACAATTTACGACTAATACCAAACTTGTGAATGCTGGTTGACTTTACCTGCGTTTTTTAGGTAAAAATTGCCACTTATGTATCTACATTATGTCTCTCCCGAAGAACTATATTATATTATGTCTTTATCAATTTCATTATTGTTAATTTATTTATTGTTAAAATCTTGACGAAGCCAATTTTGAAATGTGATTCCCCCGAATTGTATTGATTAAGGTTTGTGTATGTGACATGACATATTGATAATAAATGAGTTAATTTCATTTCATTGCGGGAAGGAGTATCGAAAACTGCCACAAAGACAGGCAATGTAATTAATGCAACCTCTAACCAATTTTCATTAAAATCGGCCCAACCGTTAGTTTAGAGTTAAAGAAACTTAGTTCAAAAACCAAATCATTCTTACCGCCACATACGTGTAGACGGAGTAGAAGGAGAACAACACATTTATATCATAAACTTTTTTATCTACACTAATGTTGTAACATTCTACTTATGTTTCCAATACTTGACTTATAATTACTACTGTTATAGCGCAGACAACAAAACACTCAATTTAAGCAATTTCACATGATGGTATAATATCTACATCGATATCGTAATATCTAATTATAACATTAATAAAACGCAACATTAAAATATAACCAATGAGAGCAATGATCAATAAAACGCGACCAACCTGATTAGCCCTGCAATCAGGTTGGTCGCGTTTTATTGATCATTGCTCTCATTGGTTATATTTTAATGGCGGCAAAATCACTGTGACAATACACGTACGCGTGAATTTAATTTAATAAATTAAGTTAGAATGTTACAACATTAGTGAAGATAAAGTAGTGTATGCAACTGCATATAACACGGGTATTAAAACACTCGGTTACTATTATGAAACTCGCTGCGCTCGTTTCATAAACTCACACTCGTGTTTTAATACCCTTCATTATATGACAGTTGCATAAACTACTATTTTTCGCATCTTTTTATAACTGTTATATACTATAATTTCAACCAAAGCAGCCGCTAATGTAACCTATGCCTTACAAATAGCTATTACAGATGAAATATGTCTCGGCTTTGTCCCTAAAAGGGGACGAAATAGAGGCTTATCTATTTTAAACAGGCTTTAAAATTGAACGGGTTCGTATTTTCTTTCACAAAATGGTCGAAAATCCTTGGGGAGTTTAGATTATTTTTTCTATTTAGGACGCAGGAACCAAACGACCGTACAACTATTTAGCAAAACATAGCTTAATCTGTATTTTATTGAGTTTTGATAATACCTGTTGTATAATGTGAAGACAACACTGTAATACTCAACAACGAACAGAGATTAAGTTATGAAATTACTATTTCAAATGATTAATTCCGTTTAGTTTAGTAATCTGTAGTCTTTACCAACAACAATTTGAATGAATGAATGAATGAATGAATGAAATAGTTTATTGTCAGGCAACTAGGTTATTACAGGTGGTAGCACTCTTATAGCATAATCTAGGAACTAGGTTAGTTATAAGACAATAAGGTTCTCTAGCCGCTGCCCGTAAGGGCTTACAGACATTGTGTTTTAAGTTAAAAATTTGTATGTAATACGTTTGGGATATTTCACGTTGATGGTAAGGTAACTAATTCTACTAACAGTGCTCATTTGAAACTGAAGCAGGTAATTCTGAAATTGCAGCTAGTAATAGAGCAGGCGTGTACTAGTTCAGTTCAAGGGTTTAAATTACAGAGCAGGACCCGTGGAGTACGAAAATAACTAGACAGAATAAAACCAGCATGAGCGAAACATTGTAAAGTGGAACAATTCACTTTACACCGCAACGAAGCACCAGGATTTTCGATCTATTGCCAGTATTAGATAAAATAGTGGGTATTTGGTTATTTAGATTTTCAAACACATGTGCCAGATTTCGTAGTATGTATGTATATGTATGTTTGTCCATAGATTTTTTGAAAACATTTCGATTCGTACGAAATTCTTTATGTTAGGCTAGTGATAAGTATGTTTCGAACTAAAGATTCCAGCCTCATAGACTGACATAAAGAAAAGTGGCACTTGTCGATTGCTCAGCTTTTAACTTTGATCTTCTTAGGACACAGCCACTTTTCACATTTCTTGGAAAGAAGACCCAAAGGAGAGACTTTTACATACGACGCCATGTAGAAGACAGAAGACTTCATGGTCGTTCTTCCATTGGATATACCTTATAACCAAAATTACAAAACCCAACCGCAGTACAGTGTCCTCACCAACCAACCTGAAAGCCAGCATGGAGGATTTGGCGCGTCGCGCCCTTAGTTTGGAATCTCACGTCAACCGCGCCGCCGCTGCGTGACGCATTCCTATAAATACAGTCCACTTTCACATTTCAATTATCCTACGCCGGAAAGATCATCAACACAATTGTCTCCATGATGCACGATCCTGGTATTCAGTTACGAGGTATTAAGACCCGAGAGTGAACCAATATTATTATTCAGGGAATCTATGTAAAGATAAAATTACCAAAAGCCTGAATTACCAAAATGGGTTACATTTTATACTTCATTATACAAGCCGTAGAAGTCCTTAAAAAGTTTTGTAATTGTTGATAATATCCAAGCGATACTTAAATCTAAAAATCATCTTTTAGTCTAAATAGATTTGTTACTCTACAGTCTACGCTCAGTTCGCTAAAGTCACCACTTGAACGGGAACTCGTCGTTTTGAACTTTAATTGCCCGTGACCTGCCTCCTCTACCTACATACATGGCCGCAGTAATTGTAGTCCAGGAGAAATAGAGGTATTCTATCACTGAACTTTTTAATAACGATTAAGCGATAGATAGCATCTGAGGACATTTATCTTTCTGTGTTTTAATTACTTGTGCGCCCACTACCATGTAATTGCTCAAGAGAACTCCCCTATCGAATTAATTCTGCTGGAAAGCCACGACTATCAGTCATGAGGAAATACAACTTCAACGTAGATGTATCCTGTTCCCTTGACTACTTACATAAAACGTGACTCGCCCATCATGTGGTAGGATATTTGACTAATTTTTGAATACTTAAATGACTTATTTTAAAATTTATCATTATTTAAAGACCGTTTAATCCCATGTTTCTTATTTATATTCACATATTATGCCCTCTTGTAGCTGACGAAATTAAAAGTAGGGGGAAGCAGACAACTTTCGCAAAATGTGGTCTTTGATTGCGGAACCGCTGTTGCAGAGTTGCAGAGCTGCCTACTTACCTTCCCAAGTTGGAGAGGTATGGTGCCTCTCTAGAGAGAAGAAAGTAGAGAAGAAGACACTAAACAGTCAGGTCCAATATTTGACTGAAGTTTTCACGAACGACAATTTGTGAACATAGATCGTGGAACTTCTTGCAAGTTAACAGAAAAATGTCTAAGCGTGATGGCCACCCCGGCAAACCCGTCTGACCCTTTCGACTAACCCAAAGTCCCATGAGGGCTAAATTCAGCCGCCCTTGCGTAACTCCAACCTTTAGTTGGTACCTACGGACTTTTAACTTAGGTACATAAGAATATAAATCTAAATGTATATATTTATAGAGACGTGGTCAATCGTGATTAAAAGCAGCATATTAGTGAGTTTAAAGAGGCAGATATAATCTCCTTGCTTGACTTTAAAACACATAATCCGTCGATATATCATTGAGAAAAGATTATATGATCCACCTTTTTCCATTTCCGTCAGTCGCTCCTAGACTATAAATACAGTTACTCTTTTATTGCAATACGAATAACACTTATCTTTCTAGCTTGTTTCAAACTTAGAGAATCGTTTCTGTGAGCTTGTTGAGTGTACGGTACGTATTGTCTATATAATTATATAGTCCTCCTTATCGTTATCGATATGCTTCCGAGCATGTGCCCTAAAGTGACTCGCAAACCCAAATTTAATTTTATATACTCTTTTTATATACAAGCGTCGCAGTAGAGCCAGCCCTCGGAATCATAGGTATAAGTGTACGAGGGCTTCGGTCTTTCTTTCTTAGCCTGACGCTTTTTATCTAGGGCAGTGAGACGATCTTCCTCGAAAGCTTTAACTTTCTTATATACGGTACCTGCGCCAGGAAGACCTCTTCAACGCCTGCACTTCCCAGTCTTCTGCATCTATGTTACATGCCCGTGGATGTTTTTTAAAAACATCTTTGTAACGAAGATGTGGGCCACCGTGCCTGCGTTTACCTTCAGCCATCTCTGAGTAAAACACTGCCTTAGGTAAGCGCTGATCCTCCATGCGAAGTACATGAGCACACCACCCGAGTTGGCGCTTTATAAGCATAGCCTCCATACCCTGCATTTCGGAATGCCGTAGTACATCAGTATTGGACACTCGATCTTGCCACCTAATTCTCATAATTGACCTGTGACATCTAGGATGGAAAGTGTCAAGCTTCCTGATGTCACTTCGGTACAAACACCAAGTCTCCGATGATCCTCCCTCTACGCTCCGATGCGTACAAGAGCACTGACAAAACCAATGCTCTGTACACATTCATGACGTAGTCTAAAAGATGCCAATGTCTCAATCTCGGATGCATCCAAAAATAAATGCTATAGAAAAAAATACTGGTACAAAATAATAGACAATGATTGAATGATTTCAGTTACAAAGTAGAGAGAGAGAAACTTAAAATTAAAAGCCGCTCTCGCGAGGGGCGTCTCAATTTGAAGTCTTCAAAGTGAGTCTAAAATCACTCGCTAAACGTCACGTATTGTCTACTTAGGTACTTGAGTACCTAAACTTAGTTACTGTTGATTTTTATTAATAGGGACTGGTAATTTGTATTATGTACTAGTTTATTCCTTTTCTTTTATATGTAAATTACTTATCCACATTGGAGTATAAACTACATACATACTACCTACGTTGCCTTCGTTTATGTGGATTTTAATGTACCTAGCCCATTATTTTAAAATACCAGCTGCTTCATCTAATATTTTTCCAATTTGCTAGTTAAATACAGGCAATTAAATCCAAATATAATCCGAAAACATTATGCTGTTTACAGAGATGTAAAGTATCTTAGATAAAAGTATCTGAAATACAGATACAAGATACTAAATACGTATTTGAAATACTTTTTATTATTTTATCTTGTATCTTATATCTAGATACATTTTCCTGGTATCTTAGTATTTTGAAGATACTTTTTTCCCCAAGATACTTTTGTTAAAATAAATTTCATTTTTTCTTTCCGAACGCAACTACAAACCACTAACCAAACGTCGTCTAAAAATTTTGTCAATATTGCCGAAAACCAAATGACAGATGGCAACACTATCTTTCTCAAAATGTCCCCGCCTTAGGTGGAAATACGCACACGATAGGAAAAAGTTTCCAAAATGTCCGCCCACTTTGTAAACAATCAGACTAAGAGTAGGTATCTTCATAGAAAACTACTATTTAAAGCTATGTTTTACAGTTATCGATTTATAATTTGCACATCATTCTCATCATCAAATTTCTGAAATGAAACTCTCGCAAATGCTAAAATAATGAGATATACTCACATTAAGATTTTATGATGATTGTAAATTGCGGTTGTGATGTTCTTCACTACTCTGATTACTTTTCTACATGATATTTTGATAACAATAACACATCACACAATTACACACTGACAAAACAAACACATTATAATCGCTCACAATATGTCCAGACTTTCAAATCATAAACATTTTCACACTTGAAATGCAATATTTACATTAAAAAACAAAAGAATGCCGCAATCAAAACAAATCAGTTGACTTTGATATTTTTTTACTTTTTTTTAAATTTTTTCTTTCCAACTTACGCAAAAAAATATTGAATCAAACATTCCTTCATGTGCTTGATGGAATAAATAAATACCTACGTCAGTGAAATGCCGTCAGCATTTTGGGGACCTTTCCTTCTACTACAGGCATTTTAGATTAAGTATTTTTGTTTTAGAAGTAGTTTAAGTTTTTAATCTATTGTTAGTATTTTGTTTTTAAAATTAGTTTTTAACAAAATGTAAGTTTTTATAATAAAACAATACGTCAGTCACGAGTTTGAAGAAAAAGGAACGTTTTAAAATGAAATGACGGCGAATCAGAATTCAGAGCAGTACGCATGCGCATTGCGCACACTCGTAACACGTGCGTGTGCGGACAGTGTGACCATTTGTGCCAGAATTCTGCCATTTTGACCGAATCGAGGGTGAAATTTCGAGTTTGGCAGACACTGTCGACGAATTGGAAAATGGGCAGAATTTGGTTGAATCGAGATGTATCATCATGCAATTAAAAATTATAGGGAAAAAACTACTTTTATCACACTACTAACATTATATTGTACTCTGTGTTATTACACGCTACTTGGTTAGAAGTGATTTCATCGTACTGGCAACTCATCTTTGGCAGCCAGTTTTGAGGTCAAATGTCGGGGATTCCCCGGATGTATGTATTCAAAATGGATATTTCCCCAATTATCAGTTAGCTTACGTATGTTTTACTAATATGGACCTTATAATATATACCATAAAGTATAATTTAATTATTTTAAAAAATATTTATGACTTTTGTTACTGTTGATCTGTTGATAACTGCTGTTGTGATTTTTGATTTTTGACTTTAGCGACCGGTGCCATTTTATTAGCGTGATTCTCCTGCGTGCACTTGACATTTGAGAGAATATAATAATTATCAAGAACATTATATTATATATTTATATCCTTTGTGAGATTCGGAATCACCACGATGGAAATGGTCTTATTTTATTTTGCTAAGTTGCATTATTACATGTTTGTCAGAAATGTGTGTAACTTGCGAACAGAGCCGAACGAAATGTTAGGTTAGAATAACAACAAATTATTAATTTTACCAAATTAATAATTTGTTACACACAAACCCAGAGACACACACACACACAGAGTATTTATATATATACGAATTTTACTAAATTTGTGTATATATATATATATATAATATATAAAATCACAGATTTATGTGTGAGTAAGTTCATTAATATATACGCTAAGAACTCATGGAGCGGTTTTTTCCCGCGCCCGCCGCGGTGGCGGGCCCGCAGCCTTTGTAGAATACCAATACAGATATGTATGTAAAAAACTCAAGTACATTTCACATTGTATTTTTTTTATATATATAAAAAAAAATATAAAAATATTAAATTTTTAACATTTTTGAAGATTTGTAAAACCTTCCTACATTATTCTTTGAATAAATAAACTTGACAGTTAAAATAAATGTTGTTTTCCTACAAAAGTATTTTATCTTTAAAAAGTATTTGAAAGATAGGTATTTTGTATCTTGTATTTCAGATACCTTTTTAGAAAAGTATTTGTATTTGGATCTGAAATACTTTTTTTTAAGTATCTTGCATCTTGTATTTCAGATACTTTGTATAGGGTATCTTATACATGCTGTTTACGCGTGAAAGAAGAACAATAAGACCTGGTCTCCTGAAAAGACGAACTCTATGGTCCAATGACCATACTTGGACTGAAACTGACTCTCAGACGAGAATGCTGAAAACAAACATAATAAAGGCCCTTGGCGATAACAATAACTGGATTATGATGCCACAGACAGATGGAAATCCACATTCAAATAAATACATATCAACGCACGACAAACTAAAACAAGTTTTGTTATGTCGTATACTAAAACACGAGTTTTACAGAACAAAATATTTCACTTATTTCCAATCCGTGGTCAACCGCAAAACTTGTGAATAGAATAGAATTCTACAATCCACATTCAATATCAAACAACGAGTATTGAAGTCTGGACAAAGAAACTATTACCTATACCCTTTGAAAAATAGAGATACAACGGAACCTAGGCACTCCGGTAGAATTTACAATGGACCGCATTTTTCACCACCATTTCTGGAAAGTAATAGTATTTTGGTAAGCTATTTTATTGTTTGAGCGGCATTAAATATCAGAAGTTTTAATTTCATGCAACAATTTATTTTCCATTTAGTCAGGGGGGAGAAACGAAATTTTTGATCCGGTGGTTGTTTTTATTTTGCGTATTTCTTTAAGTCCCAGGATTTAAATTATTTTTGGTTTCGATTTATTTAAGTTAAATGTTAGTTACAAGTCACCCCTGTATACCTATCATGAAATTGAAATTATAATAATAACCTAAGATTTTTTGCCAACCAATTCATCCAAACCTCTCTGAATATAAAAATACATCCCGATATCCATCTACAAAGATCCATTGGTGAGCCACCTATCTATTTGAAGGGATGAGAATTTCAAATTGGTGATTATCGATATCGATATCTATTTTTGTTTTTATTAATTACGCTTTTTGTTTCAGTTATTTGTAGAATCGTCTGTCAATGCAATACATGCAATCAAAACATCTGTTTTACATAAAGACAACGAAAACAAATAAGTTGTATTACCTACCTGCAGTGTTGGTAACTAACATTTAATTCAATTGTAACTGTAATAAAATTTATTTACAAAATATCAAAAACCGACTTCAAGTGTCACTAAAAAGTTAATAAATAATTTATTTTCATTTACAAATTCAGAATTGGGAGTAAAGAATCAATCAAATTATTGAAACATTACAATCCTATGAGTATTCTCATTGAAATCCGTAATATTTGTTGTGACTTTTAATATTCTAGTGAACCATACAAATCCGATCAACAATAAAGTCAATGTTGAAAGTAGCATCCATATTAGTATAGTAGCGCTAGTAAGAGTGGGTAAGCGAAGCGAGCGCGATTTTTTCAACCTCGTTTTTTTTAAGTCTGTTTAAAAGTAGTAGTAGTTTTTACAATTACAATTGATCAAATGTAATTAAATATAAAAATTAATTGTAATTAAATTCTATTTATTATATATTATATATAGTTATGTAATAGGTTCACATAGAGATATGGTGGACACTAATACACATTAATTGCTTTACACGATATACGACAAAGATCATAAATATTCTCAACATGATTTACATGGAGATATGGTGGAAATTAATACACATTAATTGCTTTACACGATATACGTGAAGCTATATAAATATTCTCAACATGATTTACATGGAGATTTGCTGTAAACTCATTCATATTAATCACTTAACACGATATAGGTACGTAAAGGAGCATAAATATACACAACATGATAAACATGAAACTTTGGTGGATAATAATCCACATTCATTGCTACACACGATAGGTACACGTGAAACCATTCAAATATTCTCAACATGATTGACATGGAGATTTGCTGTAAACTAATGCATATTAATTACTTAACACGATATACGTGATGCATCATAAAAAATCTCCACAGGAATTACATGGATTTTCACTAATTTACTACGATTAACGCGAGTAAAACGCATAGCATCATCATATAAAAAGTTACGATCGAATAATAAACCGTTTAGGTTGATCTGAGCAGTTAAATTGAGAATCGTTGTGAATAATGATAGAAAACAATTAAATCTTATTTGCGCCAGGGCGCGATGTTGCATGCTCATTGTCTATTTGTACATTATTGTGTTACATGTAGTATTAAAGTCCTATAAAGGACTAATTTTTTAAGAAAAAGTACAAAAGGTGGGTAGTCTGGGTACTTGAGTAGTAATTACAATCAAGTAAAAACATAAACTACCATTATCATAATATCGAGGGTAGTTCAAAAATAAGATGGTATGTTAATAAAATAAGTCACTCACCAAAGATAATTTATCCATAAAATTCTGTCATAGACAGAATTCCAGTAACCTGGTCTCGCAAAAGCAATTAATATTCACTGGTTTTGTCGTAATGTTTGGTTAAATGATTTAACAACGTTAAATAACCGTTATTTTTGTTTAATTTAGTTCTTATTATTAACACATTTCGAATTTATAAATTTGATCGTTATAGGTATTTGGAACGGTTCACAATGTTCTTTAATAATCACTGGACACAACAGTAAAGAATATTTAAAATTAAATAGATTTTTAAACAAATTGTATGAGGCGTGCGACAGCGGCGACACAAAATCACGTAATGGCGAGTTGCAGGCGCCTTCCCACGTGGTGAGCCAAGTGGAGCGGATACGGAAACGAGTGAAGTTAAATTTTGCTTTTTCAAAGTAGTTAACTATCTAAATGTGTGACAGTGGCAGCACAATTCCACAGACTGCTGCTTAGTAAACAATATAATCGTCTTCGGTTGACCCGAAGTATAATAAAGTTGTAACCGGTCGGTGTCTGTATGTAGATTGAAGATAATGGAAAAAAATAGTTGAGGGGTCTTCATTGATGCAATAGAACACAAAAATCATGATTAAAAAAAACTGTTTCTCTATTTGCCTGTCGGTATGTTTGTTCATCAAAAACGACTGAACCGATTTGTCTACGGTTTTCACTAACATGTACTTAGGTGCATTTTTAACTTAACATTTAGTGTTTAAGTATTTGATTTCAATCGGTTCGTAAATAAAAAAAGTTATGTTAATTTTAAACCAAGTGGTCATCGATTTTCGCTTAGCGATGTGTCGTTGCGGCTTTTTGAAATAACGTAACGTAACCGTTATTCGATGGAAAATAACGTTGTCAAAACTATCTATTTTTCATAACTATCTATTTTTGTAACATATGTATTATACGCAATACCTACGTTAATATTAAACCAAAACTTCGACTCCTAAATGTGGTTAACATGTTATTGAGGAGGTTTAAGGCTCCCTAAAATAATACAGTTATTACTATTAAAATCTTTATTATTTACATATTTAGGTGTTTCCGTTAATAAACATAATTTGTTCCACATTTTTATGGTCCAACCTTGTCCGCCGATCAGATATTAGTAGGCCCGCTTTGCTAAAAATCCTCTCGCACGGGACGGAAGTTGCCACAATATTTCCATATTGTCGGAATATTTTACTTAAGTTGGGGTACTTTTGGTGGCGACTTTGCCACCATGTAACACTTAGCTCTTTTGTTCTCTGTGTCCACTTTTTCAAAATGTTCCCACAAAGCGCTATTATTTATACGAGACATAATTATTTGGTAACTAAAAGTATCTACACTACTAAACACAACTATTACTTTATTTTACAACAAATATTATTAAGTAACTATTTACACTAACTATTATTTATTTATTTATTCTATATTATTTACACTCCATACAAAAAACACACATTACTAAAATGATTAGAATAACAAAAACAATACAGCACGTGACGCGTATGAAATGAACTAATCTAAAAAGAGTGACCCATTTCTTTTAAAGAAATGGGTCACATTTACCATGAGGTTGAAGTTCAAGGCCAACCCTTTGGCCAACTTATCTCGTCCTAATATATATGTCTATAAGGTGTATTTTTGTTCATTCTAATCTCGTCTAGTTACGATCAGTAACATACTGCCCTCTCCTGCTCTAATCATACTAACGCTAAATGTAGCTGTTTCGCTCTAACCTGCTAAGTCGATAACTTCATAACGCTATCGCTTGATTCGTTTGAAGCGTTTTCGTAAGTGTCGTTGTGGTGAATAGCGAGCAACGGACGTGAAATGTAGCGATATGAAAATAGATAGTTTTGCATCTTTTGGTAAACGCGTTATCGTTGTAAAGAGAAATAGACGGTTTGAAAACTATCTATGTTGGGCAACGCTCACCACTATTTCGCTGCCTACATCCATTTTAATGATTCGTGTTTGTCGACGTATGAACTAGTTGGCGCTGTACCTAGTTACTTTTTATCTCAAAATAATGCGTATAATAAATAATTTTCCCTAACAGAACATATATTTTCATTCATATTATTATTATTAAAGATATAAGTAGGTACTTACCACAATCATTCAGGACAATCACAAAAATAACTTTAAACTAACTGGGCAATACAAATCTTTGCTACCCTAACCTGTGTGTGTATAATTATATGCTCTGACCTCTAACTTACTAGGTAGGTACTTTTTTTCTAGCTTTAAGTAACTCATCTATAAAATTACAAGACCAGGATAAAAATATTCATAACTAAAGCACACAGGAATCTCTACAGATAAAGAGATATTCATGGGCATTGTGGTTTTCCTTATCAATTTGAAACGGTCTCGGGGCAGAAATAAGTGTGGATAAAGATTCCATCGTATAGAGAACAGAGAATAAGAATCTAGGGACCAAGTGTACCTACTACATTCTATTGGTTGTATCGATAAAGTAATAGCTACTGTTTGTAACAACTTCAAAATGCAGCAAAAATACCTACATACACACATTTTCCAACTTCCAAACCTATAACCTATGTTGTTGAAATTAAAACAAATATGTAATTTTAAATATAAGTTACTTATTATAATAGTTTTAATGTTTCATGTAAATGTACTTTTATGGATCTTGTATCTGAAATAAAGAGATTATTATTATTATTATTATATACCTTTATGGTTTTAGTTAGAAGTGATAGTAAGATCAGAAAATTGGATAATTCTTTATCCTAAAGATACACTATATAGTAAGTATTAGACCTGCTTGCACCATGATTCCTAATAGTAAAAAATGTCTAGATCTAGTAGTAGGCTTTAGTTAGTAAGTTGTTGTACTATCTATACTAATATTATAAAGCTGAAGAGTTTGTGTTTGTTTGAACGCGCTAATCTCAGGAAATAAATAAATAAATAAAATAAACTACTGGTGCGAATTGATAAATTATTTTTGTTGGATAGACCATTTATTAAGGAAGGCTTTAGGCTATATAACATCACGCTGCAACTAATATGAGCGAAGAAACAATGGAAAACGTTAAAAAAAAAACGGGGAGAATTATTCATTTTTGAGGGCTTCCGTATATAAAAATGCGAACGAAGTCGCTGGCACAGCTAGTTATCACATAAAACTGAATCAAAGAGTGATTTGTATATCAGTATTAGGTCCGATAAATTACTTATTTATTGGCAGTTTAAAAAAAAATAGTGTACCTAAACTTATAAAAGATGACTTCTAAACACTGTTTAACTAAACACTCTTTCATTCAATTTTAAGTCAAAATAATGATTACTATAAACGATAGTAAGTTACTCCTGGTTTCTAGAATGACAATCGGTTTAATTCAAGAACAGTGGTTTGAAAACCAACATCAGAGTTTATCACTCTCACATAAACTTACTTTTAGTGTGATTTTCTCAACAAATCAATTCTCACTCACTGTCTTTGGTAGAAATTAAAAAATTGCAGCCTATAACAGTGCATACAAATTGATAAGTAGTCTTGTGAGTTGTAGGCTGTCATTGTAGAAACTAGGGGTTGTAGAATTACTAAGGTCTGCTTAATATACATTATGTAACAGTTAGGTAAGGTTACTGTTAGGCTTAAGAAATCAATCAAGTTTGTATTTATTATAAACATTTATCCAATTTAAAAAAAAAAAAAAAACAGAAAAATACTTATAAAATTAGCTATGAAACATATTAAAATTGGTCTCTCAACAAATGCAGGGAAAGTAGGTAAGTAGTGTTGAACTTAAATTAGTGACTGTTATTGTGTTAATTAGGCTTTACATACTAACACTTTAAAGAAAATACCTACCTAATTACTTAAATTTTATGGTCAGTGCAGCCCATACACATTTTCATTATAGTAGTAAGACTTACTAAAGTAATTAATTAATTAAATAATACCTTAAATTGCATAGTTATATTCATACAAGAATTTTACCTCAGAAATTTACACACATGGTAGGTAACTAATAAATAAATAAAATAAAACAAATGATTTTACAAGTTCTTCTGAAAAATCTTTAAAAAAGGAAAAGTTGATGTTGTACTTACTTAGATGTTTGAATGAAATTACAAAACCTATATGATTGGTTTTACATATGTCTTTTTCTTATGAATGAGAGTGGCCAATTCTGGGTCTAAGAGTTTTCAAACCACCCTAAGGGCCTCTGACATGGCTTAACGACTGCCGAACAAGACAAACAGCCAGGACCTACAATTTAACGTGTCATCCGACCCACGGAAGCACCCAAGATGGAAAGAGAGGTAAAGTGATGTTTAAGACAAATACCTAAAATCTTAGTATTTCATACAATGTTATACAAGACTTTTTGTAAAAATTAAATTGAAATGCTGCACTTTACTATTAGACTATATTGAGTGCTTTCAATGTGAACTTGTAGAACATAAAATTTATAAATATTACAGAATTTCTTACTAGTAACCACAAGCGTGGATTGATGGTATATGTGTATGATTTACATTTACTAAATGTATCAGCCCAAAAGAACTCTAAGAATAGGTTTTCGTTTCAGACACATTTTTTGTGAGCATTTTCGCCAAAGCACTTTTTCTACCAATCCCAGGTATGTTATTCAAAGTCCACTGAACATGGTAGCAACCCAAGTCCCAATTACCTGCAAGAATATTTGTATTAGACCATTCTTTGATTGCCTTATCCATACTAGCTTCTATCTGAGGTGGAACTTCCATGATACCTAATTCAATACTTGAACAAAAAATTTCATTCAATCTTTCTATCACTTTTGCCATAAGAGTCTTCATAGAAGAAGGGACAAGAAAAGTGTCTGGAGGACCCAAGTCATTAAGCATGTCCATTAGTTCCGGTGTCAAAGTTTCAACATCCCAGCCATGCACCGGTCTTAGATGCACAAACCCAGTATTCAGGTCTATAATAGTCACCAAATCCTTCAGTTTTAATTTATCTGATTCCCCAGACTCTATTGACTTTTTTATTAATAGCCTAGTAATAGAGTTACTAGGGTCAGATTTTTGTAGTATCTTTAATTTGACATCAACACATTTGTTTACATTTGTGTCTGTGTCTGCAATTTGAGTAAATTTTTGAAAATCTGAGCTCAGCTGTGTTTCTAGTAATCCCACATTTTCTGCTTGATTAGTACCTATTTCAAAGGCTTTTTGGACAGTGTTCTGTACATCTGGTGTTTTACATTGTAATGTATTTCGCTTCTCTTGGCATATTGTACAGATATCTATGATTACAGGTAAACAGATTGGAGCTACACACATGTTTTCATTGGCTAACCAAGTCTGCATATCATCTACATTACCATGATGAGTATTCATATGTGCTTTGACCACCAATGCATAGGTTTCTGTAAGTGGGACAACCTCCCAGAGCACTCCGGGTGAAGGTTTGGTAAAAAGTTTCTTTTCTGTTTTCCCGGCAGAGTTAGTTATTTCAAGAACTTCATACTGCTGCAATGCTTCTCGTGCTTTGGGATGTAAAGTGCCGTTGCCTTCCAAACCTTTAGCAGCTTCCACGCGTGAAATCATATGGTTTACCCAATTCAACCGCATAGATTGGTGCATAAGCAGATTTTTTGATTCAGTATCTACATTAGAGTAGTAAAGTTTTTCATGTGTAGTGCGCGGCGTCGCAGACATTTTGTTGTTTCTAATTTTATATCAAATTAAACCAGGAACCAAATTCAGTAGAGAATGTAGCTGTTTGTTTACTATAAATGTGAACGGCCACCGGTCCAGAATCGAAACACATTCGTAGGTACCGATATTTGTAGCGGCGTCGAAGTGATGGCCTTCCCTCCGTCTATTGAGATGATGAATTTTCTTTACTTTTTAATCCTGGAGTACCCCAGCAGATCCCAAAACCGGAGGAGTGCTTGAAAATTGCAGAAAACACAACACTACAACACACTACACAATATAGAGCTGAAACCGTAGGCTAAACATATAAAATCAAAATAGACTTGAGTCTCGCGACAGACTAGTGTGGAGCCACGAATGGCGCCGAACGCGCCCGACTTCAGCCGAGCGCATCGAGTTGACTCCGCAAGGGTTGATGCGAGCGATACGGCGGAGCTGTCAAAATTGATGTTAATTGTTTGAAACAATGATTAAATGAATTGATTATGAATGTTAATAAAATAATGAATAACTCGTTAACAATTATTATTTGTTCTTTTGACAAATAGTTTATTATTTTATTGAAACTAAAAACCACTTGGAATTGATTTTATTGATTTTCGGACGGGTCCGCGCGTTCGATCAAAATCGTTCTCGCGGATCCCGTCGCGCTTGCAATTGATTTTAATGATTTGTATTATCGTTTCCACACCACTCTAAGAAGTAGATAATATTGGCGCGTATTTTTATAGTCGTATCCCCGATAGGCCTACATCCACTCTCTGAAACTATACGAATAACAACATTAGGTTTTTTCGTAGCCACAAATCTTCTTAAGGAGGATTAAACACCACAAAAGATTAAACACCTGCGCGCAGGCGTTTAATCCTTGTTTACTTGACTTGAGTCAGTTCAAAAACGTTTCTTATATCATATAAAGTTTATGGACTTTAAATGTAAGGTATTGCGTTCGTACAAGTCGCGCCTGAAACACTATCGGATCATGTCGCTCTTCAAGCGCCGTGAAATCGCTGACATTGTAACTCTCTTCAAGTGTATCAATGGTTACACAGATTCTCCCGAAATATTGAATAAGTTGTCACTTCGTGTTCCGAGAACCGGAAGCGTTTTAATAAACCGCGATACATTTGTTCTGCCCAAATTCAGGACAAATCTATTAAGGCATTCACCGGTTTACAGAATGTGTAATTCATATACTTAATAAAATTAAAGATGATATCGATATATTTTTTAAATCGTCATTATTTTCCTTAAAAAAGTCACTAACAAAAATTATAAAGTAGTTTTGCTATAAATTTATTATTTTATCTGTATAAGTATGTACTTGGTCGTCTAGTGTCAATGGAATTATTATTATAGAATCATTGTTAATTTTTTCTTTGTTGTATGTTTTGGTCATCTTATTATGATTATTATTTTTTAAAAGCTTAGATATGTAATAGTCGTAGTTATAATAATATGTATTGTGTACTCTTTATTTATGTAATTTTTATTTTCTTAATTGTTTAAAGTAGCATGTAATATGTGTATTTATTCTGTAAGTAATTATCTTAAAATTGTTAGGTAAGTCTGCATCAAGAGGGCTTTAAGTGCTAGTTATTTTCTTCTATTCATTAAGCTTATTATGTGTGTTTTAGGTTAGTGCCTGTTTTGCAGACTATTAATAAATAAATAAAAATTTACAAACAATAAAAAAAATTACAATGAGTACAAAGTATATTGACTGATTACTTCGTAAAAGGTCAGTTTGCAAAATCTCGGAAAATAGATAACAATAACTATACGCTATATCACAGGTGTGCAGAGATTAGTGAGAAGGTATGCTACCTATGGTACTAATATAATAAAAAATAATTTCTTAGAGTGGTGTGGAAACGATAATACAAATCATTAAAATCAATTGCAAGTGCGACGGGATCCGCGAGAACGATTTTGATCGAACGCGCGGACCCGTCTGAAAATCAATAAAATCAATTCCAAGTGGTTTTTAGTTTCAATAAAATAATAAACTATTTGTCAAAAGAACAAATAATAATTGTTAACGAGTTATTCATTATTTTATTAACATTCATAATCAATTCATTTAATCTTTATTTTAAACAATTAACATCAATTTTGACAGCTCCGCCCCGTATCGCTCGCATCAACCATTGCGGAGTCAACTCGATGCGCTCGGCTGAAGTCGGGCGCGTTCGGCGCTATTCGTGGCTCCACACTAGTCTGTCGCGAGACTCAAGTATCAAAATAGCAGCCCCGCGGCCCGCCAAAATAATAAAACCGACTGCTGTCGGTCGGTGAATGAAAAGAAAAGAATGAATGAATGGAAATATATGCAGGAGCGAATGAATGAACACTTACACAGATAACAAAATTTGTGATTGTACAGGCAAAATAAAGAACATATTGAATGAGAACGATAAATAATGCCGGTACATTTGTATCCTTGTATTTGTAAAACCGTGATTCAGTGCGAAAACGTCAATATAAAAATGCCCC
Organism: Macaria liturata; assembly: GCA_964023185.1. Lineage (NCBI taxonomy): Eukaryota > Metazoa > Arthropoda > Insecta > Lepidoptera > Geometridae > Macaria > Macaria liturata. Next base: position 9,471,832 of record OZ026822.1, read on the forward strand.
TGATATACAAACAACATTATGACAAAAAATTACAATAATCACGTCAAACTACTAGTCTTTTTCACATGTTATTTCACTGCCTTATTGTAGGCACGTGCTTTAACCCATCAGGTGCGAGGGCCCCTCGCAAAAAATGGCCGCAAGCGCAACGCCATAGAAAGTTTTTTTTTTGCCTGACTGGTTAATTTGTCTGAGGGTAAATAGTAGGTAACTATTTTATCATTATTTAGTTTTAACGTACCTACGTAAATTATCAAACAAGCTATTTTTCAGTAGGTACAAAGATAAAAGGCACTCTTATTTTTTCTTCAGAGGTATTGTTGTAGGTGTTCGTGTATGCGACCTTGTTGCGACATGCAGATAAAGCTTACCTAAAGGTACTTGTAAGTGGTTGTAAGTCTTGGCAGACTTTCGCAACACAAAATATGTAGGCATAGTTGGGGGACGCCTGATAAAGACATCCAGCGCGCTAGATCGGTGCCGGACGTTCGAGGGCTATTCGGACGCGTCCGCGGCTTATCAAGTGTCAGATAGGTAGTTATATTTGTAGCAGTTAATCTACGAACATACTATACCTAGTACACTTTGGTACTTCCGTGCTTAGAAGCCCAAATAACTCAAATGTTATCCAATTCAGAATGTCATCGGACGGGTGGACGCGACGGTAATGGCGTTTGTTTTTATATAAAATTTAAATCCCTTGCGTCCATTTCAGAAATTAATTAATAAGGAAGAGTCCGCACCAAATTACTCTGTTCTTGGCAAGTTGCAGCGCTTACCACACTAATTACTCTTACCACCGAACATTTACATCTAAATCCAAAGCTTATAAACACCGGCCAAGTGCGAGTCGGACTCGCGCACGAAGGGTACTTTAGGTACCTATTTATTTTTATAGTTAATATTATATTTATATATATATATATATATATATATATATATATTTCTTAATAGTAACTTACAAATATTCAAGTTTCTACTTGTTTATTAAGATCGAGTAAAAATTGCTTAAAAATTACGTTTATTGTATGGGAGCACCCCTTTAATATTTACTTTATTGTTATTTAATTATTTATTTTGAAAGGTAATATACAAGTTAATGTTCTGTGAAAATTTGAAGCGTCTACCTGTTACCGTTTTTAATATTGAGCAAAACAATACGACAAAAACACGTTTATTGTATTGGGACCCCCTTTAATATTTTAGTTTTTTAAATATTTAGTATTTGTTGTTATAGCAGCAACGGTAATACATCATTTGTGAAAATTTCAGCTTTCTAGCTATCACGGTTTATGAGATACAGCCTGGAGACAGACAGACAGACAGACAGCGGAGGCTTAGTAATACGGTCCCGTTTTACCCTTTGGGTACAGAACCCTAAAAAAATATGGCAGCTTCATTATAGTAGGTATTTGTTCCATAATATTTGATATTTTCTGGCTTACATTGTATAGGTACTTACTTACTTACTTTAATACTGTTATGGCTACGAAAATAAACTTTAATTTGTGATAAACTTTTGTTGCACATTAAATTATACATTATGTACTACAGGGGACGTAAATGTTAAATTTCCTCTACGTTTAAGGCGAGTCACCAGTGAAAAAGCGGAAAAAACGTTTTACTATATCAAATTTTTTAGGTATTTACTCCTTGATATCGGTCTTGCAAAAAATATACAATATACTTAAGGATATTGTCTGAGGAATGTGCTAATTTGTTACACGATAGGGTATACTTTACTCGATCATAAAAAATTCCAAAGACAGCTTAATGTAAAAGTCTAAATCGAATATCTTATTAATAAAATTTCTGACTTTACACATCATATTTATATAGAAATGTTTCTCTTTAAATACTAGAGAGAACCTGCTAAAATTTGGGTTTCAACTAAAGTCCTATAATTTTGAGTTAATTATTAATCCCAAAACTTGAATATTTCCCAGCAGTTTGACAAGACGCCGCGCCGCCCGCTACCCCGTCAGTCGCAATCGGGCGCTTGCCAACGTTAGACCTGTGCCAAATTTTCTCCGCCCGTTCTTACATTCTTGCCACAGTGTAATAATTGAAAATGGCTAATAAAAAAAATAAAGTTAGGAAGAAATCAGTGTTAATATCTAAAAGAATTACTCCCTTTTATAGTAAAATTATGAAGTTTACTCTTTTTTTTAAAGTAAAATTACTAAGCACGCAACAATATTTCTAAAAGTGGCCCAATTTTTTTATTCTTTATGTTTCTCCTCAGGTATATGAGAATTTTCTATAATTTTAGTTGATTTCGTAAATTTTCGTCATTACTTGCCACAGACTAAATTATATCAGTATGACCAAAAGTATGTACCTATGTACGAGTACTCTATAATTAATTAATTTAGGTCGAAAAAGCAGTCTCGAGTATCTAATACTACCAGTCCATTAATAGAATTGCAACCTGTGAATTTCAATACTTCAACGACAGATGGGTAAGTGGATCATGTACTAAACAATAATACCATAAAATAGGCCGATCTATCTATTTTTTATATTATTTACTATTGACTATAAACTCTACAGCTGATAAAGAATAACTTGCAGAATGTGATGATAAATTCTCTCAAAATAATATCAATAATGAGTGAGTATAATATTATAACATCATTAGTTTGTCACATAATACACAAAACAGAACCAAGCTGAATTTATACAATCATAAACGTAATAATTATGGTAATTAATATTTGTTGTTATTTGTTGTTACGACTGTATGTGTTCGAAATAAATAAAATAATTGCGGCAACAGAAATACATCTTCTAAAAAAAACTGTCGAACTATCACGGTTTATAAGATACAGCCTGGTGACATACGGACGGACAGACAGACAGACAGACAGCGAAGTCTTAGTAATAGTGTCCCGTTTTTTACCCTTTGGGTACGGAACCCTAAAAACAGATCCAAGCAGAATATCCAAACAGAATGTATACGATAATAAGCGTAATAAATGTGGTGATATTTTTTTTGCATGTTATCTAAGCAGCGAATATACAAAGTCACGGCAATTTTATTAATATAACCTATGTATTTTTTTTCAAACAACAAACACGACTTTTTTTTATATTTATAGATATAAAGTAATAAATTATTACTTAGCTTATTTAAAACTGACAAAAATAACATTTTACATTAATAGAAGTTGATCATAGTATAACAGCTGAAATATTTATACAGTGGCGTAGTGCTAACGTTACGAGAAATGGACAGCGCGCGGAGTGAGACGCGCGGGCGGCCCCCCACACCTCACCTCCTAAAATCGTAGTTCGCGCGAAAATGCCTTGCCTTAAATAATGATCTATTAATAATATTTTTAAGTTCCAATTTTACCCGCTTTTACCTTGTGCAGATTTTAGTATTATCGGGATATCACAGAATATAGTAATAGTAGGTGTAACATCGCGACAAGGTGCTTGAAAAACTTGAGCCCATAAAAGTAGGTGTATCTGTGGTAGTCTGTCTTGACAACAAGCATTTGTAGGGTTTAGGAAGGGACGAGCCTTACCTACTTGGATTTTGTATAATAATATGTAGACGACGCTGTAACGCCTACAAAAAAATGGGAGCAACGATTTTATTAGTAATCACCGAGTGGCGAGTTGCTATTTGATATCTCATATTGTCAGAATGTTTACATTTTTAAGTTATGGATTTTACGATTTACGAATGATTGCGATGTCGGTTTGTATTCAAATAATCGCATTCTGTTTATTATGTACAAACTTAGGTAATCTAGAATTCACGTGTTTTGAGTAAAGACAGTTGCGATTTTAGTAACTAAGGTATAGTTTTATTATCTTACTATGAGCAATGAATAAATAGAAGTTAAAATAAGAGAGGTTACATGTTATTTATTCACAGCAAAAAAAAAAAATATGCCCGTGAAAATGTGTACCTAAGTACACAAATAAAATGAAAATGTGTACTTACCTACATACCGAAGTAAAATAGTTTTTATTACAGTGACGAAATGAAACTACCCTTAGTACCAAGACTAGGTATTCTGTGGTTTAGGTGGCGAAGATACTAAAATTAGGAACATTTAGAACCTCTATTTAACTAGTACTACCCATTCAGACCCTACATTGTAATGCAGCAATAAACCTAAATCAACCCCTCTGCAATCCTGCTAAATAACCCTTGAACTGAACTTTGTCGTGAACTTCTATGAATATCTATTATAGCGCAATAGCCCGAGCGTATTTGCATGTTCTGTTGTATAGCAAGACTCATACATTTAGAAATAATTAATAGTTAAGTATCTGCAATAATATGGACGATTTTTGCCATGGTATGGGTTAATTACACCTTGTATTAATTAACGACTAGGCTACCAATATCAATAAAATAGAACTATTTTCAAAATAAAGTACTTATTTTTTTTGTGTAACACGCTCATGAAAGAATCCAGGTAAAATAATACCACTATGTGGTCCTTGTTATGGTCGGTCACCCATCCAGGTACTAGCGGAACTTTAGTAATATGTAATTGTGAAAGCATACAACTGTACCTACTCTACTCACACATTGCTTCGTAATAACCGGAGAACATATTTTATTCAATTACAATTTATGTATTTGACTTACATCTTCATGTTTTCTAAGATCTATTTATGCATTTACAGGGTTTTGGCACTATGGCATCCAACTTCACAAAAAGACTACCTATTTGTTTTAATACTTCTTCTTTTAGTGCTTTTCCTTAATGGAGGTTGACCGTCAGCTCAGCGAACTTGTCTCTATCTTGTGCCAAGCGAAAAAGTTCTTCTGCGCTGGCAATACTCTGGTAATATTTTTTTAATACGTTAACACATTATTTAACTAGTTTCAGATCCCCAAGAGCACCAACTAGGCCGGAGACCATAAAAATGAGTCGGACAAACTAATAGCCATAAATTTCTCCCTCTGTCGCCCCAGAGACCGAGTTACGAGGTCCAACGGAATTATTGTACAGCTTACAGGACGCGAGTGTTACAATTCACCGGGGACTATCATTCCATGTACCTATGTAACTATATGTATGGGATTATCTACGAATAATTGATATGTACTATGGAATTGTAATTAATTACAAATGTCGTGTCAAAAATGCTTACCTACATTTCGTCTCTTTTAACCACACCTCATTTGCAAACAAAGCTGGCTCATGTTTTTTTTTAAATAGAAAGGATTTGCACTTGATCTTAGTTTGCCTAATAGTAAGCAAAGGCAATGGCCTAAGATGGAGCGTGCTTACCCGATAAGAACCGATTCACTCGCACTCGCTTTGAAGTTCGCTGGATTAAGTGCGTCGAGAACAGGGAGTCAGGCAGGGAGTTCCACAACTTTGCGATCACGATTTTGGTCGCTAAAAGATTAGGCCCTGCTCACCAACTCAACCGCGGCGGCGGCGGTTGATCATTTCGTGGATTTTTTGGCTCCGATACTTCTCTATCGCATCAATGATTCGTTGGGGTTATGTAACGGACATGTTGAGGTAAAAACGTTTGGAAAACAAGTGTACTGAAAAAGTATGACATTTCTATTATTTAAAGGCTTTATTATTGTAAGCGACCGTGCTGCCCAAGGAGCATACCTGTAATGCGAGGTTAGGTAACGAGGTTGCCACTTCGCTCGCATTATTTCAGGATTAAAACTAGCCTATGATACTCCTAAGACCTCATACTACCTACATACCAAATATCATGACGACGGAGACAGAAAAACAGAGAAACAGAATAAAGGACGAAATTACTAGAAATTATTGGAACGTGTTCTGCTATCAATTCGAAGTACTAACTCCAAACATTTTTTTTAAATAACTTCAATGTTCCGACTTTCGACCCTCTGCTTTATTATCTGTACGAGGACGCCTGCAGAAGCAAAAAGCAGAAATATACTGCCTTGGAAACGCTCCATCATTTTGTTCCGGTTGCCGTAGAGACCATGGGCAGTTGGAGTGGTGACGCTAAAGATTTCGTCAGGGAGTTAGGCCGAAAAATTAACGAGAAGACGGGAGACACCCGCTCTGGATCATTTTTGGTGCAAAGGTTAGCCATCGCGATTCAACGTGGCAACGCGGCGAGCGTAATGGGAACCTTTGCGCCGGGAGCAATCCGGGGTGGGCTCTTTGATTAATTTTTGTTTGTTTTATTTTACTTCATATTTTATTTTAGGTATATTATATATTTTAATATTATGTTTAAGACTTGAAAATAAAATTATATTATATAATATTATCTGTACAGATAGATAGATATAGATATTTGTAATGTATTTAAATCATCACCAGAAAGAGACCTAGTTGCTGCCAGCGCTGTTTCGTTGCAAATTTTCTAAGAGAATGAACACAGGACGCCAAGAGGGCCCTCATTCGAGTGGCGCTCTGCAAAAATTGTAAATTCTGTGAGTAAATTAAAACATTTTTCTTACTTTCTAACAAGATATTTTAGTTTATGTATGCCTGGATCGTGATTTTCATTATACATAATTCAAGATTTCAGACAATTGTGTTATTTAAAAATTAGATAAATGTTGGTGCTTAACAGCAGGTAAGCTATATTAAATATATTGCGTTAAGAAGCTTACCATCATAAAATGAAAATGTGTTTACTTGTAGGTCAAGTACATATATATCCCTCATTCACGCCGCAGCGGATATATATAGACATAACTCTTTATAACAAAACACATTCATTAAGAACCAAATAACAACAGAAACACAAAATAATTAAAAATAGAATGACGGATCATTACGATTATTTAGACTCCAGGATGATCGTTGCAGCTGGTACATTCAAAGAGAGTCCTCTGCCCAGCAGTGGAATAGATAAGGCTGTGGATGATGATGATGAAGGATTAATTTAGGCATCTTTTATGCTAAAGCAAACCTCTAGTAGTATATTATATACTTACCTATATTTGTCTATAGTCGACACATATGCGAGTATTAGGTCACAGAATTTCCCTAAAGGATTTTATCTGAAAAAGTATTTGTAGGCTAAAGTCCAGGTCAGCGAGTCTAAGTGCCTACAGAGCGGTACTCTGTCAAAGCAGAGACAGTTTTGTTTCTGTTTGTCCCCTTTTATGATGATAGTGCACTAGGGACGTGGAATTAGATTTTTTGTTTATTATTTTGTTTATAAGCAAGAGTTTACAACGACTACATTGTCATTATTTTGAAAATAATGATATTTTGCTAAGGAATCAAGCTATACAAACACCTATAAACAAAAGAGGCATATTTCGCGCGGGCGTAAACTGCCATCTCACGTCACAGGGTCCTCGATTCCTAGTGTGAGATGGCAGAGGATCCCAATGCACCAACATTACAGGTATGTCATGATTGTATATATATTTTAGTTTATAAAGGTGTAAGTTAAGTTTTTGTAAATTTAGTAGGTATATTTTTGTACCTTATTGTACCTATTTGTACCTTAACTTCACATGTAAACTTGATACTCGTTCTGAGGTTCTAACCTTTTATTAAATTTAAATAATGCACTCTTTTGTTGCTCAAAAACGAAAAAAAATAAATATATATTGATTACTGGAAAATATAATGCACTACTTAGAAGGTTTTATTAATCGTATAGATACATAAGTACTAAGTAGATTGTACATAGGTACCTATGTATGTAAATAACATACATAGTATACATACGTCATGTCAAGGTATGTGAGTAGGTAGTAAGGCGGCAGTTGGATTTATCTTTATGAAATTTTACAGTGATATAGTTAGTGTTAACAGTTGCAACCTTATTACTAAAATAACAAACGATTTATTATCAACCTAACACAACATTTTCTCTAAAAATATTGCCAGAAACACGCCGGAAAAGTGTCCGGAAATCCGCCATCTCTGTTTTCTGTTGAAACGGCTCATATACTCACATAAGCAAAATGTTTCGTGCTAAAAACGTATAGTGGAATGCCATATTTCACTGGGCGCTGTTTTTTAAAGGAAGTTTTTTGCACACTCAGCAGATTTTATCGAGCGACGCTACGCTTAAAATCTGGGGTTTAGCAAGAGTATGTGCTTAAGGGGAAGCTAGTTTTTTATTTTGCCTTTTTTTTGAGCTACGCTGTTGGAAAATGAATGAACTGCCTGGTTGGCTGCCTGATATTTATTCAGAATAGTACTTTATGAGAAGACTTTGACGACATCTAGGGAATACTAAAATGTATAAGACAATATAGGTACACATGTTATTATGTATGTACATTGTACATATACAAAGATTTTTGTCAATATTTTTGAGTGAATTGAAAAGTAGCATTCTGCCTGATCCTAAATATTGTTTTAGTATCTTATACATAAAGTTTTGTTATTATTTACAGGACTTTTCTATTCGTATTTCCCTTTAACACTTTTAGGACGAAAACTGTGCATAATTAATATCTTTTAGCGGACACGCATTGAATATTCATTAGGCAGACGCCTCGGCATAAAACCTGGCCATTAGAACTGTTAGATCGCCTGTAGTTAATTTTAGAACTATAGTACGTAGTGTAATTACACGTAGCGAGATCACAAAATAACGTTAAATAATATAATAAGAAATATAGACATAACATTAAGATTTTTACTGACTCTAAAAAAGTATTTAAATGAGATATCTGATGTTCAGAGATTACAAACTGCACCAAAAATAAGGGGCTATGTATACAGGCAATAAAATACAACACGATATAACAATTTTAGGTGTCATCCAGTCTTCAAAGTGCCGAATGTATAATATTGTAAGTTTAAGTAAGTAGTAGTTTCTTGGCTATGTCAGATATAAGTGTGTAGGTAGGTATAGGTACGTGAAAACATCTGTCACTATGAATTTATGAAGTGCAATAAGTGCGTTACCGCACGTTGCACACCCTCTCTTACTTCCTCGTTAAAAGGTATGTATATTATGTATGTAAGTACATAAAACCCAAGTGGTGTATCCTAGAGCTACATTTAATTACGATAAGGATATCTTGTTACCTACTGTAATAATAAAACCCGTTATAAATAGGTCCATGGTAACGGCATCTGGTATTTTTCACAAATTTATCTTTTTTATTATAACTTATTCAACTTATTTTGAATTTAAATTCATTGAGAATATAATTAATTTGTAAAATATATACAAGAATACAGTACCTACCTATATCAAAATCTCCAAACCATATTTGAAGTCATTTGAAGGAGCAGAGTGATCAGACACACTAACAAATTAAAACCTGTATGACTATAAATAATTAGTGTGACTACTGTCAATTCATTAGTTTAAATCTTAGTTTGATATACCTGTACATGTGTAGTGTGTACATTATATACTTATTTATAAACAGACATAAGTGTGAAGTACTTTAAGTGCAGGACATAAACAAAAACACATCTAAGTGTAGTACGTATAAGTGTAAGCACTAACCGCGGTATTGTCTCGAGCAGTGATTGTTAGCAAATGAAGTGTTCGCTCGACTTCAAAGGGAGCCGTGTTTGTGCGAACGCTTGATACAGAGTGCAATTGTGAACGTGGATTCGTAGATCTACGAATCCACGTTATCTATAAAGAAAAAAGTTGGAGAAGGTGAATTTGTCATTTTTTTATAACCTCGGCCAATCGTATGTCCGAAGTACCGCTGGAAGGACCAGATAGAAGAGGACCTGCATCAGCTCCATGCTACCGAGTGGTAGCAGGAGATGGCGCAGAACCGGGAGGAGTGGCGTCTCTTTGTGTCGGAGGCCAGGATCCACTTGACATTAGTAAGTCAGTAAGTAGTAAGTAAGTGTCCCACTCCTGGGCAAAGGTCTCCCACAACTTTCTCCATGCGTCATCATATTATGAATATGACATCATGCTTTGTTAATTTTATTTTTTATGTCAAATTCGCGAGAAATGTATGACATGAGGTATGAAATAAAATAGTTTAGTAGTGATTCACGTGTTTAGAATCACTTACACGTTCTTACATACCTACACATACGTCACAGAACACAGAAGTTGCTGATATCAAAAAGTACCTAATTAATTAATTTTGCAGAAGTTGTGAGTTGTAGATTCGTGATTCGCTCGCATTGTTATTCATATTACGTAAAAAATTGAAAATGATGGTAGAAACCTTTTATTCATAGACCAGAAACTTAAAATGAAATATGGTGTTAAATTTCCTCTCTCAACACGAAAATTCTATATTTGAACTGAATACTGATGCCTTTGAGAGACCCGAATCAATCAAAATATTAGAACCCTTATTTCCCTACATAACATTATAATATTCTCCCTGAGGGCGAGACAGATTTAATTTGAAAAATAACTCTCGCATCTCCTCTGACGGCAATCTGTTCTAAAAAATGAAATAAACGCGAAAAAATAAAGAATTTGTATTTTGCCCATCCATTATGGGGCTTGGGTACACACGGTATTGAAAATCGCGCATAAAAATACATAATAAAAATCGTGTAGGTAGAACCTACTTCGTAGTACCATGTATTCTGGGGTAGTAAGTACCTATTACGAAAGTCTACTTAAGACTTTAAGTTCTAGTTAATGTTGCCCAGACCTCCAACTGAAAATTAATTAATTTAAAAGAAGCAGGAAAGAAAAATATGTACATACTTATATCCTTTCTTCTGATCGTTATCGTATGTCATAAAATTAATCCCACCAAAAACATTCTGTAAAAAAATTGCCAAGTCTCGATAGAGCTGCTTTTTAGAGATAAACAAGCAGATATATATATATATATATATATAGAAAAAAGAATGCAGTAGAAAGTTGGCTGAGGATGATGATGATTTTGTAAGATCCGATACATACCACCAGTTCTCATCATATTTAGTTCAAGCACCAACCCGCTATCTCTTATAGTTTTCGAGATCCCTTATGGTACTCTAAGGTCTGATGGCCAAAGTGATGGTGATACTCGGCCTTCGGCCTCGCATCCCGCTCATTTTGACGTCGCATGTACTGCGTTGTCATATTTCTCGTAAAAACGCTAATAGTTTGGCTGTACTCTTACGTTTTCTCATCAGGGTCACCAGGTAGTCCAGATCTTCCATAAATCTTGTTTTGATAGATTTTCCTTTATGTGGGCGCTAAAATCTACCTCTGTACCAAATTTCAGCTCTCTAGGTCTATGGGAAGTACTAGTTCTATTTTGATGATCATGAGTGAGTGAGTCAGTGTCGAAAATGCGAAACTATGCATTAGCATAACTTCGGAACTAATTGATCTACCAACTTGAAATTCTGGATTTCAAGTATGTTATTACGAATTTCTAGATGACGAAAATTTTTGCGTTTTATTCCTATCTAGAGGTTCTCAAATAGGGGGCTGAAAATGCGGCGAAAAGGTTCGAGAAAAGGATGGTACGGCAGTGTTTGCTTCGCGCTCGACTTGGCGGGGGCACTGCCGTGCCCCCAGATATAATTCTAATATATCTTTTCCAAAGTTTTAAATGAATTTTTATATCTAATACTTATTATGAGTTGTTTGGATTTAACCATTAAATAAGATTTTCGTTCGAGAAATCGCTAACTTCTTGTATACCCAAAAGAGGGGTTATCGGATTAAGCCGGTATTTCAATGGGGAAAATTGTTTTTATACGAATTTCACGAAAAAATAGACAACTGAGAGCTGACTTTTGAACTTTTCTCGGCGTTTTTTGTAAATTAGATGATCCCAGGTTTGGGGCTCTTTTATTGATTACGTTAAGTTCTTTTTATGCTCTTTCAAGCGAAAAAGAATTTATTTAAGAAGGTATGTATTCTCTAATTTGATACTTGATAGCTATATATACCTTTATAATATAGTATTAATCAGCGTAGGTGTTTCTTAACAGCAAGAAAATCTTTTAGAATGGAAGCGTAATTAATATTAAACTACCTGTATATTATTATCTGTGTAGTTATTTATTCAGCTACCTATACTACTTATCAATGACTTATCAAACTTATATATTACAGGTCATTTTGGCGCATTTACCTTTTGTATGTATTACAATACTATTTTTAGTTTAGCTGTAATAGTAAAAACAATTTGACCAGAATACTTTTGTGTGCTATTTTATATCCGTACTAGTATAAATTGCAAATAAAACAAGTAGAACTGGAAGCATACACTGTGCGTGGATGTTTGCGAAGAATCGGTTCATTCTGTCAACAGAAAATAGCAGCCTATCAAACGATGCGGGCTCCCCTACCAGTGACTCCTTGTATATTTAGCAAGAAATATTTTTCCACTTTATAGTCACGCATTTGACAACCATGGTGCCTAAATCGACACTGTGATGTGGGATTATATAAGTTAGTACGGGCATGAAACTCTCAAATGAGGATTCCATCCGTATAAACATAAGTTCAATCCGTATTTTTTTCTGCTACTTTCAGTTATTCGTGTGCCCTTAAATGTTCCCAAAAGCACCCAAATAAAACTAGTGTGTTGATTGGTTTCCATTTCCATAGAAATGTTTCACAATTATTTAGATTAGACAAACGCAGTACTTTCTGGAATAGAAAATCGTGTCGTGCGTGAAAACGCCTTATACCCATTTATATTTGTAGATGGTAGTAGTGGAGACAGCAATGTGACAACCGACGTTCGATCGGCGACCCCCTTGAAGAATTTAATCTCGAAATTGCTTGCTTAGCAGATTTCTAGATACGCGACATAAAACCAAACGCTGCGTCTATTCGTATATTCTCGGTACTTCCACTTTTATTGCTCTCCGGAAGAAACTGGGACATGTTCGATTTTGGACTCTTTGGTTTATTTCAGTTTTATATCTAGTATTGAATTATTGGGTACTGCGAGAGAACTGCGCTTAGACTATATGTGATTTTTTCTATTCTTTTACAAAAGTAGGTCGTTAAACAAATCTTTATGAATCTGAATGATTTATGAATTTCTACACAATAAGCAATACTCTCATAACACAGACATAAACCTCTCATTTTGATAATTAAATAAATTTGTATGAGAGCATGATTTCTTTTGATGTTATTTCAGTAAATGAATACTACATACTTTTCAAATTTCATGCACATATATTTAAGACTAGTACATTAATTAAGATACGAGTGCTGACCGATTATCTTTTCCACTTTATCTTTTCACAAAGTGTCTTTAAAGTCTTCTCTAAAAGTGTCAAAGCAGGAGCTGAGAGATTAACCTCCTCCTCTCGACAGGTCATCTATTACCAGCTGATAGAACAGATTGACAGCTTGCCCCGGCTCTGATAAAAAGTTTGCCATAAAAAGTTTAAGTTTGTTTTGATCAAAGATTCTAAGTGAACGTAAAGGAGCATACCATTTTTACGTCTGGCAATTCTGGCTTGACAGTATTTTGGTTTTTCTGCATCGAAATATAGTCTATTTCGATGTTTTTTTGTATAAGTTGCAGAGCAAACTGGTAGTCAATACAATTTGTAAGGTTTCTGGCAGTTGGGAAGCGCGACACGAACTACTGTATCTATTGCAATTTATTTGTTTATTTATACATAGAAAAGATTACAGTGGTCCACAAACATGTTGGTTTCCCCACGATGTGTTTTTTTTTGTATGTTCGTCGGTCAATCCACCAACATATAGAAGTCGGAGATGTTGTCCAACAAACACTGATCACATCAAAAAATTTGAAGCGAAGTTTAGTCTATAAGTAAAGTAGCAGTATACCCCACGATGTTTTCCTTCACCGCTCAGCGAGTGCAAATCTACAAGTCATTTAGTGAAGGGCCGGATTCGAACCAGGGTGCGCTGGATGACATGCAGACACTGGAACAGCTGAGCCACACTCGCTTGGACACACTAGCTTGATACTAAATATACGTAATAGAAATTTCAAATTTGTTTATTGACCAAAAACGTATAGTTTCGTACATACATTATGTTCGATACCTTTTGCAGTGCAGTAGTATTTTGCAGTGCAGTGTGAATTTCAGTAGTATTTTGTACGTAGGGGGAACGCTATGAAACCCTGCGCTAAGTCCCTTAGCCCTCATCGGTATCAGAACAGCCGCAGAACATTTCTTGTAAGTTTATAAATTTAAACAACGATGACAATGTATTATTATCTTCTCAGTCAATTAATCAACCTGTAATTGAAGGCTTTTCCCAACGACCCCGAACAGAAGAAAATTTGAGAAGTTAATCAGCCAATGAGCACATTAATTATTAAAATTACCATCCTAACTCATCTTGTTATTGAGTTAACATTATAAAATTAGCCGCAATTCGTCGAAATTCGCTAAAATTTGCGAAAATTCCGACATTTATTTAAGCTTTTCGTAATGTTATGACTTCGGTAATGCAATTACATCACATCTCTCGCCGAATGGGAATTGGATTATACTCGTTTTTGCATTAGCACTCATTCGAATTTACATAATATTTTGCTCGGCGGAGAACGTGTGTACTTACTTTATGCATACGGACGTTTTGGATAAAAGCGTGTCATGTTATTTTTACTAATTCTGATTATTTGGAAAATTTGAATTACAGTTTCAGGATTTTTTTACATAGACTCGTTTGAGTCGCATTTCCTCATGTCTGAGGGTCGTGAGTCCTAAGCAGAATTAATTCGTTAGGGGAGTTCTCTTGGTCAGATTCATTGTCCGGGTGGGCGCCCAGGTCCTTCCAAGGAAGACACATATCCTCGGATATTGTGGTCCTCAGACATGTGACTTCCTCGTTATGTTTTCCTTCACCATAAAGCGAGTGCAAATCTTACAAGTCATTGTTGTAGGACCGGATTGGAACCAGGGCACATCAAGATAAAAAACAGGGCCCCACTCGCTTCATTACATCTGACTAACCATGACTTTCGCTAATGCCGATGAGGAAACTATAGCAATTACATTTCAGTATTTTGTACCTACGGTGTACTAGAATAGAGGGCTATGCTCAGCAGTGGACGATAACATGCTGGTGATGATGATATTTGATATGATTTTTGTACAGTACTTAAATACTTTCTTCAGCAGCACGAAAACAATAAATAGGTAACAATTTACGTTTCTCTGAAATGTGATCATACTTTGCTCAGCAAATAAAGAAGGACAGAGTAAATCAAATAAAAGTTGAGTCAATATTAATAATTAGGTAATTTTTTTTGTATAAAATATGTGTATAATTTAACAAATTATGTAAGTTAAAATCTGTCGCTAAATTACTAATTTATCTAGTTTCCCCCGGCTCTCAAAGTCTCAAACTTGCCGTTGAGAAATTCAAATAAAAGCGAAAAAACTTGAAAAAAGCTCTTGAAATATTCCCTAGAATTTTATTATAAAACGGGCCAAGTAGAAAGCAAGCAGACAGTGATAGTTAAGTGCTTAATGTATCCGTGGAGAGGCAGTCGCGAAGCTTGCAAATTGAAATTGCTTAAGCTAGGCTTTCAATCTTGCAACGACGATTTTGTAGCTGATTGGTACTCAGGTAATTTGTATTCTTCAATTAATAGTTAAGCTAGCAAATTGAAATTGTTTAAGCTAGGCTTTCAATATTGCTACGTCGATCCTCGGTATTCATGTATGTTCATTTGTATTCTTCAGACTGATTTTTTTCAATGACCAGTCAGGCATTTGGCCACTGGTCCATCTGAACCGTTACGTAGCTGTTGGCTGAAGGTTGTTTGAGAATGCTTGTACTTACATACTTAAACTGATGGTACGCTTTTGGATTCAAGGTGTGGGATAGGTGTAGGACTATTTAAATAAATAAATATTTCAGGACATGTCACACAGCGCTATCTAGCCCCATAATAAGCTTACGCTTGTATCATGGGTACTATATAACGGATATAATACATATATACTTTTTTATTTACTAACTTGCTTTTGAAAAGCATCATCAGGCTGATAAAGCGCTTGGTGATCGATTTTACCTCTGGAGGTGGTAGTCAGCGGGTATTAGAATGTAAAGGCGATGCTCAGTAAGATTTTCGTAGCGGTAAGAACTGAAATTACATTTTAATGCATTAAAAGTACTGCAGAATTTTTCATTATATAATCTTAAACGCAGTTTCCGTTCATGAATTCCTAATCTCCTCAAATACAAACAATTTGCCGATAGGACAATTTAATAAGATCGATAAATCGCAACTGTAGCCTAAACAAAGTCTACTTTATGAGAGTTATTCAGTTTTAATATTTTGCCGTCGAAATAAGCTCTAACAGCGGACGTTTATGATAAAACCTTTCATTAGACTGGTTTTTATTATTTAAAGTTTAAAAGATTCATTAAAAGTCGAACATTTCGAATACAAAGTAGACTAGCGATTTTATCAATATAGCTTTAACGCGGGCGCTATGTGAAATCAACATTTCATAAAAATCAAATAAAATAGAAGTATGTACCTCTAGAGTTAATTTTTTTCAAGTTTATATAATTTTGATTCAGTGTTAAGATAACAAAAAACGCCAAAACACGATTACGTTTACTTCGCTCGATAGTTTTATTTTTTGAAAAATAGTTGTTTTTGAAATATTTTTCACTTTTTTTTCCAAAAGTAGTACATACCTACATTTAAATCAATTTAATTATGTCTAAAAGATAATGTTATTATTTAGAGGAGTAAAAAGCCATAAATAGAATATTCTGAATTGCTGATTTTATATGAATTTATTTCGTCAAAAACGTCTGCAAAACTGCTCAAATTGTGCAAAATTGTTTGCGTGTGGACAAACTCGTCGGCCGGAGCTATGCGCGCGATGCTCATGCTCACCCTTGCTTGCATGAAAAGCAACTGTTGTCATTTTTCCAAGCGCAAAGCGTTTTCGGGTGAAATATCGTGGCCTGCCTACCACAGCTAACCTAGCTCCTGAATCACTTTAATTCTGTTTTTTTAATCAACGCATGCTTTTACCTGTATCAATCTGTATGTATATGTACTCGTATATCTTGGATCTAGAAGAATGTCGAGGTTATTAAGAAAGAAAAAAAAGAATATACCTAAACGAAATATACTACCAGCTTGTAAGGATTTCACGACAAAAACTTGGTATTTAATTTACCGTCCGGATCTACCCTCTGTGCATTCGCGACATAGGTCTGTCTAGTGCAGAGACCAGGATTAGAACACATAAAAGAAACTATGCGATTCTTTTATAGTTACAAGTTGTTATTTATCTGTTAAACGTAGTAAGTAATTGCAACATATACGAACTTACTTACAAAATCAACAAAGGGACTTGACAAAAAGCTCCAAACTCATCTGCTCATAGTGCAATCTGATCGCAGATAGTTGAAAGATTAAAAAAAAAATACTTACAAAATCTAAAAAGAGAGAGATGATGTTAACTAACTCAAAAAGCTATCTCTTACCTCAATCGTTTTATTGTTTTACTTTAATTAACAAAGCATTTAATTTAAAAATCACATCAAAGTCAGTTAAATATTCATTAGATTTCCCAACTGAGATCCGAATCTCCGGGCTGCGGTTGCTACGGTCAAATCCGTCCAATTTCCGCTGAAACGCATACGGAGCGAGTTCGGAAATTAATTTATGATCAAAATCGATGCGATCGGCATAATTAGAACCCCTGATCATGTTTGGACGTAGATAAAATAACTAAGAGACATCTAACTACTTGCCTATACGAACAATTCCGTCAATCATATTATACTGGTCGGACCAAACAGCAATCTCGTTTTACCACACATCTTGGTGAAGAACTAATTAGAGCCTACACTGTTGCCACCTTAGATGGTTGACCGTGCATAAAAATCAAAACATTGATTAACGGATAACACATTAAGTAATTTATTCTTTTCTAATTAAGTTGCTACTTAAGTGAATAATTCATTTCTTAATTAATGTAATTGGTTGTTACCGTTTTAATTAAGTAAATAAATAAATTATTTTTTATTTACATAAAAATCTTACAGACTTCGTAGTGGTCACCTCGTTATGTGAGTACAACAGTTGTTACATCACGTCATAAGCTTCTCAGGCGGCTTTTAAACTCAACAGGGTTCTCAATATCCTCTTACTTTCAATTTGTCAGTTAATCAGTTAAATAAATTGTAAATAGTATCATAAATTATGCATTATTTTTTATTAGTATGTAATGTTTTATAGGGTAGGGGAAGGTCAAGGAGGGCAAACATGGATCAAATAAAAGAAGAGGTACAGAAGACCGAGTATCGTAGCGGCAACTCCATCTACAAGAGCGTAGCTCTCAAATAGAAAACTCAGGTTTTAACAAGGTTATCTGTTTAGTTTTTAACCGATAATTAGGCGTCCAAGAGGTGTGAAATTGAATTTGACGCCATGATCATGTTTGATCGAAAATTCACGGTTTGCGAGTTTTGTTTTAGTGCACACAAAGCCGAAACCTGTGCACTCTGTTATCTAACTGATGCAAATGTTACATTTACATAAAACCTATTAATTAGCGCTCTATTGTATTTGTAGAATGTTTGTCATATTTTATCTGTTACTGAAATAAATCTAAATATATAAAACTCAAAGGTGACTGATTGACTGACTGACTGATATAGTGATCTATCAACACACAGCCTAAACCACTGGACGGATCTGGCTTAAATTTGGAAAGAAGGTAGATGTTATGACGTAGGCATCCGCTAAGAAAGGATTTTTAGAAATGCCACTTTTAAGGGGGTGAAATAGGGGATGCAAGTTTTACTTTTTAATGCGAGCGAAGCCGTGAGCACCCACTAGTTATCTATAAAGAACATTTGCCACGTTGCACATAACGAGTATAGATTTATATCAGAATTTGAAGAAATGTAGCTAAAGATATTCTCGGTTAAGTTATCTATCAAAGAAAAATAACTAAGTTTGTCCTCAGTAACCTATGTATGTGCAAATCTATTTATCTTCGTAACAATTTTTAATCAAAACAGGTCTGCTTGTTAAACGTAAAGAAGTACACACCGACTCTCTGACGATTCTACTTTTTTATAATATTTTGGTATATTTAACATATTTTTATAGCAAACTATCAAATTCCCCGGAATATTTGGTAATTTTTTGGTCCATTACTAGAATGCGGCGCAAAGCTCCGCTCGCTGTTTGCACAAACATGCAGATCTCGTGGCCTAGTTACTCGGGACAGACACGCGCACAAGTCATTGCAGGCTTTATGAACTAACTTGTAAAAACCTTTAATATATTCTAATAGTTTAAGATAAATAAAACGATAACAATTAAATATATAAATCCTCCTTCGCGTGTCCGCCAATGGCGAATCTCGACTATTACTTGTCTATGTTACGGCTATGCGCATGTAAAACCAAATTTAGTCTTAAAAAACTAAAGTATATAAAGGCTTTGGGTGGGTTCTATCATTTGAAAGAACGGCTAGATAATCAAATTTATAATCTCTAAATCTATAAGTTTAGATTTCAATTTTTAAATCGAATGAGCAATTAATTGAGCATGTTATCGCCAGTCACTTGGAAATATTGATTCGAACATAAATGGAATCAGTGATAGCCGTCTGTGACACAAAGTACTTACCAGTGTTATCAGTTAACATTAAACTCTCGATCTGAAGAACCTTTTTTTTTGTAGTATAAACACTAAGCCAACTAAACAGTTCTCTGTCCAGCAGTACGCCCGATTCTCGCCTGCCGTATGTCCCTGTTTGCTCTGTCACAGCAAACATCATACTCGTACCTACATACTGTTTGTACGCTGTACGGTACACTTGAAACGTTTTGATGAGCCATGTTTAATAAAATAACGGCCCGTTTTTGGGAAATGTTTGCAACCAAAATTTGTTTCAATTTGTTTATGTTTGTTTGGATGAAATTATGTAAAGAATTATGAGTAAATCACAGCAGACTATAAAGTATTTTTGCTCCTACATAAGAAGTCTCTCTTATTTTAGGTGTAATGTATGACGATGACGTGTATCTGTATATTAAATATTTGTTAAAATAAATGGGGCGTCCTCAGGTGTACCCGTAGCAATCCCAAATAAAAAGAGTTTTAATCTATGTATCTCCTTACCAGCTTTCAATCCAATAACTGCAACCAAACGATCGCAGACGCGTAAAATTATTAAATACACTCATACACATAAAACCTTCGATCAACAATATTGTTGATCGAAGCATAAAACCTTAAAGTTTAACCTTTAAAACATTACTCATTCGTACGCACTTACGCGTCGTTCACCGACTAAACTTACCAAATTTACTGAATAAAATGTATAAACACTGCCTTACAAGGCTTTTGAAAGTTTATGAGAGTGATGTCTACTAGGCTGGCGGCGCCTCCATTTTCAAATCATAACATGCAAACCACCATCAGAATTGCATACGAGTTGACCGTTTCGAATGCTATTCGATTCTAACCTCATCGAATCAAACGTCGGTCAGTTCCCTCACATATAGGTAGGTATGTATATAGGATACAGTGTAACCTAGATCTGCATTTTGGGAAATGGAGCCGCGCCGGACATGTTACATGCTTCAATCACAGAGCGCTCTCTCGAGCCCTGTATTTACTGACTGCTATACTGTAGCACAGCGCGGTTGCGTTGCGCGAAACGCCGCTTTTAAAAGGAGGAAATAGAGAGCATTCACTAGTTATATATATATAATACCTAGATAAATTAAGAGGGTTACATTAGCTTAGAAGCTTACACATTTTCGTTACATTAGCTCTCAATTGGTTTAAAAAGTTAATCAGACAAGTTTTCTGAAATTTCACTGGGGTGTCTTATTTCGGGGCCTGAGATTTAAATCGGTACCTAATGTTTCAGTGATGTTATTTGTATTATATATGTCTAAACTTCTAAGCAGAGTAGTATGAATAACTGACCTAGGCTCGCTTTACAAAACTACATTTATGTAGATGGATATCAGAAAAAAAGCAAATTTATTGGTTCTTCTTCTTATCGAATGAGAGTGGCCAACTCTGGTTCTAAGAGTTTTCAAACCACCCTAAGGGCCTCTGACATGGCTTAACGACAACCGTACTAGACAAACAGCCGGGACCTACAATTTAACGTGTCATCCGACCCACGGAAGCGCCCAAAATAGAATGCAACTTTTCGGTCACCCATCCAAGTACTGACCGCGTCGACCTTTGTCAACATTGGTAATCGCATGCGATTGCCTCCGCTAGCTGAGCTACGGGCGCACTAAGTAATTAATTCGTATTATATGGCTTTGGTTAAGCTGCCTCATTTTCGAGCCAAGAGATCTTCAAAGCGAGAGCGAACCTGTTCTTTTATAAGCACGCTCCATCTTAAACCACATCTAATTGCTTAAAGCAAAAACAAGGACACTCGTTTTAGTTATAACGTACGAAACAAAGTAGTATAAGTAAGTACCTAAATTTTTGCTAAATAAAGTTATCTTAAGTTACCTTTATCTTTAGTTATACAAAATTACCGCATGACGTGAAACAACGCAACCCCACCACTTCCCGTGCAGTGCAGAGTCAACATAATGGATGAGCATTGCATTTGGCGAGCGCCCAAATTTACTGGCAGATAGTGTATGTAGTAGGTACATGTTCTACATAATGTGTCGCTCTAATGGCGCGCTATCGGTTTCTAATTAACTTGGTCGCACTGTATTGTGACGTCATAACGCGAATTTTGCAGTTTGTTTACTTTTGACAGTTATCGCTGTGTTTTGGTTTGCTGAATAAAAGAAAACTGGATTTGGAAGGAGTGAAACATTTGATAAAAGGGAAATTTGCGATAGGTCTAAATATTGGTTTTGGAATAGTTAGAAAATGCCATGACTAAAAAGATGTTGAGAAAATAATAATTGGGGATAGGTCTAATTTTGGTTTTGGAATAGTTAGCAAATGGCATGACTTAAGATGTTGAGAATACATAAATTGAAAAGGTAGGATTTTGGTTATGGAATAGTTACCATATGCAATTATTTAAGGTGTGACGGCAACGAACAAAGCGATTGTTGCTTTGTTCGTAGCCTTGCTTTGACAATGCTGGGTTTGACATTCAATACTCGGGATATCATGGCAATGTGTTTGATCGCTATACTGCAACCATGGAAATAGAAGAGAGGGATGAAATAAAAAATCCTTGACTGCAACTGAATTTGGTGTCAGAGGCAGACCTCATACCGTAGTTCAGCTGTAATAAGTTAAAAAGTAGGTTAGTAGTTAGTAGTAGGTATCACAGTTGCCGTTAATAGCCCTCCTCAAATAGTTATATCAATTTTGATCATTTTATAAAAACGAAGTTTTAAAGTTTTACCTACCTATTATATTCTAGAGCTTTCATTAATAAAATAATTTTACTAAATAATAATAAAAGTACATCACATTTTATTGATATAGTTTAATAACTTTACCTAAATAAAAAAAAACTTTAACCACCACGCATCACTATTGATTTTATCAGCAAGGCTGTAGAACAAAAAACAAATAGCAAGATATACCTATGTAAAATTGTACTAACTTCTACGCCTGAGTGAATCCCCTACTCGGGACTTAATACTATCTTCAGGAGATAATACTATAGCACAGATGACGAATTGGTACATTATCAGCATCTGTGTTCAGACAGAAAGTGATGGTTAGTACATATACATGGTTATTTACGAAGCTGATGCTATGCTAGGTCATTGGTCTAAATAAATACTTAGGTACATATTATATTCAAGCAGTCATATTGCAAAAAATTAACATTTGTTTGACTAGTCCGTGAGTAGCTCCCCGAAATAGCAAAAAATGCTCTCGCAGTCTTGTATGGTATAGTATGTCTAACCGTGTGTATTTTTATGTAAGGTTTTTTTTCAGGTTCAGTTTTAAATGAATTTAATTAATATGTAAGTTGGTAACTTATAAGGTCGGTAGTGTTTGTAGTTAGTTAAAAATCGGAGTCGTTTCTTTATTATTTAAAATTAGGTAATTAGATACGTACTTAATAAAATTAAAACGAGATAATTTGAATTAGCCTTACGTAGCACATAACCTTGTACAAAAGCAAGATAACACGAAATCATAAACATATTCTTACTTTATAAACAAAACGGTTTGCAAATCTTTACGATTCGACCGATTGTTCCCCTTTACCCAAGGATAGGGACTTTACTGGACACAATTTGAGGAAAACTGGATCCATATAAATACAGACCCAAGATCGTTGTAAGGCAGAATACAAACATACTTCGGGTTGAAGATATCTCATCTCTCCAATTATAAAAAAATGTGAGTATTAACATCATCTACAGCCGGTTTCTTCTCTTGCTTCTATCGACCTAGCAGTGTGCTTAGGCAGACATCTCCTGATATCTCGTCAAGTTTGTGTCGTTGTCGTTGTGTCAGCCTAATTGTAACACTAACTAACGAAGTGTTTTTATTTGTTTTCATATTTTTTTATAAAAATTTGCTGTGGTGTCCTGCGGTTTTTAATTGAATTAGATTGGAATAAAAATAAAGAAGCATTTTATAACTATTAATTAATAGTTATAAAATGCTTCTTTATTTTTTTGGTCAATAGTCTAGCTAGAATAATTAGTCTAGCTAGACTATTGACCGCCAAAGAAAAAAAAATACACGAACTTACAAACTTTCGTCTGTTTAGGCTTTCGTTAATTTTAGAGCTATCTCTACGTATGATTTTCTAAAGTTTTAGCCATATTTCTGTTTTAAATAAATAGAATTAATAGTTTCAAAATAACGTGACAAATATTAATTTTATTCTTGTTTTCAGACGTTACAATGCAACAAATCCTGTGCTTTGCTGTTTTGATCGCATGCGCGTATGCACAAGTCTCAATTTCAGCGGAACGGGCGGCACAGTAAGTACCTGAATACTATAAATCCACTGATAACTAACCATTTACTATTATAGATAATTCACACATAAAAATTAAGTACCTATTTTCATAAATAATCATAACCTCCTTGTAATTTTATAGATAGCTTAACTGTGAGTTGCTATCAAAATTTTATAAGGCGTTTTATTTTTACCAAGATTATAGTAAAGTTATACTATATACTATGGTCTCTGATAGAACACTCATGTATTGGACCATTGTCTATAATAACTACTTCATGAAACTAAATAATAATCTTTTTACAGTAATCCTTATCCATACGCCAAAAGAATGTCCAGACATCCCAGAGACCTAACATGGGATAAGCAAGTTGGCAATCATGGAAAAGTATTCGGTACCCTAGGACAGGATGGCAGTGATCTATTTGTAAGTACCAAATAGTGTTTTTAATAATTTTGCACCTAAAGTTTAATTAGCAATTCTTAGCCAAAATAAGGACAATTTTATTTTTACATAGGGTTTGATTTTGAGCCATCTATTAAAAAAGAAACAGACTAGTTTGCTTATCTCTTACTTTGAAATAAACTTCACATGAACATCGCTAGGTGTCTCTATTACGCAATTCCGCCATAAAAATCTATATTTCAAGACTTTATGCCAACATATTTATTTCTGGTAGGTTTTTCGTTGGTAAAATAATATTGATTTGAATTCTATTTTCAGGGCAAAGCTGGATATAATCATCAAATTTTCAACGATGGCCGTGGAAAACTAGATGCTCAAGCGTATGGTTCGAGAGTGCTTTCTCCTTACGGTGACAGCACCAACTTCGGCGGTGGTCTCAACTGGGCTGACAAGAATGCCAGAGCCTCTTTGGACTTGAACAAACCTATTGGTGGACACACTGGTGTACGTTTTATTTTGTTTGTGTAGCTACTTATTGAAATAAAAAATATTGAATTATTCAAAACTTTGGCGAAAAGCGCCATCTATGTCATGTCATCAACAACATTTGATGCAAGCTGTAACCACTACAGCGGCGTATCATTTTAGTTCGTCAAACTTTTGAAAGATGGCGCTAAACAAAATTTGTATGTAAAAATATTTATTCAGTAAAAATATTTTTTTTATTCATTACAGTTAAAAGCAACCGGTGAGGGCCTGTGGCACTTGAACAAGAATTCGGAACTCTCAGCTGGTGGTTTCTACACTCAACCATTCCTTGGCCACGGAAGAGCCGATTACGGCGGCCAAGTGAATTACAAGCAGCGTTTCTAGTCAAAAAATAAATTATTACTGTGATTGTAAATAGTAAAATCTTGTATAAACAAATATAGTTCTTCCAAATAAATAAATTCATTCCTTAAAATATCATTGTATTTTATTCCGTCAGCTATATTTTGTAAGCTTGTGTAATTTGCTACATGGTTCATAAGTTATTAGCTAGAGAGCGCTTTTTTATCCAAATAAAAAGTGCAGGTATTATAATTTACTCTATGGTAGAGGTCAATAAAATTAAAAATAACCACATGTAACTACTAGACTTTGTGGTAACAAATTACATTAGTTTGTCTTTAATTTTCCACCGCTCCATATATATTGCAGGAGTAGGCACCAAAACTGAGATTTTAGCCGCTTCAACAAAAATCCATTTTATCCCAGCGAAAAAGAAAATATTCGTTAGGTACGAACATTTTAGTAGTCGCATAAGTACTCAGTATTCGTTTAGTATATAAACTATAAAGTATAGGTCACAGTTTGCTTCTTACAGATTTATTTTTAGGGAAAATGTCTGCAAATTTGCGTGTTTATCTAAAACGCTTCATTGCACACCATTTTTGTCCTAATACATTTGGAAATTGACGGAATAATGTTCCGCTTCCATGTTTCATACAAAAATGTCATGAAAGTTTTGTAAAGGAACAGAATATAATTTGAAGTTTTATGTTTTGGTTAGTTACCATCTACCAACTGTAATAAATGTTTGCACAATATTTATCTTTATGTGATAACCCATGTAACACACAAGTTCTGTATATCATATGTTACCGAGGCCACATGGAAACCGTTTGCAGTTTAAATGTCCTGCATATCAGAGTTATATCCTACTACATACTATAGTGCTGATATATTCCCAAGTAACACAAAACTGCATCATATCAGCCCACTTCGATTAATCCGGTTCCTTGGAATGTGATTCATTTGAGATAAGATATAAATTAATCAAAGTGTTTATTATTATCTACATTTAATTTTATAATCATGAATAGAATCTTCTTCTTACGATAAAACCAGATAAGTTTCTATACTACCTAAAAATATTTCATAAAAATAGGATAATAGCATAGAAAAATATTAAAAATCGTTATCTCTCGATAGTAGGTACGGTAGGTTTATGAATGTGATAATTTTATAACTCATTGATTTCGGAAAATAAATAAAAGAGATAAGTAAGTACCTACATTAAATATATATTTTTATTATTTCTATACCGATACATTTATCTAGACACTATTTCCAATAATTTGGCATCGTTAGAAAAGATGTAACTGATAATGGTCTCTAGGTTTTACATAGATTCATATAAAAAATGTATTTTATTTAATCTTTATACCTATGGCACTAGTAATCGCAGGAAAGCATTACGAATGCAGATTCATTTTCTTTTATTTTTTTTCAAATTTAAGTGCAAACAAACAAAAATCGTGCAAATAATCTCAATATAAATCAAACACAGCCAAACACCAGTCACTACAATTTTTCTACAAAGAAAATTGGCTTAACTTTTCTTCAACTTATCTTTGCCCGTTACAATCTGTCTCACAAAGGTGTAAATGAGATGGGCAGCGAATAGAACAATAGCTAGAACAAACACAACAAAGAGTCCTAGAGCAGTAAGGAGCTCTACGTCTAGATATTCGCTCCACGACATGTTGGCGGTGACGGCTTTCATGTGGGACGCTCCGCCGTGCCTCAGGAGGTACTCTGTCCACCACACGGCTCGCTCTAGAGACGTCTGGGGCTGGTCGTTCATGATCGCACGAAGGCGCTCCATGTTCTTACGGTAGCTGGAAAAGACATGATAAAATTAATTCAACATCCATATCATTTGCATCTGTCAATGAGCTTGTTATAATAATAATATACCTACATGCCATTTTCAGCAATCTTTGGTAAAGGTATCTTAAAAAGTATTGTTAATGTTAGATGAAGGTTACGGAATGTAGCCCAGGTACGTATTTGTTTTCTATATTGCCTACAAAGTTACATAGGAGTAGATACATACATGTACATAAAATTAACAGCTTTGTTTTCGACTGTACATTGTTAAACATCATTAATCGTGAGTGGTAATTGTCATCCATCAACATCAACGTTGAATATCTTAGCGTTATTTTTGATACTCATCTCTTAGCTCATACATCCAATAATTGCAAGCTATGTATATTCATAGAGGTCACCCACCAATGCGGTGGGTTCATGACATAAGAGAAAGCGCAGGGAGTGCCTGGATCCACCTGATGAGTCGATACCCGGATGACCCTGCACTCGAGCCGCAAGAGGAGGGGTCACCCCTCCTGACGTGAGCATACATTGACCGTGGACTGAGGTCTGGGCGGGAATTGCGGAGGAGTATTGCTCGCTTGCTCGCGAAGCCCACCCTTTTCAAAACGAATATCGAGGTAGGTTTTAGTCGGTAGGTAATGGAGTCTCATAGCTCCGAGCGAGCCCGACATACTTCGTTGCATATTGTCCGCAGATGGCGATAACGGGCTGATGGTTATGGTGATGATTCATTAAAACTACTCACCTGTCATCATTGATAACAGTATTGATGGTATCCTTGAATTTCTCCTTGGTAACGTCTCCCATATCCAATCTGACACCCACTTTGTGATGGACATACATCTCCACGTTAAACCACTGGTCTCCAAGCATGGGCATGCCTATAAGAGGCACTCCAGCTGTGATCGCTTCATCAGTGGACTGCAGACCTCCTTGGGTAATGAACACTTTGATTTTAGGGTGTTCTGGAACAAGATAGAATATTTTTATGGTAATGTTGTAATCTGTAGTCTGTAGAATTTAGGCACGGGTATTTATCATTATATGGTCATTATCTAGTTTTTGTTCTCTTTGACGCGTGTGACATTTATCTCATAAACTATGTACTTATCTATAAATATAATAAAGCTGAAGAAGGTCAACATTCTGTTCATGGAAGATATTTATATATACTTTAAATGGATAATAAATACGTTTTAGCAGTGTTTATACCTACTTTTAGTCTGTTTATCTAACGAAAGCGAGTGTGGCTGAGCGGCGCCAGCGTTTGCTTTTCATCCAGATGCACCCTGGTAAGAATTCGGCCCCACACCAATGACTTATACTTTCAAATTATGAGTGGTTTTGCACTCGCTTAGCGATAAAGGAAAACATCGTAGGAAACCGAAATGTTCGAGGACCACAATATCCGCGGACATGACGTGGCATCGCAGTTTATAACCCACTACGTTGTATCTGCCCAAGAGTCCCCAGTCAGGAGTCATAAGCACCACAACACGAGAGACTCAAGAGAGATCTCTATTTATCTTTTTCTCTGTTTTTTTGTGTCTCTGTGTATCTGTTTATTTAAACGCTCATCACGCAAAAACGGCAGAACGGATCATCATGATTTTTGGTATGTAGGTAGGATGGGCTACTTTTCATTCTAAAATAATGCGAGCGAAGCCGCGCGCATGCACTAGTATATTAATAAAATGTCACACTGTGATAACGAGCTAGACACTAACATATACCTAAATGAGTAGACAAATTCTTGCATGAATAAGTAACAATACATACACATAATGTACATAGTCGCTAGCAAATACCCTAAATAATTATTAGGCATAAGAAAAAGCATGAGGATGTATTATTGAACAGTTGATGGCCACAATAATTAATTTATGTAATATCTAGTGAACGCCCGAGGGTGCGCTGGTTTTATTTCGGGATAAAACCTAGCCTATTTCTTTTTCCATGATCCGTAGCTCTAAAATAGACCAACAAACACACTTTCATTTTTATTTTATGGCATACCTAATATTATGTGTTTTATTTCAATACTATTAGTACAGACAGACATGCCTATTATATCATCCAGCAACCAGTTCAAAATGTGCAAAGTCATAGTGACTGACTAAATTAAGATATTGTTAATAATAGGCGGTCGACCTTGAATCTTATTTATGTTACGCATATTGATAAGCGTTTATATACTACCGTAGGTACATGCGGTATCAATTTAGGTTTCGGTTAAAATTAAGTTAGCATAATAATATGTTATTTTGTTAGTTTGTTAATGTTTGTTCCTCCGTCATGCCACATGCTGTAACGATAAAATTAATAGTTACTTATATGAATGTAATTTAGAGGTCCCGAAGCCATGTCACAGGCCCTTGGGGCGGCATAGTAAACTCTCGATACCAGAGTTTGCCCCTCTCATTCGATAAGAAGAAGAGGTCCCGAGAGTGAAAAAAACAACCAACAAAGCAACGAGCATCCACTAGTATGATAATTATAAAGTTGTTATAAAATAATAATAAAAAATGATGGCGCAACAATCTTATAGTCGCTGCAAAATCATGACTTGACTAAATGCTCTTGAATTAAAACTATTAAACATATCAGTCTATTTATATATTATTTTTGGGCTTATGTATTACCATCATTTAATGATAGGTATTGCGTCCGAAAGAGAATATTGTCATCATAAATTAATTTCTATAATTATATTATTGCCTATTATTTTTTAATACTAGATTATATTACTTTTGGGAGCACTGCGGCGCCCATACCAAAAACAAGACGTTGCCATAGGGGGTGACAGAGGAACAAACATACTGTCCTATCCTTCTTATTTGTATGATACAAACAAATATATGCATACATATAAGCTGGACCACTAGAATACTGAAATACTCGTAGATTTGAGAATAATTGGCTGGGTGTAATTTCCTGGTATCAGACCAGATTGTATGTAATAACCTTTTTGTTGTAGTCAGTTGCAAAAATAATGTAGATACTCACTCAATAAGTCGGATTGCGGAAGCCACTTGGATATCTTGATGTTAGGTGACTGGTTTGGCAAAACATCTTTGTCCCATTTCCATAGAACATCGTAAGGAAGTTCAGAGAATGCCTGCACCAAGGTCTGGATCTTCTCTGGAGGAAGCAGAGATGGGCTCACGTTGGTACCGTAGCTGATGTATATCACGCCGTTCTTGGATGAATCCAGATATGCTTTTAGATCCTGAAAAGAGAACAGATGAGTGTTGAGTTTTAAGAAAATGCAATTCGTAATTATCATGTTTTTTATTCTATTGCACAATATGAATATGTAATTCATAGATATAACAAAAAAACTCCCATTTAAATAATTTTCGGAGACACCGGCCTATTAAATTTCCATATGGAGTTAACGCAAAGGCGATAGATACAGCAACGGAGGCCTTGATGGGGCTCCAAAAATGACGAGTGGTCTAAGAACCCAACTAATGAGTTCATTGCAATCACTGGGACTTTGAATATACGTGTGGAACCAAATGCTGGTCATTACAAGCTTCTAAAATGATCAAGTCATAGCTGTTCTTGTTTTTATTTATGTAATTTTTCGCTTCATCCGTCTGCATTTGCATATCAAAGATATTCTGTCTTGATATTATTAATATCATTTGTTCAAAGGCATCATTTGGATTGCCTTTCCAAGCATAGAGAATAGATCGTAAAGGTCAATTTCTGTTAGGTTTGCTGGAGCTTGTCCCTTCGGGAATGCTGGATCAGTGATGATGACCACTTCATGGCCACGCTTGACGAGCTCTTGTGTGAGAGGACGGAACACCACTTGATGGCTGATGGAAGGAGTAGGTACCACGACCAATGTTCTTGCAGCTTCAAGAAAACCACACAAGGCCACGAGAGCCACACAATTTAGTACCAACTTCATTATAACACGCTTTGGCTTATTGAAGCCCGATAGATAGTATACATACATATACAGAGATTCGATGCCTGTTTTATACCTAATATAAGACAGTTATCATCCTCTTTGATGTAAGCTCAAATCAATATTTGATAATGTCACTCGTAGATAGATATGATGACTGGGTTTTTATTAATCACTTTCAAAACGCAATAATTTAAATTGTTAGTTAACAGGTGGTACTCACGTATAACTATACGTGAGTTCTGATTACATTCTGTAAGTTCATGTTATGTTATTCATGTTATATTAACGTGAAACATTTTTAATACTTATTTTCAATTTTAAGTAACGGAGGAAGCGGAAAGCCGACGTCATGTCGAATAAGAATATCAAGAAATTGGCTGAAAACCGGGAAAGGATATAAGGAGCATTCCCCGCAGCCAAGGGTCGTCTTTAAATTATAACTGGTTTATTGATACCAAATGTATATAACAATAGGCAAGATAGAAATAAACAGTTAAAATAAAATAATCTCACCTTGGGTAGTTCCTTGTTTATCTTCTGATGCAAACCTCCCATATAGATGATACCTGGAGGCACAGGCCGATTAAATTCCCAAATAGGATGTACGTTCAAAAACAACAAGTCAATGTTTTTATATAATTCACTGATGTCTGGAACATCTGAGCCAAACAATTTTTTGACAAGCACATTCCGTTCGTCTTTGCATGATTCATAAAAATTCAGGAATCTGTAGTGGTTGTAAAGTTCTGATATTTTTTCTCTGAGTGAAATATTGTTCAATCTTTGTCGCAAAGGCGTGGGATAAAGCAACGCTGGTCTAGATGGTGCTCCAAAAATATCATAGTGGTCAGCGAATCCACCCATAGAACTCATCGCTATCACTGGCACTTTGAAAACATGGGTCAGTCCCAACGCCGGCAAAACAACAGCTTCTACAATAAGCAAATCAAAGTGGTTGGTGTTATTATTTATCACATTTTTTACTTCTTCCGTGTGCATTTGCAATTCAAATATTTTTGGCAACATTAGCATTATCATCTTCATTTGTTCGAAGGAATCCGCTGGATTGCCCGTTGTTTTACTGGACAACACCACCTCCCTCCATGCTTTGTACGAGAAATCATGAATATCTATTTCTGTTAGATTTGCTGGAGCTTGTCCCTTCGGGAATGCTGGATCGGTAGTGATGATAACCACTTCATGGCCACGCTTGACGAGCTCTTGTGTGAGAGGACGGAACACCACTTGATGGCTGATGGAAGGAGTAGGTACCACGACCAATATTCTTGCAGCTTTAACGCAACCACACACAACTGCCAGAGCCACAAGATTTTGTATAATCATCTTGTCAACACGATCTGTCTTCTTGAACCACAAATAGCATATGAAAGAAGAGTCTAAGATTCGTTTTATTTATTTAAAGATACATATAGGTAGTATTTTTGTTATATTAACTGTGAACACTATTTGATGTTAGGTTTATCTCAGTCGAAGATTTTAGTATACAAACTGACGGACGAGGCACAAGACTCTAGTTTATAAGCAGGTTCTATGTAAGGTTTCCGGTCATGTTCATAACAACTTTATGTTTGAGGGTTCTAGAGGTTTATGTTAATTTAGGGTATAATATAATATGTATATTTAGGATAATAGGTATGTAATATAGGATATTTTTTTTTTTCTAATTTGTGACATTAGTTTAATTTGTATAACTGTGACATTTCTTAAATTTTCTTTTTACAACTAATCATTAAAATTGAATTAAGTTTAGTTTTTATACCTATTATGTCTAATTTGCACACCTGTAATGGTTGAGATGTATGATACTAATATTTGATTTTTTATCACCTGCCCTCATGTAGGTAACAAAACTATACCTTGCATATAAATGAATCTTTATCTGTAGTTTATGTTGTGTATTACCTTTTTATCGTGACATATCAAAAAAATATAGAGAAATGGAAATATGTATTTAAAACATCACAAATCACTAAAAGTATGCAAACTATTGTGAATCTTAGTATATTTCATTTAACTGTAAAGTCTTAATTTCAAATTAAATATGTATTGTATAGGTAGTAAAAATTATGTTACAGATTGTATAATTTTATTTCAAATTTTAGAGGCTCAAGGAACCCTAATTTTAATTTAAGACTTTGTGTCACGATGATGAAGCAGATATTATTATTAGTTTTTATTTTTCTCAAACAAGCTATTATGAGCTTATTTAGACAAGATAAAACTAAGCGTCTCATCAAGTCTAGAGTAAACACAAGAGTTTGGAATTTGGAGACATTCAACGGAATTTATTATTGTAAAAAGCATTCAAATTTTTGTTCAATTAAGGCCACTATGTTTCACCCGAAAACGCTTTGCGTTTGGAAAAATGCCTACAGTTGCTTTTTCGCATGCAATTCCACGCCGTATTAACATGAAAGCAAGTGCGAGCATCGCGCGCATTGCTCTGGCCGACGAATCTTGTCCACACGCAAACAATTTTGCACAATTTGAGATTTGCAGACGTTTTTGACGAAATAAATTTATATAAAATCAGCAATTCAGAATATTCGATTTATGGTTTTCTACTCCTCTAAATAATAACATTACCTTTTAGATATAATTAAATTGGTATAAATTTCTGTATTACTTTTGTAAAAAAAGGTAAAAATATTTCAAAACAACTATTTTTCAAACAATAAAACTATCGAGCGAAGTATACGTAATCGTGTTTTGGCGTTTTTTATGGTCTTAACACTGAATCAAAATTATATAAACTAAAAAAAATGTAGCTCCATCTTATAAACTTACTTCTATTTTATTTGATTTTTATGAAATGTCGATTTTACATAGTCTTAACTAATGGCCCCGCGGCTTCGCTCGCATTATTTTGAGATAAAAAGTATCCTATATGACACTACTAAGAACTTTTACTACCTTTGTACAAAAATAAGTTTAAATAAACAGTCAACCAGATAAACAGACAAACGGACAAAAAATCTAAAAACTGCTAAAACGTGTTCTGTTATGGATATCTTCTATGTTCAGATTTTTGACTGTTTAGCTTTATTATATGTATAACTAGGTATTACTAAAATGATTTTTATTATAAATTTTATTACATTTATACCCTATTTTACAACTATCATACCCTATCTATACTTATTACTTATTTACTTATATATTTACTTATATTAATATTATAAAGCTGCAGAGTTTGTTTGTTTGTTTGAACGCGCTAATCTCAGGAACTACTGGTGCAAATTAAAAATTATTTTTGTGTTGGATAGATCATTTATTGAGGAAGGCTTTAGGCTATATAACATCATGCAGCAACTAATATGAGCGAAGAAACAATGGAAAATGTAAAAAAACGGGGAAAATTATTCATATTTAAGGGCTTCCGTTGCGTGTGCTGCGAAAACGGTTCAAGATATCAAAAAAATATGTATAAAGAAAAATGATCTAACAAAATGTCTGCAACAGTAGGTATATGTCTATCTTTTAAGATTAACTCACTAGAACCGTTTTTATGATAATAACTATTCCATGCGGACGAAGTCGCTGGCACAGCTAGTATTATTATATTACAAAATAACTATATTCACAGGTCACACGTGTTTGGAAACCTAAATTATCATTAATACATAACTACTCAAATTTACCAATCCAGAACATATCACATAAAAATAGGTACGTAGCTACGGGTAGATATATTACTACACGAACAAGAACAATACTTACCTACTTAATAAAAAAAAAATATACTTAAGTCAATTCCGTCAATATTCAAACAGACAAACAAATAAGTGGCGGGGAATCATTTCTTGATATATATGGAAAACAAGACATGACTATGTATTTTTCGTTTAGGAACTAATGATAATATTGATAGCACAAACTAACGAGAAAACAACAGATAGATATCTGTATCTATGTTGAATATCAATTATTTTATATCAATGAACCTCCTCGGTTTTCCCTATAAGTATAAAATGGATTCTCATGATTCCATTTCTCATTTCTTGTGCCCTGGAAGTTGGGTCGGCCCCTTGTGTGGGACGCAACTTGCGTCGACACATTGGCGCCGTCTCATCTGTCTTTGACACGGTGTCGGGCTGGAGCGGCGGCTATTATTGCCGAGCATCACAAGAGACGCAAATATGCTAACCTCGGCCGAGGTTACATATTTGAGCCTTTTGGAGTCGAGACTTTGGGGCCGTGGGGTCCGGGAGCCCATACTATTTTCCAAAACCTCTCGGAGCGCTTGGTTGACGCGACGCATGACCAAAATGCTGGCCTTTTTCTGGCTCAACGTATCAGCATTGCCATCCAGCGTGGTAATGCGGCCAGTATGCTGGGCACGCTGCCCTCTGGTAGTGGGCTGGAGCACTTAGATTATCTTTAGGCTTTTCTAAAGATTTTCTAAGTGCCCCTATTTGTAGTAGTTAGAAGTAGAGTGTTTAGTTTTTCTTTCCTTGTTTTTATATTTTATTATTCTCATGTATCATATGTAAGTGTGTTGCAATAATAAGTTACCAGCCTGGCGTATTCAAATATCCACATATAGGTATAAGTTTTGCTGTTGCATTTATAGGTTCTTAATCTTTGAGAATAATTTGTTAAGAAAGGCTCGGGGCGGATTTTTATTCTTACCAATATTACCAGTAACATTATTGGCATCACAATAAATGGTAAACGAAAACCTCACCTTTGGTAGTTCTTCACTTGTTTTCTGATGCAACCCTCCCATGTAGACAATATTAGAAGGCACCGGCCGATTGGATTCCCATATAGGATGTAAGTTCAGAAACAAGAAATCTAGATTTTTATATAGTTCACTCAATTCCGGTACATCTGGGCTGAATAGTTTCTTGAAGAGCAAATTCTATTCGTCTCTCCAAGTTTCATACATGTGCATGAATCTATAGTGATTGTAAAGCTCTGTTATTTTTTCTCTGAGTGTCAGATTGTGTAATTTAAGGCGTAAAGGGGTTGGATACAGCAACACTGGTCTTGACGGTGCTCTAAAGGCATCATAGTGGTCAACAAGTCCAGCAAAAGAGGTCATAGCAATCACTGGAACTTTAAAAATATGAGACAGACCTAATGCTGGTAAAAAGGCAGCTTCTATTATAAGCAAATCAAAATCATTGCGGTGATTGTTTATCACATTTTGTACTTCTTCTGTATTCATTTGCATTTCAAAGATATTTGCCAGAATTGACATCAATGGTTTGTATTGTTGTAAGAAATACGCAGTATTGCCCAAACTTACGGTGGAAGATAACATAATCATCTCCCTCCATAATTTGTATGACAAATCATGAATATCTTTTTAATGCTGGATCAGTAGTGATGATGACCGCTTCATGGCCACGCTTGACGAGCTCTTGTGTGAGAGGACGGAACACCACTTGATGGCTGATGGAAGGAGTAGGTACCACGACCAATGTTCTTGCAGCTTCAAGAAAACCACACAAGGCCACGAGAGCCACACAATTTAGTACCAACTTCATTACAACACGCTTCGGCTTATTGAAGCCCGATAGATAGTACTTATACATATACAGAGATTTGATGCCTGTTTTATACCTAATATAAGACACTTAACATCCTCTTTGATGTAAACTCAAATCAATATTTGATAATGTCACCCGTAGATAGATATGATGACTGGGTTTTTATTAATCACTTTCAAAACGCAATAATTTGAATTGTTAGTAAACAGGTGGTACTCACGTATAGTTTTCTGATTACATTCTGTAAGTTCTTAATCTTTGAAGTTCATAGTTCATAGTAATTTATTTATAAACAGAGTTTACATGTCAAAATCGAAAATAATATTCATATACCACATATGTACTATGTATGTATACCTACACTCAAGTAACCACATAATAATATGTTAAGTAATCTATACTATAATATTATAAAGTTGAAGAGTTTGTTTGTTTGTTTGTTTGAACGCGCTAATCACAGGAACTACTAGTGCGAATTGAAACAATCTTTTTGTGTTGAATAGACCATTTATCGAGGAAGGCTTTAGGCTATATAACATCACGCTGCATCTAATAGGAGCGAAGAAACAATGGAAAATCTAGAAAAAACGGGGAATATTATTCATCTTTGAGGGCTTACGTTGCGTGCGCTGCGAAAACGGTTCAAGTCGTGAGAAACAGCTTTTTTCTTTTTTTTTTTTTTTGTTGTTCCGTCTATACTTCCTCCGACAATGAATGTCAGAGACATTGTTA
This sequence comes from Macaria liturata, assembly GCA_964023185.1. Taxonomy (NCBI): domain Eukaryota; kingdom Metazoa; phylum Arthropoda; class Insecta; order Lepidoptera; family Geometridae; genus Macaria; species Macaria liturata. Next base: position 9,508,795 of record OZ026822.1, read on the forward strand.
GACTAAACATATTGCTTACGCAGTTTGGTTTGTTTATTCATCTGATCGGTAAATAAACAGTGAACAGTGAGTAACAGCTATAATTTATATAGCTAAAGAAGTTGTTTGCAAAAATAAATATGATGCCCAAAATAACTATTCCAAGCGGACGAAGTCGCAGGCACAGTTAGTTTATAATATAATCCAATTACACATTAAGTCATTTTCTTCGAATTCTGCCATCAACTTTTAAGAACATTTCATATGAGTATCTTCATGTTTTATTGTGTAACGTGAAACATTTTTTAATACTTATTTTCAATTTTAAGTAACGGAGGAAGCGAAAAACCGACGTCATGTCGAATAAGAATATCAAGAAATTGGCTGAAAACCGGGAAAGGATATAAGGAGCATTCCCCGCAGCCAAGGGTCATCTTTAAATTATAACTGGTTTATTGATACCAAATGTATATAACAATAGGCAAAATAGAAATAAACAGTTAAAATAAAATAATCTCACCTTGGGTAGTTCCTTGCTTATCTTCTGATGCAAACCTCCCATATAGATGATACCTGGAGGCACAGGCCGATTAAATTCCCAAATAGGATGTACGTTCAAAAACAACAAATCAATGTTTTTATATAATTCACTGATGTCTGGAACATCTGAGCCAAACAATTTTTTGATGAGCATATTCCATTCGTCTTTGCATGATTCATAAAAATTCAGGAATCTGTAGTGGTTGTAAAGTTCTGATATTTTTTCTCTGAGTGAAATATTGTTCAATCTTTGTCGGAAAGGCGTGGGATAAAGCAAAGCTGGTCTAGATGGTGCTCCAAAAATATCATAGTGGTCAGCGAATCCAGCCAAAGAACTCATCGCTATCACTGGCACTTTGAAAACATGGGTCAGTCCAAACGCTGGCATAACAACAGCTTCTAAAATAAGCAAATCGAAGTGATTGGTGTTATTATTTATCACATTTTTTACTTCTTCCGTGTGCATTTGCAAATCAAATATTTTTGACACTATTGGCATCATCATCTTCATTTGTTCGAAGGAATCCGCTGGATTGCCCGTTGTTTTACTGGAAAACATCACCTCCCTCCACGCTTTGTATGAGAAATCATGAATATTTATTTCTGTTAGATTTGCTGGAGCTTCTCCCTTCGGGAATGCTGGATCGGTAGTGATAATGACCACTTCATGGCCACGCTTGACGAGCTCTTGTGTGAGAGGACGGAACACCACTTGATGGCTGATGGAAGGAATAGGCACTACAACCAATATTCTTGCAGCTTTAACACAACTACACACAACTGCCAGAACGACAAGATTTTGTAAAATCATCTTGTCAACACGATCTGTCTTCTTGAATCACAAAAAGCATATGAAAGAAGAGACTAAGATTCGTTTTATTTATTTAAAGATACATTTAGTCTTTTTGTTATATTAACTGTGAACACTATTTGATGTTATTTTATCTCAGTCGAAGATTTTAGTATACATACTGACGGACGTGGCACATGACTCTAATTTATAAGCAGGTTCTTTATAAGGTTTCCGGTCACGTTCATAACAACTTTATGTTTGAGGGTTCTAGAGGTTTATGTTAATTTAGGATATAATATACATATGTATAGATATATATTAAGGATAATTGGTTTATAATATAGGATAATTAGTTTATGTTGCGTATTACCGTTTTATCGTGACATAACAACGATTAAACGGTAATACACAACATAAACTAAGTATCCTAATATTAGATAGTAATTAATTGTGAATTACTTAGTACACGTTTTTATTTGATTGTAGTCTTATTTTTAAATTAAAAATCTATTTTATAGTAAAAATTATGTTACAGATTGCATAATTTTATTTTAGTTTTTTATGATTCAAGGAACCCTAATTTTAATTTAAGTCATTGTGTCACGATGATGAAGCAGATATTATTATTGGTTTGTATTTTTCTCAAACAAGCTACCTATTATGAGCTTATTTTGACAAGATAAAACTAAGGGTCTCTTCAAGTCTAGAGTAAACACAGGAGTAATTTGGATATCCAGATTTTTATACAATTCACTAATGTCCGGTACATCTGCACCGAATACTTTTTTTATAGCCTTATTCCATTCATTCCATTGCTAGACTCATAAAAGTCAACCAGCGTATAGTGATTGTATAGTTCTGTTATTTTTTCGTAGAGTGTGAGATTGTTTAATCTTTGGCGCAAAAGCGATGGATACAGCAACGGAGGTCTTGATGGGGCTCCAAAAATGACGAGTGGTCTAAGAACCCAGCTAAGGTGCTCATTGCAATCACTGGGGCTTTGAAAATATGTGTGAAACCCAATGCTGGTAGAACACCAGCTTCTAAAATGAGCAAATCATAGCTGTTCTTATTTTTATTTATCACATTTTTCACTTCTTCCGTCTGCATTTGCATTTCAAAGATTTTTGTCTGTATTGGTATTATTAACTTAATTTGTCCGACGGCATCAGTCGGATTGGGCAATCCGACTGATATAATATATTAATAACTAATATTAATATTCTTTTAAGTAGAGTTCGTGGTAGTAACAACAGCATTCTTACAACTATAGCCGATAAATATGACTGTCCCATTCAAAGACACTGGGTGAAAACATTAATCTAAGTAATATTGTTGAAATTAAAACAAATATGTAATTTTAAATATAAGTTACTTATTAAGTTATTATAATAGTTTTAATGTTTCATGTAAATGTACTTTTATGGATCTTGTATCTGAAATAAAGAGATTATTATTATTATAATATTTGAGCTTAGTTGCAATACTTCTTTCTAAGCTGTGTAGGAGAAATCATGAAGGTCAATTTCTGTTAGGTTTGCTGGAGCTTGTCCCTTCGGGAATGCTGGATCAGTAGTGATAATGACCACTTCATGGCCACGCTTGACGAGCTCTTGTGTGAGAGGACGGAACACCACTTGATGGCTGATGGAAGGAGTAGGTACCACGACCAATATTCTTGCAGCTTCAAGAAAACTACACAAGGCCACGAGCGCCGCAAAATATTATACTAGGCATCATCTTGTCACCACATTCTATCTCGTTGAAACACTAAGGATGAAAATATACACAGACAAAGATTTGCGGTTAGTTTTATACCTTTTATATGATACTTATCATCATATTGAGACAAACTGAGGCCGCCGTCTGATATTGATTTAAATCACTTGAATACTATACTACTATTAGTCATTGCATGATTTGGATTCATAATACAAGTGGTTCCCGATCAGATTTCCGGTCACGTTTGTAATTTCTTGTAGTTAAAGTGTTCTACATGTATATTAATGTTTTACATTATCTATGTTACATTGACAGCATTTATAAATATCAGAAAAAATCCGTTCCTTCGGCAGCTCGTTGTCTTGAATTGTCTTTTGATATAAACTTCCCATGTAGATCATATAATATTAGAGGGCACTGGACTATTAAACTCCTTAATAGGTACGTTCAAAAACAACAAATTAATTTTTTTATATCGATCACTCAATTCCGATACATCTCCTCTACATTTGCATTATAAAAATGTATGACACTTTGGCAATATCATCTTGATTTGTTCAAAAATATCAGCTGAATTGCGCAAAAATGTGTTTATTTACGATTTCACATTAGACATCCTGAAATTATCGGTGGTTTTCTAAAACATTATACCTACATGGTATTTATTAAATTAATAACATTTAAACCAACCTATTGAATCACTTTACTTTGAAAAAAACTGCATCAAAATCCATTGTGTAGTTTTAAAGATCGAACCATAGTACATGCATACATACATATAGCGTGTTACACCCTAGGCTGCAGCAATGCTTAACATCAGGCAGGCTGTAGTCAAACGTAAACTATCCCACGTAAAAAAAAACATACATTATTACAAACAGACGCGGGAAGCGGCTTTGCTTTATACTATGTAGTGATAGTTTGGTTATATATTATGTAAGGTTTCCGGACACGTTCATAACAACTTCAAGTTTGAGGGCTCTTGAGGTTCATGTCAATTTAAAATTATTACCACAGTAATATTATCTGGACGTATATTATTATCACCTATATAAAGATATATACTTAAATAAAAGAAAATAATATATAATAAACATAAACAACAGTATGTAAACTAGTACTTGGATACACTAATTGATTGTATCATTTTATTTTATATTTTAACGACTCAAGGAACCCTAATTTTAAATATGGGTGCGTGCCACGAAGAAGAAGCCGATATTATTATTAGTTTGTATTTTCTCAAACAAGCTATTATGAGCATATTTAGACATGATAAAATTAAGGGTCTCTTCAAATTTAGAGTCAACACAGGAGTAATTTGGAAACATTAAACGGAAGTCATTGTTCTGGGATACGGGGTGCGACGGCGCGGCGGTTGTAAATTAAATCTAAATTTATAGTTTTCTTTTAATTTCTTTATTTTAAAAGTTTCTTTGTTTAATTTCTAATTTCTTGTTATATAATATGTTATATTTAATCATTCAAATTTGCCTCCTCCTCCTGAATTTGACCGTTAAGATGACGCAAGAACTACTGAAACGGTTTAAATTCAATTTAAGCTTTAACATAGGTACCTCAATCTATACTAATATTATAAAGCTGAAGAGTTTGTTTGTTTGTTTGTTTGTTTGAACACGCTCAATCTCAGGAACTACTGGTGCGAATTGAAAAAATATTTTTGTGTTGGGTAAGTAACTTGGGTAGACCATTTATCGAGGAGGGCTTTAGGCTATATAACACCACGCTGCAACTAATATGAGCGAAGAAACGATGGAAAATGTGAAAAAAAACGGGGAAAATTATTCATCTTTGAAGGCTTCCGTTGCGTGTGCTGCGAAAACGGTTCAAGATATCAAAAAAATATATACAAAGGAATTATTCCTCTTAAAATTATCTAACAAAATGTCTGCAACAGTATATGTCTATCTTTTAGATTACCTCACTAGAACCCTTTTTATGGTAATAACTGTTCCATGCGGACGAAGTCGCTGGCACAGCTAGTATAATATAAAAGAGCTATTTTGATAACACATGCTTATCAAGAAATTCGTGGACATCACATGCGAAATTAGTCACACGGGTTTGGAAACCTACATTATTTTATTTATTTATTTATTACTTGCAACACATGAAAACTAATTTATTTAATTTTAGTTTTACTATTTATCACTATTCCTTGCTACTCATAATTTACCAATCCAGAACATAATCACATACGGTTATGAGTACGGAACTCGGTTAGTAAAATATTGAGACGTAAGTACGAGTAATTATTTGATACAAGAACAAGTAATTTAAAAAAAATAATGAGCCTGTTCCGTCAATATTTAAAAATACAAACAATATGTGACAACAACAATTAATATGTTCCGGAGAATTAATTCCTGATATGCTTGGAAAACAAGGGTTATCTTCTGAACTGGGAACTTGGAGCTACTGATAGTATTGATAGCACAAACTGACAAGAAAACAACTAATAAGTATCTGTAGGTATGTATGTTGAATATCAATTATTTTATTTCGTAAAACCTATAAGTACCTACAGTTTTTTCTATAAGTGTGAAACGGATTTTCATGTATCCTACACTTCGATCAACAATACCAACACAACATCCTACATGTTGTCAAATGTGATGCAATAATACATAGTGGTGGGCGTACAGACCCTGCCACCAATTATCTATAATTAGTTTTAATTATAGGTCAAATCAATGTTAGATGATAAATAGCTAATTATAATAATTGCTATTGCCTATTCAAAATATGATAGCAACCGGCCGCAGCGCTCGTTACACATATCATGAGTTTTCTTTTATGCCCATTTTATCCTCAATGAGTCTCATTCCCTTAGAGTAAGAAAAAGCTATAGAGGATCGGATAGCGTGGCCACACATGAGACAAAAAACTAAACTCTAAACTATTGTTTTATAGGTTTTTCTCTGCTTTAAAACAATCAATGCAAGCAAATATAGGTACCTACTTATTTAAAAATGATGCAGAAAAATGCCAAAATAAACTTCACAATTTTGCAAAGACGAAATAACTGTCAAAGTTTGTTGAGCTACTTATGTCGCTGGCCTTGAAAAAGCTGGCACGCTCTTAGAGACGGAAATAGTATAGCTTTGTCCTTTTCTGTTACTTATAATAACTCAATACTATATCTCTTTCTAGTTTAAATGAAACGGAGCTACCCGCCGTCTATTCTTTTCTTCGTCTAAGCTCATTCCCCATTTTTTAATTGTTTTTTTTTCCTGTCGCGCTATTAGACACCTCGTCTACCATTTTACTTGTACCCAGATCCCTGCCAGATTGGTTACCTGGAAGAGATCGCTTTGAGCGATAAGGTCGCCAATTAAAACACTAATTTTAAGTTTGTATGTTTTCATTGTGATTTTTCCTGTTTTTGGTGTTTGTAATAAAGTGTTTTCTATCTATCTACGTATATATCTATTGAACGTCGCGACATCCCAGCCCGCTGAATTAATTAACAAGATTTTTTGGTGTGGATACTCTGCGGTAGGTATCTTACCTACATGCTTCAACGAATTACTTTATTTTAATGTACCTACTTACCTGACTATTTAGCGCCTGTGGAAATGTTCACTAAAGCGTCTCATCACTCCAATAGGTAATACAATTTGCACAGGCGAGAGTTTATATGGTATATCTTTCACCTTACGAGTAGACTACAATGTGGTACGAAGTCGTTTATAGATGTACAAGTACATTCATTAGATAAAGATAAGTTAAAGATACCTAACTTTATTGATCAAAAACGTAGATTCTGATACAATTTAGTTCGCTACACTCCACACTAGGATGTAATGTACCTGTATATCATTCATTCATTGAGTTCAGTGCATAGCTAGAGTAATAATTTGAAAAGAAACATCTTTTCCGCAGAACATTAACAGTTAACAGCATACGTCATAAAATAATATAAATTAAATTATTATAGAAGGTATACTTACCGTGTACATTTGAGGTAGGTATATTCAGTGCTAGTGTACGCCCGCGTCTTCGCTCGCATTATTTCAGGTAGCCTATGGCACTCATAAGACCTCATACTAAACAGATAAACAGAGACACAGTTAAACAGACAAAATTTCTGGAAATTGTTGGAACGTGTATTGCTTCAAGTATCTCCAAACAATTTTTTTAATATCTTCAATGTTCAGACTTTCGACCCCTTCAGCTTCATTATATGTAAAGAAGATAGATAGAAGATTCTCGTGTTGTGTTGCAAATTTTTGTGATTTCAAAAAGTTTTGTAGTACTCGTAGTAGAAGTGCCTACTAGAAATGTATAGGAAATAATCTTATCTAAAGTTTGTATGTACAATCATGTTCAATAATAATTGTACATAATTATTAATTATCTTTATTATGTTCGTTACTTCTTCTCGTTCAGTTGGTTGAAACAATTCGGAATAAATCTTGTATGGCGGTAGATTTTACCCTAAATTAACACAAGAGCTAATTTGCATTCCGGATTAACTCTATAAACACCGCGGGGCGTTATCAATTACTAATATTAAAGTAAGTAAATATACGTTTGGCACTCCAGTGTCGGAATTTTCTCACCGCCCCAGAGGCCTCTGACTATATTATAAGTAGGTACTTAGTATTTGTACAAATAAGTATGTAAGGAAGTTTCATATTGTCACAGTGGTAGGCAAATGTGTCAATGTATGTGTGCAATATTGAAACAGAAGCGGTAAGTCAGTTCTCATGCATTGCATGTCATTCAGTCACCAAATACATTTATGCAGTGACAACCCGCGTTTGAGTTGCTTCCCAAAATAGCCAAAGGAATTTTACCCTTATAAACCCACCACATAGTATACAAAAGTACTTAGGTACATATTTGTTAAAATTATCCCACATATTGATAGGTACATTTTGATGTCTTGGAATCACTTGGCATGCATAATATTCATGCTTAATGACTGAAAAGATAAGTAACTCGTTACTATTATGAAACTCGCTGCGCTCGTTTCATAAACTCACACTCGTGTTTTAATACCCTTCATTATATGACAGTTGCATAAACTACTATTTAGGTTTAGGCGTCAGAGGCTATCTCTCAAAGTCAAAAACCAATGTCATAACAGTAGCTTTACTTACTTACTGTTGTTAGAAAAGTCTCACTTAGAGTAAGCGCCTAATTATGATCACTGAAGTCCAAAAATAGTTTAATGAATATGATTAATGTAACAAATGTCAAAACATTGTAACGCTTAATAAAAAACACACAAAAATTAATGACAGGAAAATTTCCATATTTAATTAATTTACGGGGGATGATGAAATTGCTAAAGGCTGTTGTTTTGTTTGGTGTTTAAAAGTGTCGCATATAGATTAACAATAACAAAAGTCCACTGAAAATATTTTTTGCGAGCTTATTTCAAACAGCCTGCTTTTCTTCCTACAGATTGCATGATGTAGCTCACTACTGTAATCTTACATATTATACACAGTCTCATAGAAGATAACTTCCTACATAATATAGTAATTACACAAGATTAGATTAGATTGACAATCACGAAAAACGGATAATATTTATATCAATGTTTTGGTGTCTTTACTAAAAACGTTCGTATTATCGCTCTCATGGGCAGATGCATCGTAGTGGGTGCTTGGGCCTTTCTACGGATAGTCTGATGATGTCTCCTGAATTTGACTGGCCGGTTAGTTTAGTTGGTAGTGGCTCTGCCTTCTAATCTAGAGGTCACGGGCTCGATTCCCGCATGACACAAGTATTTATGTACTTTAAAAAAATATAGGTACCTAATTACTTATGTTGAGTCTGGTCGTTTGTATGTATAATAAGTATGTATTTACAAAAGAAAAGTATATAAGTATTATATCCGTTATCTAGTACCCACGACACAAGCGTTTGCTTAGTGTGGGGCTAGATGGCGCTGTGTGTAATGTCCCGGTTTTTTTTTATTTATTTAATGTTGTGTTCCTAAGCTATGCCACTTTTCCAACGATATTTTCATACACCGTTTGTGATCGTCAAGTGACTGCAAATCCATACATATCTTCAAAAATAAGCTATTGGCATCTGATGCATTCCTAGCGAGCCACACTCGCTTACATAACTAAATTAAAGTAAATTTAATACAATATATTATGTACAAACAATAGTGAAAAGTGTAGCAAGATTTTTTAAGCTTGCTATAATTGAGCTTTGTGTATCTTCCGTGGCCAAAAATTGTAACCTATTTTAAGAAAACTGAATGGAGCGTCAGTAAATCTGTACCCAAGGACATTGTTAAATAAAATGGGTATATATCATTAAATGTTTGCTCACTGCTTAGTTCTTTGCCTACCCTACGTCAAGACTGAACCTTTAGCATTGAGTACTAAAACAATAGTACCCAAGTCTAAAATAATTAACATAAATAAACCTAGTGCAGCTGATAATCTAGCATTATGACATTGACGTTTCAATCAAACACAACGATGGGAGTGAAATCAAATTCTAAATTAAATTTCATCGATTTAGTGAGCAAATTAGAAAAGAAATTGAATTTTGAAACAGAATTGAAGTGGAAATCAATATTTATTTTAGGCTTTATGCACTTTTTTGGTGCTTATTGGAGTTGCAATTATGCGTTTCCTGCGAAATGGGGTACAGTCGCGTTTGGTGAGTTAATTTAAATTAAATAATCTATATATTCTATCTATCTATATATATATAAAAATGAATTGCTGTTCGTTAGTCTCACTAAAACTCGAGAACGGCTGAACGGATTTATCTTATCTTAGTCTTGAAATGTTCGTGGAGGTCTAGGGAAGGTTTAAAAGGGAAGAAAAAAAAATTGAAATTAATTTATACAAAAGTTTAGGTCGCAGTACGAAATCTGCCGGGACAGCTAGTAAAATATGAAAACAAGGGAAGAAAAACTAAACATACTACTTCTAACTACTACAAAAAAGGGGCGCTTAGAAAATCTTTAGAAAAGCCTAAAGATAATCTAAGTGCCCCAGCCCACTACCAGAGGGCAGCGTGCCCAGCATACTGGCCGCATTACCACGCGTTATTATTCATATAATTTATTTTAGAAATATCTGGTTACGGCCACGTAATAAATTAATTGGGTAACATATCCAACATTCCTATACCTAGTATATTTACTTACCTACTCAACGCAAAAAGGGGTTGGGTACGTTAAATCTTAATTTATAATTACTTGTGTTGAGTCTGGTCGTTTGTATGTATAATAAGTATGTATTTACAAAAGAAAAGTAAATAAGTATTATATCCGTTATCTAGTACCCACGACACAAGCGTTTGCTTAGTGTGGGGCTAGATGGCGCTGTGTGCAAAGTCCCGGAATATTATTTATTTATTTATTATCTTTTAACTACATAAATAATTGTCTCTTACTTATTGGGATTTCTTGTAGATGAGTCGCTGTGTTTGACTGATATCTGCAAACCTGTCTAAGGCTTTAATATCGCCGCTCTTTTCACTACTTAATGACTTGAAACCATTTAAACTTAATTAAAGATAAAGATAAAGAATCTTTATTGATAATGTGAAGTTGTAACATACATAGGTATAGGTATAAGTACTAATATCACAGAATATGCTACACAAATTACAATATCTCGTCAAATTGAATTTATAACATTTAGTTTTTATAAAATTTTAGAAGTTACATACTTTTGTCTCGTTTTATTAATAAAATAATGAAAATGTTTGTTATTAAAATCATATTATTATAATCAATTCCAAACACATTATAGGTATGTGTAGATAAAATCATAAATCAATAAATTCAACCTTTATGTTTTTTGTAAGTTTTTCTGTATGTTTAAGTAATTTTTATATACTTGTGGAATGTTTATAAAGAAACGATTAATAAACGATTATTATATGTAACTATTAGTTAGTTATTGTCGTAAATAAAATCAAGTATCTTTATCACAAAGTATTTTTATCACAATTAATTTGTGATAAAAATTATACTTGATTTTATTTACCACGACACCCAGACACGACGTATTTAATTTTTACTGTATTGTTACCACGTTCAATGAAATGAAATGAAATAATAAAAATAATAATAATATAAAATGATTTATTTCCTGAAAACTGGGTAGTTTCAGATGTACATTCACAATACTATTAAAATAGCAATGTAATTAGTATGGCTCTCTAGTTTCTACCCGAAAAGGGTTTACAGGTATTTCAAGAATGGAAGAGGTTCTCAATGCGACTGTTTGCTTTTCCCAGCATTCTGGATGTACCTGGTGGCGGGAACAGGTATCACGTGCGGGGTCCACAGGCTGTGGACACACCGCTCTTACAAGGCAGTGCCTCTCATGAGGGTCATACTGATGCTTAACTTCGCCAGCGCTTCGCAGGTTAGTGCTGCGATCTGGAAGAGACACAATATAAACAGTAATTTCGTATGATAGTGGAAATTCTGATGTTAAGAGTTTTCAAACCATCAATAGTACGTCTGACGTTAATAAAAGCCGTACTACACATCATAATAAAGCTGTAAAGAGTCGAAAGTCTGAACATTTAAGATGTTGTTAAAAAAAAGTTTAGAGATACTTCGATTTGATAAAGAAACACGTTCCAATTCCAACAATTTCCAGAAGTTTTGTCTATTTATCATCGCTCATCACGCAAAAACAACTGAACGGATCATCATTATTTTGATATGTAGGTAGTATGAGGTCATAGGCTACTTTTTATCCTGAAATAATGCGAGCGAAGCCACGGGCGTCCACTAGTACTCTATACAAATAGCTGGTTCCTACAATATAAAAAAAATATGAATTAATAGAATATTCGGGTACATTTCATATGAAACAATAGTTTAAATAGATTTCCCTCCTTCTTGCTATCCACATCTAAGAGTATATCACGTATGTTTTGCTGCCAATTCTCTCTATCTTGTCAAATTACATACTGACCGAGTGTGTTGCGAATTTAATCGGACATCAAGTACTTATAGCTTTCTTTTCCCATGGTGAGGCCAACATGTTTCTCACCTGACAAGTAAAACTTTTATTTCAGAATACAATCTACGAATGGGTCCGAGACCACAGGGTCCACCATAAGTTCAGCGACACTCCTGCAGACCCTCACAACGTGAACCGAGGGTTCTGGTTCTCTCACATCGGATGGCTGCTGATGAAGAAGAACAAACATGTCATTGAGAAGGGCAAGCAGATCGATATGAGCGATATTGAGAACGACCCTGTAGCTATGTTTGATCGCAAGTAAGTTTTTTTAGACATGTAAATAAATCTGCTGAAACAACATCCATGTAATGTAATGTAATGTAAATTGGAACATTCATACTGGAATAGTTAGTTTTCGTCTGTGTTTATCTTTCACTAGCTGTGCGCGCGACTTCGTCCGCGTGGAATAGTTATTTTGGGCATCGTGTTTATTTTTGCAAACTACCTCTTCAGCTTCATAAATTATAGCTGTTACCCACGACTTGAACCGTTTTCGCAGCGCACGTAACGGAAGCCCTCAAAGATGAACAATTTTACCCGTTTCTTCCACATTTTCCATTGTTTCTTCGCTCCTATTAGTTGCAGCGTGATGTTAAATAGCCTAAAGCCTTCCTCAATAAATAGTCTATTCAACACAAAAATATTTTTTCAATTCGCACCAGTAGTTCCTGAGATTAGTGCGTTCAAACAAACAAACTCTTCCGCTTTATAATATTAGTATAGATACGAGTTATTTTTAAGTTTATATGGTGTCATAATTATCCCCTTGACTTCCGACAACAGACAGCAACCATCATGATACTGTGCTACTTAAAGCCTGACCTGTGTGATATCAGATCGTGGATCTTTTATTTATTCTGTGCTTTGAATCTGTTTCAGAATTTAATTTAGGTATTTTTTTTTTATTATCTTCAGACAACTGTGTTTAGGTGTAAAGCTTAAACTTATAGTTCACAGTTCTGTTGATATTCTATTTAAGCCATTGTTAGTTTTATAAAATTTATTATATTTTTATATAATTTAATTAGGTTTTTAAATGTATGGTGCGTATGTCATATAAGCCATAAAGACCATAAAGTTTCCAGCCTATTCTAAACTTGTCACATTTACCAAGTACACTGTCATTAAAGTTTATGTTTTTTCTAAAACTTGAGGTTGCTATCTTAATGACGACTTGACTCTAACAAAAACCATCTTGTTTTAGGTACCATACAATACTAAGCATGTTATGTGGCTTCCTTGGTCCAACTCTATTCAATATTTACCTCATTGGTGAAGAGTGGAAATGTGCTGTTGCCTGGATGTGTTTTATAAAATTCATATGTGTCTTACACGCTGAAATGACTGTTAATAGTTTGGCACATATGTTTGGATACAAGCCGTATAATAAGTGAGTATTTTCTTGGTAGTATTCTTTCTACTTCCACATTGTCTCATTTTAATACTTTTATATATGTAAGTATTATGTACTTTCATTCAGTTATTGTTTATTTTGAATCTGTATTAATGTGGGACGTTGTACAACGTCCCACATTAATACAGATAATAATAGGTTATAATAATAGGTACCTATTATTATTAGAATTTATTTGGTAACATACAGACAGGTTTTAGAATGTTTTGGTATGTTGGAGATAAACGCTTCACTTAAATAATGAATTACTGAAATACTTACTTAATTTAATAACTATTTTACCATCATTTATCATTTTTCGTGACAACCATTATCTTTACAGTTGGTGTTGTTTCTTTGAATCTATATTACTAAAGTTAATGTGTGGATCGTTAAATGAAAGGCTTAATGACGCACGACAGTTAACTTTTCCGAATTATCAAGGTTATTTTGGTACAAAAAATTACTCATTAAAATTGTAGGGAATCACCGCAATACTATCACTAAAGGCCGTAATTCCCTTGCAAAATAAAAAATCACTATTCAATGTTGATATAAATACTTACGTAACTTATATGTATATGTACTTTCAGCAAGATAAATATGTATTAACAACTTTAGTGTTCTAGTACAAGTTTACAAAAAACAGCGGTTTAATACAAAAATAGCCCACCGATCTGCGAGAAGAAGAAAGAAAAACGATTTTATCGAATCGAACGAATTTTTAATGTCGTAGAACAAACTTTGCTTAAACTAATGTACCTCACCTTTCTACAATATTAATATTCTTCTATCTACATAATTACTCGCAAACCGTATTCTCACACATTTGATACAAACATTATCTTCCAGAGAAATCAACCCTTCTCAATGCATATTCGTGGCAACAGTGACGGGTGGTGAGGGCTGGCATAACTACCACCACATGTTCCCGTACGACTTCAAAGCAGCCGAGAGTTTTGACTTCATGAACTGGTCTACAATACTCATCAGATTCTTCGAGAAAATCGGCTGGGCATACGATCTGAAGGAAGCGAGCCCAGAGCTCATCGATGCGGTAATCAGAAATAACGGGTAGTTCCATATTATTATGTTGATCATCATCATCTTCAGCCCTTGTCAATTCACTGCTGGTTATAAGCCTGCTCCCCTACGTGCTATTCTGTTGATAAGTGATGATATTGAATATTTTTTGTAAATACTTTTCTTAGAACTAGACACAGTGTGGATGCTGCCTGTTACCTTCTTATAACAACTCAAAATTAAACAATGTTGATACATGTTCTTTTGTTTAATTTTGTAAAAATTGTAAATTACAAATTCAGTTACATATTTTAATTTCATTAAGCTTAAAATACCAAACCGGGTATTCATATAACTTAATACCCCTTCATATTACTTGTTCCCCATACATGTTCCCAATCTAACAACTGTAGCTGTGTCCCTTTAGCAAACACAAATGATATAAAATACCTTGGGGTTCAAATTGATAGTACCTTATCTTGGAAAAACCACATAAAAATCCTTATTGGTAGAACCAAACGTCTTATGTATATTTTCAAACACCTTAGATCGTCTGCAGATATACATACACTCAAAACTGTTTACTTTTCTCTTGCGCAATCTATTTTGACATACTGTGAGCTGTGACACAGTCTGGGGAGGAGCTCACCAAACTACCTTGTTCCCGCTAGAACGAGCTCAGAGAGCTGTGCTCAAAGTTATGTTAAAAAAACCTATTAGATACAGAACAAAGACACTCTATAAAGACGTCGATGTTTTAACTGTCAGGCAACTTTATATCCTGCATTCTGTTCTTCGTAAACATAAACAACTACCGTATGATTCACAGCTTGATGAAAAACGAACTAGAAATAGAGTTTGTAATTATAACAAATGTCGAACATCCTTAGCTTCACGTCATTTCGAAACTTTAGCTAGCCAGCTGTATAATAAGTTGAATACAAAAATTCATATCTACCCTCTTACCTATGCTAAAGCCAAGACAGCTATCATTGTATACCTTAAAACTCTTTCATATGCCAATACAGAATCCCTTATTAAAATTCAAAAAGCATGAAAACCTAAAAAAAAAAAAAAAAAAATTACACAGTTTTTATTTTGTTACACAGCATTCCTACACACATTTCATTTTTATTTTTTACACAACATTCCCACACATTTCATTTTTTTTTTACACAGCATTCCTACACACCTTTCATTAACAATTACATTAGCACAATTATTTAAATACTTATCATTAGTGTCCTTGATTTGTACTGTATAAATAATATTGCTTATATCACTTTGTAACGTTAATAGCATTGCTGCAAATTGTAATTATAGTTATTTTTATTCTATTTTTACGTCTAAGTTTTGAATGTACATTAGGACAAGCACTTTACTACATTTGTAATAACAACACTGGAATCCTTTTACTCTGGGAGGCACTGATGCCTAAGATACAGTTTTATTACTAGTTTAGGCATCAGTTGTCCAAACCTACATTGAATTTAGATTTTTGACAATACCTAGTCAGGTCATAAGTATTGTCACACAGTAAAAACTTTTCTTTTAGAATGCTGGCCACAAAAAAGTTTATTGAATTCGAATTTCGAATTGTTCATGAAAATAAAAATGTATACTTTTTAGAATTATACTCATTTTTAAATATGGAGTGGACGCTTAAAGAAGACCGTGTTGCAGTTATTGCATTGCATCGTTGCGGTTACGCGCCAATTCAAATTTTTGACATACTGAAAAATTTGAATATAACCAAAAGATTCGTTTATCGTACCATCAAACGATACAATGAAGACTCTAGTGTAGATGACAGGTCAAGAAGTGGTCGCCCTCGTTCTGTTAGGACTCCAGCAGTGATAAAAGCTGTGAAGGCGCGAATTCAAAGAAATCCCAAACGTAAGCAGAAACTGTTGGCCCTTCAGATGGGGTTAAGCAGAACCACGGTGAAAAGGGTGTTAAATGAAGACTTAGGGCTTCGGGCATATCGAAGAAAAACAGGACATCGTTTGAATGCTCGTCTAATGGACCTGAGACTGAAGAGATGCCGCGCTTTGTTGAAGCGGTACGCGGGAAAAAAATATCGGGAAATTCTTTTTTCGGATGAAAAAATTTTTACCGTAGAAGAGAGCTACAACTAACAAAATGATAAGGTGTACGCACACAGTAGTGAAGAAGCGAGCAAACGTATTCCGCGTGTCCAACGAGGTCATTTTCCATCCTCGCTCATGGTATGGTTGGGAGTTTCTTATTGGGGATTAACAGAGGTACATTTTTGTGAGAAAGGTGTAAAAACGAATGCAGTTTTGTATCAAAATACAGTCCTGACGAACCTTGTGGAACCTGTTTCTCATATCATGTTCAATAACAAGCACTGGGTAATCCAACAAGATTCGGCGCTAGCTCATAGAGCGAAGAGCACACAAGACTGGCTGGCGGCGCGTGAAATCGACTTCATCCGGCACGAAGACTGGCCCTCCTCCAGTCCAGATTTGAATCCGTAAGATTACAAGATATGGCAACACTTGGAGGAAAAGGCGTGCTCAAAGCCTCATCCCAATTTGGAGTCACTCAAGGCATCCTTGATTAAGGCAGCCGCCGATATTGACATGGACCTCGTTCGTGCAGCGATAGACGACTGGCCGCGCAGATTGAAGGCCTGTATTCAAAATCACGGAGGTCATTTTGAATAAACTTTATTGCCATAAGAACCTATGTTTTGTTAAGTTCATTTTGGTATATAAATGGTTACATAAAGAATAAAGTTGTTTCAATTATTTTATATTAAACATGTGACAGAATTTATGACCTGACTAGGTATATCCATAACCCATGTAAAATCTGCTGAACTAATTGTAATAAAACTAACACTATCTACTAGCATATGCTACTTTAATCATTCATTATAAAAATATGTATGTTACTATAGATTTGGAGAAATCCGTAGTTATTTTTATGGATTATGTGTCGGACAATAAAGACATTTATTATTTATTATTTTATAATACATTGGATTTTTTACGATTTTGAGTAGATTTAAATCGAATAAATATTTCTTTTCTGGCAGTTGTTTGTGCACTTTACGAAAGTCGTATATCTCGTGTTTTAATGAAAATAAAAATAAAATTATTTATCACAAAGAAATAAGGCATAAAACAGGTGCCTTTTGTAATTGTCGTTTTCATTTGTCTTCTTTTTTATATGGAAATTTCCTGTGTTTAAAAAAGTGTGAAGGAAATATTTGGGCAAAAGCAGCGTAAGGCAAAGATTGTATTTTTGGTACAAAAAAGAATAGGCTTATGCCCTGCTGTGGGCTCTAATAAGCTGATTATGATAAAGAACAGGAATAAAATGGAAATTCCATGTGTATTTTTTCATAAAAACCACTTAAAAAAAGACAACATAAATCGACTTAAATAACAACTAAGTACATCATTTTAAATAACCTAACCTAACTTACACAAAATAAACTAAGCCTTTCAATAAACGTGAAAAAAAACTCAATTTACAATGTTTGAATCACCAACTCCATAATTATTATTCTAAAAATAAAAACACAAAAGCTAAAGGTTACGTGCTAATTATTGAGAACATTAGACACAAAGTTGTCTTGAAAACTATTACTTACTATAGAAATAGGTGTACCTGTGGTAGGTATAATGCCTATGGATGTACATATATCTACGCATATGTCTACATTTAGTTCAAGGATCACTAGATAACTATCAGGACATTTTGTTTTATTTAAAACAACCTTGAACTCTTTCGGCTAGTAAGAAGATATATCTTTTGTGAATAGAATTCTAAAAGAAAAATAGATTGTTTTTTTTTTCATAAGTCGTATAGTTAAGAGATATAATATAAAGCTAATATATAAATTACTGGTTTAACATAAAGTAACTCGTGAAATGGACACAGAAATTTATTGAGATTTTTCCTTAGAAGCCTTAGATTTTTATTCTGTACCTGTTTTGCCCTATCAGATTCATATAATTAAATAAACGGTAGGTATACGCGTATAGTTTTAAGTTTTAACTTCTTTTTCTTATCGAATGAGAGCGGCCAGTTTTGGTGACGAGAGTTTGTCAAGCCGCCGTAAGGCCTCTGACATGGCTTCACGACTAGTTCAACTATGTGATGTGACACTTGAAAAAAAAAATGTCTGTAATTGGTTTTTATTCGTAGAAAGTAAGTACCCCATTATTATCTACTTACTGTAACGACCATGTAAAAGTCACTTAAGTAGCAGATAGCAGATGTTACGAAGATTCGATTCCATTTGATTGTATTAAAAAGTCCGCGAATTTCAACTGCGAATGAAACTGAACCCATCCAATTTTCCCTTGGAACTGCGTAATAGGAACAAAAGCCCTGCCGTCAAGTTATTGAATATAACCTTATTTTAGCCAGTTAAAAGAGCGTACTGAACGAAGATCTAGTGTGTCTCGGGCCTGGATAAGTCACGTGTCTGCAATCGCATTTTGTACTAGAATTAGTCTCGCAACATGACTCGAGCGATAAGTTTCTTTCACGCGTGACATGTTTTTTGTTCATGCATTTGAGCATGGGTTGACAGAGCGGTAGAAACAAAACGTGTCACACTACGATAAAATGTCAGCTTGATCACAATACTTATCAAAATACCTAATGTCAAAAATGTGGGATAAAACAGTTGCCGCGGTAGCCATGTTACCCATTCTAGCATAGATTTTTAAAAGAAATTGAAAATAAATAAATATGAATCACGTAATGGAATACCTATCTATAAAATACTTATCGCTACCACAATCTTCGTTCAATTGTAGTAAAAATTATACAAATTTTATTAAATCACGCGCAGGGTTTTCCACATTTTGTTTATCACACGGAACGATTACTTGAAGTCATTATAAATTGCTGAATATTAACCTGTTTGCACCGGGCTATGAATAGGTTGTTATAATTCAATATTTTTACAAAGATTGCTTACCACATCTAGGGCCATAGCACTTATCCTCGATATTATACTTGTTACTCTTAGCTTCTTGTCTTATGATCTTTCACTTTACCTCAACTGTACTATACTAAGATTAAGGTTCACTTTCCCCTGATTGGTCAGACTGGCACTTGGCAGTAACTGAAGCCTCATTCTGCTGGTCACAGTAGTACTTCAGAGGTCATCACAGAGGACAACGATATCCCAATTGTTAAAGCCAGCAATTTATGTGGATATAAGTATGGTTTTATGGCATCTTCAATTTCAACCTTTTTCTGGTATGTAAGTGCTTCGAGAATTTAGGGATGGGATAAGTTGCTGGAGCAGATATTTGTCCGTTGAAAATGGTTTAGGAGTCTCGATTTATTTAGATCATTTTTAGAAGGTTTTTTGTGGTGATAGACCTTTTTTGTCCCATATTTGCCTGGAGATGTTCAGTGAAACCAAATAATATAGGAATGGAACCCAACCGTAATTTTTTCTTAATATTTTGGTCAGGGCATACCTATCAATCATGGATATATTTGCATGCAGTTCCTTTAATAGATCCCAACTTTCTGTTTAGTGTAGTTTCGTGCTGATTCACCTCATTAAATTAAGCGAAAACCGCAATGTAAGAACGGATCGTCGAAAGGTTTGACCTGGGTTGTATTATTTTGTACCTAACCTAACCTTTCATTCCATACTTAGAACTAAAATGTTAACACAAAGTCATTTTTCGCTTCCCTACAAGTATATCCAAGCATGTCTGTCTTAAATTGCCAATATGTGTCAGAATCAGGCGACCCCTGGTACTAAAACCAAAATTTGTGGTCACACAAGAATCGTCTTAAAAAATTGTTCAGTAGAATTAACGATTTTTTGAATTTCCTAGTAATTACATATTCATTTCAAACTATCGATTCGATCGATCGATTCGATAAAAATATAAGGCCTAAGGAAATTCGATCTGTTGGCCTACAAATTTGACGTTCAGGAAAACTGTCGGTTGTAACATCTATTACTTTCTTCCGCGCTTACACTGTCTCTTTGTTTTGTTTATTAGTTTAATAGTTTAAAGACTGTAACGACAAAAACCACTCAAAACAAACATCAACACAATAACAGCTAAACAAACAACTTCACAAGTAAAAAGGTTTTAGGAAAAATAAAATAAGGTCAGAATCCATTATTTCACCTTCACCAAGGCTTGTAGTAGATGAACTACGAATTGCTGTTACTGTAGTAGGTATTATTGTTATTCCTTATACATTTCGTATCGAAAATGCTTTCAAATTTCATCTCCCATACAAAGCTTGCTAGTGATTAGTTACGACGCTGGTAATAGTCGAATGCTACAGAATGCTTGAGAGCAATTGGTTGCTCTCAGGTTAACTCTAAAGCAATCAACTGCGACAAAGCATTCCGCCGCATCCACTAACTAAACAGAGGCGGCTGGAGTTGACTATATCGTGGTTTTTTTGGCTCTGTAACGTTAATATTGTATAAATTATTCGTAGTGAGTAACCAAATTTTTAGGTCCAAGGATAATATATTCCAGGGTTTCGTTGGAAACGCGTTTGCTGAGAAGCGAAACCTATACGAATACTATAACACGCTTGATAACAGAAAAATAAGAATTTCTACAGAATTTTCGTAAGTCCTCTTTATATTACTAGGCTACTAAGTACTGCTTTTGCCCGGGATAAAATGTGGCTTATTTCATTGTAAGGTGGTTGTAATTTTTTTATTCTCACCGACACGCACTTTTTCGCGTAACCTATAAGAAGCATATGAAAATGATTCTGTGGGCTTCTACTATAAAAGATTACAAAATTAAATGCACAAAAAATGAAAAAAAATGCTATGAGATCAGATTTTTTCAGATTGTGTAAGCCAAATGAATTTTTCTTGGCATTTTAATATTTTATATCAAGAATCAAAAATAAAATAAAAAAACACGTATGATTAGATTACACGGCTGCGAGATGGGTCGGCGACATGGTGTAAGTCGGGAGTCCAATCTGCACAGGATCGACGCAGACCCATACAAAAGGAGGCTAATACCCAGCAGTGCCATCTCAAGTGCTGTATGTGATGATGATTAAATTAACCCAGGTACAACAAAACCCATGAATACCTAAACAGAGCATTGTCTCGTGCAAGGCACAGATTTGAGTCCTGGCCGCACGCAAATTGCACCCAACCGCATTTCACTGTCACGTCGCCGCGCGTTGATTCCCCAATTTCCTGACCACTTGAAAATGTTGGATATGATTTTCAACACCGTCATTTGGTCAAAGTTTATTTTGTACCCATGTCACGGGTTTATCGTAGTGAATATTGGAAGAAACCCGTATTGCATTTAATGAATTGTCATACTAAAACCAATATAAAATACGCATCGTCTGCTATGGGCGGACATACGCGGAGAATATGTAGCTTACCAAAATATCACAGGTAACTAATCCGTTGGTACGGACCAACGGATGCTGTGTAAATATGATTCAGAGAAACAAACAAACGCCTACGGGCATTATCTTGGAATTAAATATATTTACAATTGATAACCGATTTGGCATTACATAGAAATAGAAAAATATTTATTGACATTACATGGATCACATGGATCTAACAACTCTTTAGCGAATGTGGCTCAGCGGTTCCAGTGTCTGCTTTTCATCCAGACATAACCTGGTTCGAATCTGGCCTTACACCAATGACTTGTATTTTCTTTCAAGTTATGTGTGGATTTGCACTCGCTTAACGGTGTAGGAAAACATTGTGAAAAAACAGACATGTTTGAGAACCAAAATATCCGAGGACAAGTTGTCTTCCGTGGAAGGACCTGGGCGCCCACCACGATGTATCGGCCCAAGAGAACTCCCCTAACGAATTAATTCTGCGGGGGAATTACGACCCTCAGTCATGAGGAAATACGACTCAAGAGAGAGAACAACGCTTTACGGTAGAATAACTTAGTAATGACACACACTGTTTTTTTGGAAGGATTATTTTTTATTGGATTTTAATTTTATTGGTCTTGCTGCGATGTAAGAATTTTCTCAATGAGTACAACGAACATAGTAGCAAAATGTTCTGACATACAAACACATAGACGTTCTGAGATACACAAGCGCTTGTAGATAGGTCTACCTACAGGTACAAAAGCAATTTCCCCAGCTGTAAACTTGTAAGCTGTTGCTGACAGAAGTAAATTCGTGTACAAACGTAACCGAGGACCACATATGACCGTCAATTTGTATGTTTGTCGACACACTTCAAGAGGTCTAATTGTGTAACTGCTCTGGCTCTGGCATCGAAATTACCGTACCTTCCTACCATAGAGTTTATAGGAACTAGTTGGCGCTTTGTGAAATGTTAGTAGTAAGTAAGTATACATTTTTGATAATTTGTCAACTTTTTTACATTACATACTGATGTGTATTTATGTCTTAACGTATCATAAAGTGGATCACACTCGTATAATAAATTTGAAAGTGCAAGAAAACGCCTATCGGTTTTAATGCCGCAATTCAGCGGCAGATCAGCGCAATCATCAGGCGCTTATGAAATAAATGACAAAATAACGATACTATCACAACCTATGTTCTTGTTTTAGGAAAATTAATTCCATCAATATTTAAATCTATAAAATAATTTATTTTGTATACATTCCATGACAATATATCGCAGAGTATTCGTAGTGACGTCATTAAGCCGTAATTCGTCATTTCACTAGCAAAGTGCACCGTATGTTACTGAAGGTACCGTAGTAAGAAATGTCATAAAATGTTGGGCTTGATTTTGGTACCAAACTAACTTAGTTATTTTATTATGTGGTCCTGCTTAGGGCTACTAAACATGGCTTGGGGTATTGTGATTCTATAGTGGCTTCTTACTTCCCTTATTTATTTTGTAGGTTAAAATAAAACCCAAACATGAAACAGGATGTGTTTATTTAAGGTTTGAACTACCGAAATGTGTTAATCTTGATAGAAAAAAAAAACACATTTCTTATTTATTTACTTATTATGACAGAGCTATGCCGTTTGTCTTTAATAAACACGCAAACAAATTGAAAACCTCCAACTCTTTTGGAAGTTAAAAAAGTTTTAGTAATGAGAAGGAAATCTCCTAACGAATTTTCTTTCAATAGAATTCTTCACAATACGTAAGCAATTGAAATATTTTGTGAACAATTAAAATCAATTAACATCGAAACAAAACTCGCTTTTGGATAAAGGAGACCGCGATAATAATTTAAAACCTTAATCCGAAACATGAACAATAGAGGCCAAGGCTTTGTGCTGAAGAATTCATTTTATCTTCTGTACGATTCATGACAAACAGATGCCAATGTATAGTTCAATCGCAGGAAAATGTTGTTTGTTTTATCTACCTCCTCCTCCAGCGGACCAGAGTGTCGCTTGTGAGAGAGTCGCTTCAGGTGAACTTATTGTAAAATGCGTGTCTGTATTATTGTCCAATGTAAATTATTTATTTATTTTATTATTCTATTACACCGATACGGTCTTATTAAATTGGCTACACCTGCTCAGTCAAACAGAATAGTCCGCCATTTTGGATCGCTAAAACGGGGTTAAAAATGTTGAAATATGTCTATTTAACTAGGATAGCATTGTGATTTTATCTTATTATCTTCTTATCGAATGACAGTGGCCAATTCTGGTACCTATCGAGAGTTTATCAAAAGCGCTAAGGGCCTCCTCGGACATGGTTTATCGACTATTTTATCTTTTAAAGACATTTTAATACCGGTTTAGTGTTAAAATACGTTTATAAATAACGAATTTGGCTATTTAACTAACAAAGTGTTTACCAACGTTTTAGTGACATTTTAACTTTTAATAAATAAGGAGTACTTTAACATCTATGCTTTTATTTTCTGTGCTGTGGTTATGCATCTTCTGAAGACAATACTGCTGATGCTGTGACAATGAAAAATGGCGCTTTCCTTGTGATATATGGTGAAAATTGATTGAAAAACACGACTTTGTGTGTCCTTGATGTATGGTAATTTAGGATGCAGATATACAATTTACAATTTATGGAACATACGCAAAAAGGGTTGATTTAGTAATGCGAAATTTGGGAATGCACGGAAAAAAATTATGTCTCATAATTAAACTAAACTAAATTTGGTCGCAGGTAGAATTCGTTACATAGAACAGTTGGTTTTTAGGGAATACAATTTCCAAATATTGTGGAACTAAAACGTTAAAATTCACAATACAGTCACCCTGCTTATCAGTCAGCCATTATCAGTTTGTTTGTTTTCTAATTGTTTTCTAAGAATCAGCTTAATAATTCATTCCGTTTATACCTTTTAATAGCCCTTTCAAATGTAAAAGATCCATTATCCTGAAACTTAAGTAATTAAATTTTCATTGTTACATCAAACTGGTGGGAATTAACTGTAAAGAAAGCCTGTCCCGTTTAAAAGTGATATTCACAGGAGCCTTCGTTATTGGTATACGTATTTTGCCATATACTTTTTAAATTTATTTGTATTCACAAAAGTTTTTTAGTTCCTGTAAGACTTAATTACGAATGCTTATCTGAGTCTTATTGTAAAAAAAAAAGGTAACATATTCATATTTCACGTGAACGTGGCAATGGAGTGACGGATCATCGTGAATTTTTGTATGGTGATAGTATTAAATCTTCAAAGTAACATAAGGTAATTTAAATAACCCCCCAACGCCATGCAGGCGAAGACGCGGGCATTAAGAAGTAGAATATAAAAGCAAATGTCACTCAGTATTATCCTATCGCTCGCAAAAAGAAATAAACTGAAACATAAGCAAATGCCTATAAAAGTAATAGGATTCTCCAATTCAATATAACGCACATAAAGGCTTGTAACTGCCTATTCTTTCCAGTTTGGGTATATGGCATACTGAACTGGCATAGATCATACAAATAAAAGAAGCCTAACCAGGCACAGAATGGCACAGAGCGGAACATAACGTATTCGGCCTAAAAAATGCTAATGAAATTGGGAACACAATATACTGCACAATATTAACATAATCGCAATTTCCATGTGGTGTGTTTGTATTTTATCTTATGTATTGTGCTTGTGCGATAGATCGTAGATTATCATAGCTTAGCATCGGCAAATTGTCGTCAAGCGTGAGTCTACAAGCAAAAATAAAATAAAAATTTAAATCGAAATTCAACGTGTTGTGCGCCGGGGATGGCACGGACTGGCGCGGACTATTCAGCAATCA
Organism: Macaria liturata; assembly: GCA_964023185.1. NCBI lineage: Eukaryota > Metazoa > Arthropoda > Insecta > Lepidoptera > Geometridae > Macaria > Macaria liturata. The sequence continues at coordinate 9,534,449 of OZ026822.1, forward strand.
GTGTTATCACGAAGACTCGAACCAATCAACCGAGTAGTACCTATTGTGTGACACTTTATGACTTTTTCTATAATTTTTTTAAAGCACAGCCTAAACTTATAGATTGAAAATAATCATGACCGCATTGGTTGGATTCAAACCTGCGTTATCCTGATTACAGGTCAGAACTAACTGATTGTTCTATGTCTAGTATATAGGATATATATAGTATGAATATATAGTATGAACAACCTTAGTGCGGGTGTAGCACTTGACAATGTACATGTTAGTTGTTGTAATGAGCAGTATATAAGCAATAATGTCTGCGTTCGTACACACATCCAGTTGGGACTTATTGTTAGTTATTGTTTTATTAGATTTAAGGGCTTTGAAGGGTACGGAATCGACCTTTTGAGTAATAAAATATCAGTGTTTTGATAGTGAAGTGTATTTTGTTTGTTTTCAGTGAATTTCTACTACTTACCATGTAGGTGTATTTGCTAACCGATTTCTAAAAAAAAAAAGGTTTTCTTTTATAATCTGTAAATATGGTGATGTGGACAAAGTTTTAGAACAGTTGTCTCCTAAAACTCTCAGGACCTGAGCAAAATTTTTATATGTATCTATCTATACTTATTTGTGGAAATATCTTCACAAGTTCTGTTAAGTTATTATTTTTTCTGTTAAATCTACTACTACAAATAATACGCACAAAAGTAAAATAAATTTCTATCAAGTTACGAAGGATATCCCATAACGGCAATAAAAACATGGAATCCAATCAAAGAATCGCGAAACAAACTGGCCTGCAAATAATAGGTTTGCCACAAGAGAGATCGGTGGCATACTATTTTTACTTAGTTATTATCTATCTATCACCTTTACATATGATAACAAAGCTAGAGTGTCAAAAATCTGTACATAGAAGTTGTTAAAAGATATGTTTGAAGATAGGAACTTCGATTTGATGAACTTTGATGAACACGTTCCAACAATTTTTAGAAATTTTGTCGGTTTATCTGTTTCCCTGTTTATCTGTGTATCTTAATTGTCTGTTTATTTAAACGCTCATCACGCAAATTGGCTGAGCGGATCATCATGATTTTTAGTATGTAGGTAGTATGAGGTCTTAGGAGTGTCAAAGGCTACCTTAAAATAATGCGGGCGATGCCGTGGGCGTGCACTAGTTATAAAACAGTAGTCGAATTGTCTCTGACTTTTACCTGTGGTGCCAGTCTATTAGTTTAATGAGCTGTAGGAATAAAATTTAGATTTCATAATTAATAAATTGCTACTATAACATGGCTTATTTTATCATTCAATATACCATGTGACGCCATTAATATGGATTCAACTTATGTACAAAACATCATATCTTATAAAAAAGTTTTACATAAAATGGTTTTTGGTTTATCTAAAACGGGTTTTCACTTGACCATAGTTGGCTTGATAGTAAGCAAAGGCTATGGCCTAAGATGGTTAAAATAATAGTTGTACTTACTACTTATTTTACCGCATTACTAATTCCCTTGCCGTGGCTTCTAATCACTGTATTTGGTGTTATGTACTCAGTAACGATTATCAATTTAATAAAAAAAAGTAATGTCATAGTATAAGAAGAGAAAAATAAATGTATCTATATATTATTAGGATATTATATACCTATATATATATAATAATGCAATTAGATACATGTAGAAATAACAGTATTTGCTGCTGATACACACACATATTTTACTTACCAAAAACAAATGTTTACCATTTAGCAGAACCTGCGTAGGTTATGATAACTCCAATATACAGCGTAAAAGTGCATGAATCCCAAAATTAATAGAGATTTCCATTTTAATTTAGTTTCAAACTTAAAACTGTTTACTACATTTGATATAAAAATTTACAAACATGATTTTTGAATAACAGCACCCATGTCCGTGATTGAAGTGCTAATTACATACATTATTATCTTAAATAATTTAGAAGATGCGTATTTTGTACGTATTTCTTTATTCTATACCTACCTACTACTTTTAGGTACATTGAAAAAAAACTTCCTATTCATACATTGACGCAAATTGTTTCCCACGTTTCCAACGCAGGTAAGAAGGCAAGTAACCAAAATTCTACCCACTTTTTGCCGCGTTTCGAGGATAAACTTTTTATCGGTATTCTAATTTATTGCAGCTCGCGACCGCAATGCGTTTTTAATGCTTCCCACACGATTTGTTAACTCAAGGGTCTTATAATCTATTCTCACCCTTTGGGTTTGCAAGCATCAAGGTAAGGTTAGATATCATTAAGCTGATGTAAGTATTTATAGAAGAGGTTTAACAACATTGTTTTTCTCTTCTTATACTATGACATTACTTTTATTAAATGGGTCTAAGTTACTAAGCATGACCAAATATGAATTCAAACACAAAAATTTCTATCTTTCATTTTTATAAGTAGGCTACACTAAAACGTATTTACTCGAAGTGGCAAAATAAACTAAAAGTAAATACCCCATCGTGGGGTAATATCGGGTTACTGGCAACAAATTAGCCTATACAGACGACAAGAGCAAATGTCCCAAATATTTGCCTGGTGAGTGCCATTTCACAAATTAAACTGTCCAACTTTTCGGGGAGGTGGTGGGATAACCACAGGCAATAGTTACAGTATGGATATTCTAAGTAGCGAAGAAATCTGTTGACAGACTTTTTTTTTTTTACTTGAAATAGGCTCACGCTTGACTACAACTTGACTGCTCCATCAAGAGATCCATCAAGGATTCTCTATTCCTCTTCAAACTACAATTTACTTCAAAAAAAGTCTTCAAGTCAATAATAAACTAGAACTAGCTAGATCGTAGATTATATCATTGTTTAAATTGTAGTCAAGCGTAAACCTGTCCAGTACAAAACAAATGTGTTTATACAAAGCGATATTGCCCTTACTGTGAACACAGTATCCTAGGTTCGCGAGAGCCCCAACCTTAATTTTAGTTGTCGTTTTGTGAAACTCGTTAATTTACTTTAAGGGAAAAATTGTTGCCATCGGGTTGCTACTTTCAGTAGTTAACTTGTCTCTTGTTTATGCCAAACACAGAGTAATTTCCAGACCAATCTGTGAAAAAAATCACTTTATGAGCTGTCACTTACCTGTTTTGATTTTCTTTAACTTTGTTTATGTGTTGGGGTCACTTACTTTATTTTTGTCGCTTTTGAATACGTAGCAGATGTCACTTAGTGAAATCATATTTGTAACGTACCTGTAACTGTACTGACTCGCTTTATTTTTTCCCAAATGATGATGATGATGATGCATTCCAATCCGATTTCAGCTACGGCGAACGTATTTCCTACGGGTAAGGTACTGATGCGTAAAGTACCTAAAGGAAATGCAAAACCTAAACCTTAACCTTTTGGCTTTTCCCAGATAATGAGTAGGTAACCTAGTACTAGGTAGGTATGTAGGTACCTACTTCCGCCACCAAAGTACCTCCATATCAAAACATATAATATTTATCCGTCAGTCCGTTGTGTTACGAATAACGACAAACTTTTTTTCATACAATGTTTACACGGTACAGTCACTAGTCATACTGGACTGAAATGGAAGTGGCTCTCAAATAGGTCTCCTGGAACACACCTATAGGGACATGGCTTGGCATGCTGAAATATTCTGATACAGATACAAACTAAAGGACAAAAATAAAATATAATGACGTAATGGTGGAACCTCTGGTCTTGTGCTAGTCGGGTTACAAGGCCAGAGTCTTCTCCCAGATGTGAGACTTTGTTATAAGATATTATATGTTATAAGATTATGACCAGATTAAAATATGTATCTAAACGTGTAACATAGGACTACAAGATGTTTTACCTCCATATTTTAAGCGCTGGCTCTGTAAGTCTGTACCCTAGTTAGTACTAACTACTAAGTTAGGTCGGCGTCATGCGAAATGAGTCAAGTTTTCAGTGAGCTAATTAATTCTCGCGCACGCTGTTATCTGCGTAAAGTTGCCTGTTGCCAGAACGACGAGAAATGCTCTCGGATGGTGTGGGGCGAGACTGAAGCAGGTTTTTCGTAAGTAATAAATCATTCTAGATTTTACAAACCTGCCGGAAGATGGCGCTTTGTTAATGTTAGACGTGTTGAAGGCCAAATATTTATTTATTCATGTTTCAAGACATTAAATAGTGAATATATCAAACGAGGTTTATAAGCAATAATGTTTCAGTTGATGGTTGTAAATTAAATTTCAATGCGTTTGTATTTGTTTGTAATATATTTAATTTTCTGTTGCTGCGAGTCACGACAAGTACGACATGACTATTTTAGAAAAAACAAAACATTAAACTGTATCTGAAAAATTTAAATTAAAGTGAAAGAAGAATGATTTGCTATGAATACAAACAATTTCGACTATCAACGTTTCAGATATTATCCAAGGGCATGTGTCTTCCGTGGAAGGACCTGGGCGCCCACCACGATGTATCTGCCCAAGAGAACGCCCCTAAAGAATTAATTCTGCGAGGGACCCACCGATCAGTCATAAGAAAATACGGTTCATAGAGAAAGTCTGGTTTTATGATATAAAAATCACCAATTTAGTCACTCTCGAACACGTTAAGAATAAAATCTTTATTGGATAACATAAAAATTATAAAAAAAAATCTTAGTAAAAGTTAGGTACGAGTACAACCTAATGCTACTACGATGAGAGGAGATTGATATAACTGATATTACTAGGTAATTACTGATTTATATACAACACTCAATAGAAAAGTACCAAAAAATATATTAACAGTACAAAATAATTGATCTTTTGTCTCAGTCTTGCTTAAACCGTCCCTGTCTTTAGCGTCGTCTTGGCGCGTGCCGTATCTCGCCTCCGACGCGCCAATTAAGCCCTGCAGGCCTAGACAAGTTCCACACATACCGGAGCTAAGCACTTCCGAATGCGCCGGACGCTTAATCCCCAACCCCATCGCTGGCGCTCCCATCGCTAGCAAACCTCCCATTACGCCTGTGTACGCAACATCTCTTCTACAGGTGCTCACTTGAGATCGAACGATGGAATTTACTTTCATTTCTACATTCAACAGTCAACGTCACTTTTAACTTTGGCATTTCATACGACAAATGGAAACAATCCTCTTTACTATCATTATCTTTTCACGTCAAATAAAAAATAAATGATACCAAATAGTAAATTATAAATACATTTTGTGTAACTTATTCTCACAGATACGAAATTGCTTGAATAGCGTTCGAAAGATTTTAAGAAAAAAGAAAAGAAAATCGTTTATAAACAAAAAAATAATAAAAAATAATGCTTTTAACATAAAAAACAAAGGCATACCTTGATAAGATAATAAATACCAAAGTCATATATGTTGGGCAATGAAAAATAATGTACTTCTAAGTATTTATTATTAAGATAAGAATATGTTGATGAAACTCTGGAAAAAAATATAGTATTTTTGTGTTCCTCCATACACTAGCGCCACATCTCTTCTCCTAACCAAAGTGGCCTTCGTGGCTCTTAAGATCTTACCAACACAAATAAGTAAAATAGAAATAGATTTAAAACGGTCTACAAAAAAGTCCGCGATGGTAGTATATGTTTATCTACTAGGGATAACCCACAATAACCGATTTTTATCCTTTACGTTGTACGAAAAGTGTATATTACATATTTAGATCTCGAAAACTACTCAACGGGTTTTGATATGTTTTTTTTACAGATAGTTTTAAGATGACGGTTTTAAGTTTTTCATAAATCGTGCATATGTGACCGGGGCTAGTTTTACCACAGAATAATGGTTTTACACAAACAAGGCGTGCATCACGTGTACGGTTCCTGCCGACGAATCTCACCTAAACGCAAACAATTTACTGCTATACTTAATAATTTCATATATTAATAAAACAAAACATTTCGCTTCCAACACGGAGCTTAAGTAAGTCATTCGCTTTTAAAATTCTTGTAAGTAGGTATTTTCACTGTGGCTGTATTAATAATAAATAAATATATATAAGATACTTTTATTTAACTGCCTAGCTGTTTAATTTGAATATGTGCCACTGGCAACATAAAAATATAACCAAAAAATCTCGTAAATTTTGTTGTTGTTATTAAAATAAGTAAATCAAAATAAAATTACAGCTTTACTAAAAGTAATTCACATTTGCAAGTAAATCAAAGAGTGACATAACACACAACCAAACAGTATATTTATCTGACTCTGCTACTATCCCACCGGCCCAAACACTATCTGCGGCAGGGACGACTGCTGCAACACTAGCTGCAGCACCGACTCCAGCTGCAACATCGGCGCCAGCTGCAGCTGTACCGGCACGAGGCCGTAGCTGCAGAAACAGGATGACGCCTTTAGAAAGCACTGCTGCCCGATTTTCTGCTTTCGAGGAAAGGCGACTTGACATGGACCGCATACACGACCAGCAGAGGTTAAACCTCGAGGCAGAGATTGCGCCTATAATTTTATAAATAAAACAATGTTTTTACATTCCATGTCATGCTTTTTATTTACAAAAACCTGATTATAAAACCAAATGTTACCTACTGAACTTATATTAATTCTAAACTAGGTATCACTTTTACGTAGTTTACTTTTATAATCTATTTACAATCTGCTGAAAGCAGTGGCGTGAGCCGGCACTCTATCCTCATCATCTACAATTTTGCTGGCAACTTGTGGGTGGTAGCGGAGATCAATATTCTGCCCCATATAATCACTATTAGTGCTTCTACAACTTGACTGATACAGCGGCTAGTAGTTCTCTGAGTTAAATGATGAGTGACACCAGCGATTCTTTGGTATGAACCTGTTGCCAGGAAGCTCAGTGCACAGAAGACCTACAAAAGAACAAATATGATCATCTTTAAATCTAGGTGTAGATTTATAACTTTATGTATACATAATAATGGCTAGGTGTTGAAAGATTCATATTATAGTTACTCACCTTAGTTTCCAATGGGATTTCTGCTGTGCCCCGTAGTAAGGTATGGGCATATAAATCTTCACAAAGCTGGCAGAAGGTGTCTTTATTTCGTCTAAATCTCTCAATAAAAGAATTTCCGGCATTTCACTTAAGTTTCCCACGGACAGCCTTTCTTTTTTCTCTGTTGACGCCTCAACCACACTTCTTCAGAATGTGATCGCAAATTTATGCATTTTATCGCAGCAAAAAGAAAAACTTTTTCAAAATATTTCACCAAATGACAACACTACGCCATTTTGAATGGCTTTCTATCCGCTAACGCAAGGCTAACGCCAAGGTTTTGGAGCACGCTCGAAATTGGCGCTCCCCAGGAGAAACGCTTGTCATAATGTGGCATTCGGCTTGCTCTTTTTTATGATTTGTATGGAGAATGACTAACTTGTTCTTTCGATTCCGTTTCTAATCGTTCGGGGATCACTACTTTTGATGACATTTATGAAGTTGGCTAAGAATTTTGATATCTATTCTGCAGGTGATAACAGGGAGCGTCACCTTAGGTGATTTCCATACATTTAATCTTTCTAAGCGTTTGGCGCTACATCAATATACGGCTCTTGTCTAGGCCTGCTGTATAGTCTGTGTGAACGAGCCGATAGCGATCCGAGGACAGTGTACACCGCGCCTTACATCCAGACACAGATATATTACACACTGTTTGACTTTCACTTTGATAAGGGCACAGAAAACAGAAGGTCTGGAAGAACTTGTAGCGCCTGATGTTTTTTGCAATATGGTGTACTTAGAATTGCTATGGTAAAATAAGAAGGCGTTATATTTGCGTGTATTTACTCATCATTTTTTTATTGTTTGTATTAATGTATTTGTAATATTGAGTGTTTTTATAGACTCATTACACATCCGGATGGCTGGCGGGTGCTTTAAATACAGGCATCGATATATTGCATGCAGTTTTATTGACATTGTTTTTGATAAGGGCATTGAATGCAGAAGTATTTTTATACTTCTGTAAGTAGCTACAACTAAGTTTTGAGGACCTGGGAAAACTTAGCATTATGTAATGAGGGCCCAGTGATCGTATAACTGGTGTCGTCAAGTGGTACGATGTAGCGCCTGATATTTTGCGATATGCTACAATTATATTTGCTATGCTGAAATAAGACAGCGTTTTTATTTACTGGTTTAATTATATTCGTTTGTTGGACAGGTGTTTTTCGTAATTCTGAGACAGTCTTATATACAGAATGCAGACACCGATACACCCAGTTTGTTTGACTTTGACAAGGGTAGGTCTGCTTAAGTTTCGAGGATCTGGAAAAACTTAGTCCGTTATCTAATGAAGGACCGTGTGAAATGATACGTTGTAGTTACGATAGTGTGTTTAGTTGCTATTGAAGAGCTATTTACTTGCAACACATTTAAACTAATTTAGGGCCTATATATGTCCAAATATATTATGGAGCTGGGCGGGACACGTGTTAGGAGAACAGCTGATAACAGATGGAGTAAAGCAGTCACAGAGTGGTGGCCTAGAACTGGCAGGCGAGGGGTGGGCCGTCCGGTCGCGCGATGGGTCGACGACATCGTCAAAGTCTGGGGTCCAACCTGGATGAGGTCTGCACAAGATCGACACAGATGGCACATGCAATGAGAGGCCTATACCCAGCAGTGGGATCCCAAGGGCTATGGATGATGATACTCGTAATGATGATGATATGTCCAAACATGTGCCTTGTTCATGGCGCTGCAAGATATGCATATAGCTAACGCTGGATGGTATAAATATATATAAGCTTACATATACAAATAGAATGGCTATCGTAAGATCCTTCAAAAGTGAATAGTGTCCAAACATACCGTGTGTAGGATCCCAGATAATTGGATGCAGTACAACAACCGTACATCTCAGGCTGCGGTGACCTGTATCACGTCTTAATACAACGTGGCATCGTAAGAAAAGTTACAATATGTGTAGTTTTTTTATGTATTTTATTTTACCCAACTACGGCAAGCAAAATGAAGTATTATGAAGTAGTTATGAACCCATGGTTTTGATCGATATGCCAATTTAAATATTTTTGAGCGTTATGTGAAATCATAATGACCTGTCACTCTGTTGCGTGACAAACAAACCAACAATCACACTTTGACACACCTTTACTTGATAGTACGAGTAATGATAAATGATCTAATTAGTTTAAAACTTTAGAGTCAGTATGAAATGTAAGTAATTGCTAGATCAAATGAAGTTTCCTCTGAAACAAGGCTGTCAGAAGTGATAAGCGACAGATTTGCATTTTGAGTGCCACGTTGTATACGAAACATCCAGGAGCAAGTTAGTTTGTATAATTGATACCTCTATATCTGCTGCAAGGGGCTTTCAATATACCTAGGCTACATTGTAACCCCTAGAAATGTGTGCTTTATACAAACCTTGACAAAATCAAATGATATTAAAAATATTTTAAAAATTTACTATTGCTTTGTATGGCATTGTGATGGGTGGCTTTTTCATCTTATTATTTCTTTTTCCTACGTTTTTATCTGCAATCTTCTCGTATGTTGTATATAAAGAAGCTTATTCTGTTTCACTAAATGAATTCGTCTTATCGTGGTACATAATATTTAACTAAGAAAATACTTTGTTATAAAGTTTGAACAAGATCCTATGCATTAATGCTTATGAAATATATCTAACTATTCTTAGACTAGACCAAGAGACAATTCTTTTATCACCCTTTAGGTGAGATATATGGGTTTTTTTGCAACTTTAAGTTCTATTCACAAAAGAGAATTTCTAGTGCGTTTTCTTTTTTCTTAAAATTTTTAAAAATAGGGCAGTATTTGGGTTCATACCGTGTTATAAAAAAAAACATTACTCTTCTCTTATAATGTTTTTATTACATGAATTTATTAAAAAATATAATTTTAACAAGAACTCAGCTCTATGATAGCCCTTTAACCTAAGCTGAAGGCCGAAGGAGTAGGCCATTAGTTCCATACCTTCAGCACACCTTCAGGTAATGCGTAATACGGTTTTGGGTTTCCATTTAGGAAATACCCAGAATACTTGTCGGAAATTCGAGAGGGCTATTACGTATCTCCTGCCAAATGCCACGAGACAGTAAACAGAGATATTTAATATGATAGAAGGGCCAAAAACCAAGATGTTAAAGATTTTTTTCATGACTTGGGATGATGGTATTTTATTAAGAATCAATCAAGTCTTATGTAATAATGAAAGACTGTTATAAAGTAAGGTAAAGTAAATATATTGTAAGGAAAATTATTGTTGTAATAAGTTCGACAATAAAGGCTAGACCCAAGTTTCAAATCACGTGTTTTATGCTTCAGTGATACGGAAACTACACATTGCAATATGAGTGAGCTTTTTATGGGTAAAAAATTACTGAAAACCTATTCTATTTTGTAGCTGGTGATACGTCTCTGACTATCTAGTGGCTAGGAATCGAATGGTAACAGCTGGTATGCAAATGCACTGACAAATTTCTCGCCACGCAGTCGGAAGCTGTTTCGGAATATAGATTTTAATTCAAATGTATTTTACCTTTAGTTAAATTAAATTTAATGCAAATAGCAATAAGTTGCTTGACGTAGTTTTCGTTTTTTATATGTTTATACAGTACAACATAGTTGAGAATAAATCTTCTTCTTCTTTTTATCGAAAGAGAGTGGCCAACTCTGGTGTCGAGAGTTTTCAAATCGCCCTAAGGGCCTCTGACATGGCTTAACGACTGCTGTATTAGACAAACAGCTGGGACCTACAATTTTGTTGAAAATAAATGCATACGAAGCATATATATTTAAAAAAAAAATGCATATCAGCTTTACCACAGCTCCACTGTGGTTTTTTAATGGGGTTGTTTGGAATTCGACACCAAGACAACTGTTTAGCTGAAGCAACATCAACACAAGCGACATTGTGATCCCAAGTAAAGTTATAATTACATGGATAAATATATCATAGACGTCACGAGAAGTTCTTTCTAGGCAATATTTGGCCAAAATGCAAATTCTGAAAATCTAAAACGTTGTTAAGAAGAACACAAATCCTACTTGACTCTCGAACGATTCAAGCAGTTGGCTTTTCTGGAAAATAACCTCTAAAATGTTTTTAAATTTCTGTATAACGAGCAATATAACGACTATACTCCGAGCAAATATACGACAAAGATATCCTAAAGCTAGAAAGAAAACAAAATATTCACCCGCAGTGCAGTTCCAATCATAAATCATGAAATTTAACTGAAATTCAGAGAATAATCTCAAAGTGATGACATCTATGTCGTTAGAAATAAGGTTCACATTTGCAGTGACTGTATTGTAGAAGCTTAAACTGACCCCACGTCACCAACGTTTATGTAGGGATGCCCTTATTTAAATTCAAGAATAATTTTATGCCGGATTTTAAAATGGCTTTCCGGTGACTCGCAATTTACACTCCAGCGCTTATTAGTTTTTGTTAGTGCAATTTCATTTGCGAGAAAATTTCGTTAGTTTTTCATCTCTTATAAAATTTTATTCCAGCTATGGTGTTTAATTATTAAAAAATAATATAATATGAGAGCTCAAGAGAATGATTATGGAAAACAATTTTCATACATAGATTCTCTGAAATTGATAGTCAAAAGTACTACACCATTGTAAAGATCTAAGGCTTTCATGCCTTGTAGAACAGTTGTTCATTATTCTAATGGACCAATAATCTAATTGATGTTAGTTTATTCAGACAAAGAAATAGTTGTCGTTAGTATAACAATAAAAATCCGACAAAAAGACAAAAAATCCGGCTCAAAACCGCTACACGCCTTAACAGGACTACAGGAGTCTAAGGCATTGTACAGTTGAATTTACACCTGCAGATAGTGTCGAGTGGTGGTAAACTGTAGGTTATCTCACTCCTAGTATTTCAATGCAGAGAGAGAATGGGAATTGAATACTCACTGTAGAACTTGAAATTTATAGCAAGAAGAACGGAAAACTTGGTCTTAATAGACGCCTGTTAGTGTTATATGTGTTGCATGAAAGGGCGTGCATTAAAATTACGTGAGATTGTTATTTGACACCTTATAATATGGGCACCTTTTCACGGTGCCAAGGGTTACGTGATAGAAATGATTTGTTTTGCCTTCTTTCTTTCTAGATAAAAACAGATAAAATGTCCTTAACATCATCATTACATTAGCCTTAATACATCTACGTGAGATGTTTTATTTCGCGTTCTTATTAATTTGTAACTGCCGTATTATGGAATTGGATAAGTAAACCAATGATATGACCATAGATAAGCAAATATCACAAGTACCCTAAGCAACTAAGTTACGGTGCAAAAGTGTAAAAAAAGATTAAACAAACAATGACGACTTGAAGATCTTAATTTATCAATCTCATGGAATTGAAAAGCCGGATATTTAACCACCAGGCCATACCAATATATGTACTTATAGGTAGGTTTACATCTAAACCTAAGCCCTTAAAGACGCGTGCTTCTCCGTTGTAGCGTTTAACACCGGTCGTGCGTCGGCATAAATAACACGCGTGCCTTAAACTAGATTGTGCCAGATCGCCTGGGCTCTACTGTGACACGGTTTAAGAAACAAAACAGGTATTAAACAGAAGGAAAGAGAAAATATGAATAAAAGGTATATTAGTGGGTGCTCGCGGTTTCGCTCGCATTAAGAAGTAATACTTGCATCCCCTATTTCACCCTTTAAAAGTGGCATTTCCAAAAATCCTTTCTTAGCGGATGCTTACATCATATGTAACATCTACCTGTATGCCAAATTTCATCCCGACCCGTCCAGTGGTTTGGGCTGTGCGTTGATAGATCACTATATCAGTCAGTCAGTCAGTCAACTTTGAGTTTTATATATTTAGATAATCGAGTCGACAATTTCAGCTGTAAATACGTTTGTATGAGAGTGACCAACTCTTGTATCGAGAAGGTTTTAACAGCTTTTTTATAAGAAGTTAGTAATTGATCGTAATTTAAATCAATTTCGCAGCTGACTAATCTATGATCCGTGCAAGTAATTAGTTGATGCAATGTCCACTTTGATGCTATCTTTTTATACATCGTCTCGAGGTGGTCACACCTGCTTTATTTTTGACGCTTTCTCTATTCGGTTTTTGAGAATGTTTTTGTTGGTAAATTAATAGCACACCTTTCATTACATATTGTAATTTAGGTTTGATTTTTTAGGCCAATATTCGTCTTCGTGGTTAAAATAATTTTAGATTGATTTACATGAAGTATTAAGAAGTGTGTCATCATCAATGTGTTTTTATAGTTAAATAATTAAGTAAAGTAAATGTTTATATTTTATTCCAAGTACACACCATCGATTATAATGGCAACTAGTAAAGTAATTTATTCTTCTATTATTATTGGTTCTTTGAAAATGATTAAAATAAGTCTTAAAAAATTTATGTTTGTCCACCAAAACAAGGAAGCCCTTTTGGTACATGAGACCAGTGTAATTTGATACCTCATAGTTTTAAATTTATTATTATCTATTTATGTTTTATTATTATCTTTTTGTTTGTTTATATAGACTATTATGGTTATTTTAGTATCTTCTAGTTGTTGCTGTAGTTGTTTTTCTTTCTGTACTTGTGCCTTAGTTTAGTTATAGTATTAAGTTTTTATGTTCACTTGGTGTGTGTGACGTCGCCGCCAGCCGCAACAGAATATCAGCGCTGGTGGCCGCGTGCCATCAGCATTAGGCTGAGTTGCGGCTGTATTGAGACATCACATTCTTAGCATGTAAGTTTAGTAAGTAAATAGGTTTAAAGTTTTGTGTGTGTCTCAATAAATATATTTTCTTTCTTTCTTTCTTTATAATTATTAGTATTACTATGATTCACCGAGTCTAAACTATATTCAAATGTTTTTTTTTTTCAATAAGATGGTTACCGCAAAAACACTGGAGATACCGCAGTAAAAACCTATTTACTTACCTAGCTAATCTTAATGGATAAAGTAGGTAGGTACAAAACGACAAAGCTCAAAGAGTGATGATTCACGGTCTAGCTCCAACCTAGATTAGATAGCCCAAATTAATGAGTCCGGGCCGGTTTGTGACAGAAACTCTTTCGTAATACCGTGGGTATTACCAGCATTACGCTCGAATGCTGAAATATTCTGCGTTTTTTGGGTTCGGGGATGATATGAAAGGTCGGCACTTAATTAAGGACACAAATTAGCGAGGCTAGGTCTAGAGGTTAGTTACATGTTTCTGTTATACCTACTTTTTATTCCGTAGCTGCTTTTATGAATGAGAAAAAAGAAGGCGGTAGGTTTCAAAACACGATCGTGACAGACTAAACATAAAATCGGTTTGAAAATATCATTATAAACAACTTTTTTAACACGACTGCTTGAAATTCATAGTAACCACAGAATAAAGAGGTGTAGCCATAACTGAATCTAATTTAACTTCGGTGATTTGATGAATAATATGTAACTAAAACGGTTTTCACTCACGTGTAATTCGCGTATGATGTTTACAAAAATAGGTGTTTGTTTAAAATGTCTCACGAAAGTTGTAACAGTAAAATTTTATGGATAGTTTCCTTCTAGGTATCGCAGGATTAATATAGGGATTCAATCCAACCACACTGATGTTTAAAGTGGAAGTAGCAACTGTATATTGTACGGAAGTATTCCATAGTTATGTAATGTATCAATTCGGTGAGAAACCTTAGACTTTCAAAGATTAGAAGTGTAGAGCTTTCGACCACAATCAAATTGTACAACACCCTTTCCCTATTACGTCGTATCTTGCACTTAATTAGTAAATTCCACACTTAACATAAAGGATAATTGACATGATCGAGCACCCAAATAACATTTGAAGTGTAAAAGAGATAGTTGCTTTGAGTTCCTGCCTCGAACAAACATTGGTGCAAAAAAGCCAAAAAATCAGAGGCAATTGGTATTAAAGCGGGTTCTATTTGGTTCGATATATGTATAGAGTTGTTTGAACCACCTTTCTGTCGAATTGATAAACGATATCTATGTTTCAGGTTTATTTTAACACATTTTTATAAGCTACAAGCAGTGTCCCTCAGTTTTAACTGCGTTAATTCGGAATTTAAAGTAGCCCAGATCCATATCTTATTACTGCATTCAGTATCACATCCAAATCGGTTCAGCCGTTTGGATTGAAAAAAATACGAACATACAAAGTGTGATGTGGCAACATTTAAATATCTAGTTCTATTTAGTTTTAAACATAGAGTGTAAAACTAAATCAGTATATACCTATACAAAAAAATCTTTTAACCGATTTTTAAATGTATTTTTAAAGTAATCGTATTTTCTAAATAAGTCTCATTATGCGAGATCGCGATTTGAATACTAGCAAATTTCAGTTGAAAAGGCCGACGGCTACAAAACTCTGGACTTGGTATACAGGTGTATTGGTTTAATTTATATTTGCCAACTTTAGGCATATCTTCTTTTATTTGTTTTTTGTTATTATTATTTATGTTATGACATTATTTGAAATATACCCTAAACTATTGATTTAAAAATGGTTTAGCCAGCGGTTAATTTATGTTATTTAAGGTAAATAGTTTATTAATGGGCAATCAGTCGAAATTAAAATAAATTTTAACTGCTTGATAATTTTTAATCGATTGATTTGTGTTTAAGTCGAAAAAAAATTAGTAGTCAGTACTAGTGCAATTACCTACATGATGTCTTGTTTTATAGTTATTTTATTTTATAGACTAGGCTAGGAGGAGGCCTATACCCAGAAATGGGTCAACAAAGGCAGCAGATGATGATGATGATGTATATTAGCTAGGTGTGTTGAATGAAAACAAGTCATTAATGCAAATCATCTGGCCAAGGGAGTTATCTGAAGGTTTGTGTCCTCTCATCTTATTTATATTCATTACTTTAGCCGGAATACAGATAATGTCAGTTTGATTAGCAAAGGGTTCGCAGAATCGAAATGTTCGGTTTGTATTATTGTTAAGCCTTTCTGCGCCACGGACTAAATTAAGTTTTTAATTGTTTGCGGCTTCTGGTATAAACAACAAGTAATGTTGGCGCGTTGGTTAGGAAAAGGTAAATATATGGATAAGTTGGAAATAACGATTTCTTTTGTGTATGTTGTTGTATATAAGAGGCGGATGTTTTTGAAGATGTTAGGTTGTATTGTAATATACTTTAGCACGCAAAACAATTCATTCACAAGCACTTTACTACATTTGTAATAACAACACTGGAATCCTTTTACTCTGGGAGGCACTGATGCCTAAGATACAGTTTTATTACTAGTTTAGGCATCAGTTGTCCAAACCTACATTGAATTTTGATTTTTGACAACATATCCATAACCCATGTAAAATCTGCTGAACTAATTGTAATAAAACTAACACTATCTACTAGCATATGCTACTTTAATCATTCATTATAAAAATATGTATGTTACTATAGATTTGGAGAAATCCGTAGTTATTTTTATGGATTATGTGTCGGACAATAAAGAAATTTATTTATTTATTTATTTTGGTCTTTGTAAAGGACTTCTAGATTTTCAACTACCAGTTTAAAAAAAAAATTGTATGAGTATAGTTAGTTATATTTGTACGCAGCATGCTATACAATATTTTATATTAATATAATATCAAAATAAAGTTCCATTCATACTCAAATAGAATTTGTAGAATATCTCTTATACGTACCTCTCTACCCTCCTTATTTCTCCTAAACAATGATGCAAAAATACTCTCAAAGGAAACATACTCAATGAATAACAAAAATACATACATTTTTTTCAAAAGTTCAGTTTAGTTCAATTTTTTTACCACCTTTCTCGGTTTCAACTGCTCTATACCGTTATCTTTGGCAACCTTTCTACCACAGCTCCTCAGTACGACACTCACTTCCGGCCAGTATAAAAATGTAACTGCACCTTTACTAAGGCATCAGTGCATCGAAGTTCACAAGCGGGTCCGCTCGCAAAACTAAGCATTATCGACATGAAGACTTTTGTAAGTGCATCTTAATTACAGTTATAGCAAGGATGTGTGTGCCTCTTAAGTTATTTGAGGCCAAGGATATGTGAAATTTTGCCCCTTACATTTTTTTCAAAATTTGAAAAATATTTGTGGTTGCTTGTCCCCTTATGTTTTTTCAATAGTAGATGAGGATGTGTGAAAATTTGCCCCTTAAGTCTTTTCAACTGTAGAAAAATATGTGTGGAAGTTTGCTCCTTAAGTCATATCAGTAGTGTTAAAGCCTGATCAAAGGATTCCTAGCAGTCTTTCTCCCAATTTTATCAGTAGTATCAAACTGCGTCTGGTATTTCGCCTCTTAACTTTCTTTCAGTAGTATTCAGAGACGTTTGAAAGTTTGTCCCTTAAGTTTTTTTTCAATTGAAGTAAGGGCCTTAAGTTTTTCAGTTTTAAAGTTGAAGTTTGCCCCCTTATTTCCCAGTAGTAATAAAGCCTAACAAGCCTTCTAGAATTGTGTCTATAAATTTTTGCCAGTTGTAGCAAAATATGTGAGGAAGTGAGCCCTTAAGTTTTATCAGTGGTAGCAAATGAAATTTAGAAGTGTGCCCTTTAATTTTTTTTTCGCTGAATGTGTGAAATTGTCAATTGGTCTTGTCTACCTCAGTGATGACCCTCAAAATGATATTGAATTTGTGTCTTTTTGTTTTGCCTGTAGACCGGGTATAAAAAAATCGGATCTAAATCAGTTTACATCATCAAATATTTATTTTACGTGATTTTTATAATATAAATAACTTTTCCGTTTGACAGTGCCTAAAATCGCACCAATTTTATTGTTATATAATTTCGTCAAATCTATTTACATACGAATTACAAAGGGGAAATAACCACGACCACACATAGGTGATGTAAATGATAATGATGATAATGACTTTTAATATGTAATGATGCTTATCTTTGTAAGGTGGTTTGTTTTGTTAATTACATTGTGCATAGTAATAATTATGCAACAATGTATTTATTTTGATGGGAATCAGTTTTGACTGACCTGTTAGCTTAGTTGGTAGTGGCTCTGCCTTCTAATCTAGAGGTAGCGGGTTCGATTCCCGCATGACACAAGTATTTATGAACTTAAAAATTTATAATTACTTGTGTTGAGTCTGGTCGTTTGTATGTATAATAAGTATGTATTTACAAAAGAAAAGTATATAAGTATTATATCTGTTATCTAGTACCCACGACACAAGCGTTTGCTTAGTGTGGGGCTAGATGGCGCTGTGTGCAATGTCCCAGAATATTTATTTTATTTATTTATTTTAGTATGAGTCAGTAAACTTTCAACACACGCAAAGTTATGCTAAAATTTTTAGGTACAAAAATGGCATTAGATTGTAATGATATAAATATTAAAAAAAACATACGAGTTATCAAAAAATACTAAACAAAATTGAGAAGAGCACAATTTCAATTGTATTAAATGCTCAGGCAAAACTAAAATAATGAATTATTGATTGATATTTCCGGACGGACCAAGTTAATCCGCACGAACGTATTGCCATCTAAAAATATTATCCATTTAATTAGAACCAAGTATTACGCATCTTAATATATCTTTATATGTATATATTATGCCAAGTATTTGTCCCATATAAAAAGTTCGTACATTTCATAAGAACCAAAAACCCGCATTTTTCAGTAAGTTATTAGTACATACCTATGTATCTATCACAGAAAAAAAGTACAATTTTACTTCCTCTGTGGTCTTTATTGAAACTGATTTATTTATTCAATAATCAACAAAAAATAATATGTATATATACAATATGTAGGTACTATAACAGTCAAGTACATATTTGTAACCAGTTCAACAGCAAGCGAAGAGTAAAAGGCAGCTTTACACCATAAGCACATTCACTTAGCTTTTACTACTGTTTTAAGGAAGCTTGTCGTTATGTAACTGCCTTTAAATTGCTGTACAGTCCCTTCCGACGTAACATGTGCATATTATATTATTCATTTTAATATATATATTTATCTACCAACGTACTTAGTATTTTGTAGATTGTATATTTATTTGTATATTGTAGTTAGTAACACATAAATATTTAATTAATAATTTGTTCGAATTATATTAGGATTAAAAAGGTTAATGTTTATATTTAACCGACAAACGATATTCTGATGTTTGTACTATACTAAAGAATAGAAAATTGACTGGCCTGTAAGCTTAGTTGGTAGTGGCTCTGCCTTCTAATCTAGGGGTTGGGGGTTCGATTCCCGCCTGACACAAGTATTTATGAATTTTAAAATTTATAATTACTTGTGTTGAGTCTGGTCGTTTGTATGTATAATAAGTATGTATTTACAAAAAAAAAGTATTATATCCGTTATCTAGTACCCACGACACAAGCGTTTGCTTAGTGTGGGGCTAGATGGCGATGTGTGCAATGTCCCGGAATATTTATTTATTTATTATTATACTTACAAGTAAAATGTGTCTTATTGTAAATAACATCAGACAACCATGATAACAAGAAAATAACAATGAAATAAATTAAGAAAATATTGTAGATACGTTCGTCCGATTACAAACTACATGTTTATAAGAATCGGTTTGTCATTAGCAAAGCTTTTCTTTATTCTTCATCTTCATTCTAGTTAAGTCTATATTATGTTTTTAATGAGATGGTGTAGACTAAATTCTGACCCTATAAATATTGTATATAAGCTACACTCTGAATATTTGATCTAAATAACCAGGAAGCTGTGTTTGACATATTCATAAACAGACAGACTCGTTTAGATTAATATGCTGTGTTAGACAGATTGGTCTTATCAATCTAGTTGGCTTAATTTAAGTTGTCAGCTTTGGCAACTTTCGTTTGATATTTTTTTAGATAAGTAATTATCTAATCGTATTATACTTCTTTGGTCCACTTACGTCACATATGTTATTAGATAGTTGATTCCTCATTATGATTTGAATTTCCAATTCGATAAAAAAAACATTCATTATACGAATAATACATTATATCTTTTTATATCTCATTTGAACATAACCCTATGTTTAAATCGTCGGCTAAAATGACCTCTTTATATCTAAAATATAGAATATTTTTATGAATGTTTTACGTCGTTTCTATAAAAAGGGTCGTCCATCATGATTTTAACTTAATTAAATGTCCATTAAATTTCACTGACCTATGTATCTTTATAATTAATTACTTACAGAAAAAACATGACCTCAATTTTATTTTTAGCGTATGTTGCTAAAGTACCCTAACGTTACACAGAATATTTCTAAATAGATTCGGCATTAAAGTTAAGTAAGAGAACGTTTTTCTTAACAAATCGAATGTAAATACAATACATAAATTAAAAACATATTTCAGTGTACAATTGATGAGATTTTTTATCGTTTCTGGCTGATACTGAAGGTCATTGTGTGAACTGTAAAAGATTGGCCCCATTTCAACACCAAAAAACAATATGCATTACCCTACAAATTTGATAGTTTGATCTTCGGATTCCGTACAAAACTTCTAAAAAACGTCTTATAATTTTGAAGAAATAAAAGAGGACGAAATTGTTGTCAAAACTAACTGCGTATATCTAAAAAAACGCTGCATTGTCTACACGTGTAGGTAAATCAGTGAAGACCGAAATGAATAATAAAAACTAAAAAAACATATTTTACGTGGTATCTACGCGCGCAAATCCGTGTAACTTTTCAAACATGCTCCGCAGTGCAGTTTCAGTGCTGTTTTCAAGGATTAAACATTTTAATCAGCGCTTTAAAGCTTTTCACATCTACTCAGTGATATAAGGTTTGTATGACATGACATGCATAATGATATTCATATATCGTTATAGGATAGATTGGCTAGATAGGTGTTATTATGTGGCTTAAACAGTACGTATTATGACTGACTGTTGCGCATGAGAGTATAGTTGATGATTTATTAGATAAATGTTTATGATCGATTGAATTGAGGGAATCAATAGTAAATGAGCTAAATATATGTTTTTATTGTATCGTAAGTTTGTTTTTTGCACCACAATAATTCATTTAAGTTATTTAGTTTTTATTCGTTGTTATCTATTGTTCGATTAAAATTCTTGAAGACGGTTCAAAATAAAATATGTCAATTAGCGTAGTGTGCTTGGATGACATTTTAAATATAACTTGTACCTAATTATATGGTAAAGTTTAAACTTTTCATGCAAATTAAGTTAACAAGCACAAAAAACGTACGAATCCAATTGTCAATAGCATAGAAACAGTCTCAAGAAAATAGACGAAAATAGAAAAGTTTAAAAAACTTCTTTTCAGTTTAAATAAGCTTAACTAATTGAATTTGTTTACACTCAGATACTCAATGAAGCGTCGCGTTTAAACGTATATCGAATAGGCATTTTTATTCTATTTAAAGTCTGAGAAATTTTTGCACTAAATACCTATTGAGGCTTTGTTCTCCATTGCGGTCAATATAAGATATTACATTATGATAAGATGGATTTACTTTTGTTCTTGTTATATTGTGACTATTCACTATTATCTCAGTCTAGTAATTTGTAATAAATCCAAAATTCAAAAGTTTCCTTTTAATTTACAAGTTGCTTTTGTAATATTGCTTCATGTACATTTTTGTCGGTGTAGGTTTCTATTTGAGACAGCTCACAAGTTAGCCGCCAAGCTTCGTTGGCTAAGAATATAACTTTACTGTGCCATTGAACTTAAAGAATGCTTTGACGTAACTTAACGTAATAAATTGCATTTTATAGGAAACTGTGTCAGCTATTGTTGAATACGTGTTGCTACAGAAGCGACTGAAAATGTGACTGACCTATTTCATGATCACGATTTAAAACTCAATTCGAACATGTAAAACACAAAATTATGCTAGTAAATATACAATTAAATAAAATGTAAAATGTATGTAAATGCAAGATTTAAAGTCAAAGAGAAACTATTACGTTGAACATCAAAAAATATTTGTCTTCTTTTGTTAAAGAACTTCAACAAACTTTTTTTTATGAAATAACTCTAGTTATATATTCCTATCATCATCACAATCATCAGCTCACAGTACCCAATGCAGATCATAAGCCGCTTCAGTATGTAAAAAATCCTCCCTCATAAGTATGTAAAAAATACCAACTATGCTTCTCCGAAATTCCCTTTTACCTATACTGAAAAAAATAAACATTTATTGTAGCATATTTTACAGGAAAAATAACACCCAACAAACAACAATTCCACAAGACACTTAAAAATCTGGCCACAACACAGCCCAAACTCATCATAATGCTGGTTGTGTGGAAGCAACCAACGCTAAAATGCCATTGGGGCTATGACGTCACGTAATAACATATTCTGTTCCGAACTAAAAAAAAAAGCTTTTTATCGTATATCCATGTCCCAGATAAACAAACCAAAATGTTATCACATCCATCAATTTATTAGCTAAATGAGACAGTCAGATTGCTCTCAATTTCATAAAGTGAATGTAGTGAATGCAGAAATGGTTGTTATTGCTTTTTTTACAAGACAGCAGACGTAAGAGGGGCCGGATGTTATGCTAGTGTATTATTATGTAAAGATGAATTTATGGGAGCCTGTGATTCACTTGAGTGCAGCAGTAAATTAACATGAATAAAAAGATCCAAGTCTATTTGATTTGCTTAGACTGATATAGAAATCTTTGTCTATCTTTGCGTCTAACTTAACTACGTGTTCATGTCACTGATAAAAACTTTCATTTAAATTTGTTTGATAACATCTTTCAGAGTAAAACTTAAAAAATACCCAAACTCAAACCTATCCAAATTTTTGTCTAATTACAGAGCGCCTGAAAAAATGTGGTTGATACAATCAATTTTGTTGCTCAAACTTTTATCCAACATTCATTTATACACCAGTTGCTACAACTAGCAAACTAGTTCCCAAAACATTTTCAAGTACTATCTGCGGAACCTCGTCTAGACGAGACGGACAAAAAAACAATTTGATATCACTTTAATTCCGACCAAATATTGGACATCTGACCACAGATGGTATAACTTTTACTCTTTCGCGCCTGTGATATTATAGATAATAGACACCTCTTTAGGTACGATAAAAACATTTAGTCAAATTAAATAACCTCCTCTTTTATAAAGTCTGTTAAAATAGAAACACGTTGTGTTAAAATTATATTTTAATACAGCACATAACGGCACGAATAATAAAATTCACACGTCACAGTGATAGCCTGTTGTGTTGACAGGATGAAAAAGGTCAATACATGTACTATATATTTGAGATAAGTCAGATATGTTCATTAGAAATAAGTCAGATATGTCTTTATATGTATTATTTTAGTATTTTTTTTCTAGATTTTCGGTTTAGATTTTACACTACATTCAGTCTGAAGTCTTATAAAGTCATTCATAAAAATGTTTGAAATAGTTAGGTACATATCAGAGGTTGAGAGGTATATAGAATTCTACTGATAGTATTGCCTTTGCGTTTTGTATATCTGGTTTAATGTCGAATGTAATACGAAAGGTAGACTAAGTGAAAGTAAGCGAATGAAGCATCCTTTTTTTTCAAACATATGTCTGGGATGTTGACGCAAGGCTGGTAGTGTTTATGTTATTACTAAAAATGAGAATAGACATATGATATATGCATATTTTTTTTTACCTATGCAGATTAGATTTTTTTAATTAAGTTAAAAGTCAAAGTAATGTTAAAGGTCTTTGAAATATGAATACTTTGAACTGTACAATATAAATTACTCAAATTAAACTTAAACTTGTTGTATTCGTATTTCTTTTTGTTTTAACTTTGTCAAAATTAATTCTATTTTGTCGTATTTTGGTCCGCCATTCATGCAAGTGAATGTTCTAATACCTACTCTCAAGTGAAGTAACCTGGGACGAAGTTATTTATTTTTGTACACTCAAACAAGTATGTTGTAAGATAAAGTAATTGATGTTATATAACTCAGTTCTGGTTACGGTCCAAAAGTCTCACAAAGCAGGTTATTCAATGGCCATTAGGCTTCTAAATGATGCTAGACTTCCTAATAAATTTACATTTAGAATTTCTTGTTAGTCTTATAACTGTATTCCTAAGAGGGGCTATTTTTTTCTTCTGTTGTGTCTGTATGTAATAGGTATTGTCAGAATTGGACAAATAGCGAAACCTGCACTATCCCCGTATAAAATATAGCCCATGTGATAATCCGAGATGTAAACTAATAAAAAAAACATCCAAAATAGTTAAACAGTGCGAAAATGAGAAACGGTCAAATATATACATTTGCACATTTCCGTCTTTATAAAGTTAGCTGATAAATTCTCAAAAGTTAATGTAACCTGCAAATTACTTGAATACATCGACACTGATTGACAATGTAAATGGAGGTAGTAGATAAATCTTGCTTCGGCTTTGATCGTAATCTGAGCCTTTGATGTCGCGTACATCCATACATTAGTGGGATAGGGAAGAGAAGCCTTATCTGATCAAAGGTATAGTAGGTCTACATTAGACAAGTGACAAGAATGTCAAAATCAGTAAAAGTTATTTAACTATAAATCGATTATAAGGTAATCCTGTACATAAAATTATGAAAAATACATTTTATATTTATTTATTTATTTATTTATTTTTGGCTTAACATTGGTAATAACATTGATACATTTATCTTACACTAGTATTTTTATGTATATACAAAATGTATTACCTATTGAAGTTAAGCACATCATGCACAATTTTATTATTACTACAATAAGTAAAGATAGTGAAAATATATTTACAAACTAATCCTAGTTGTAAACAATAGCAATGGTGTTTAGGAACTTAACAAGTTATGGATATGAAATTTATGCAACATTAAAATATATTTAGTGTGATACCAAGGGTACTTACTAGGTACATGAAGAAGCTTAATATGGAAATTTGGCTACAGTACAGCATCTAGCAAATATACAATGAATAATCTGTTTTTATGAACAAAATAGTTTAGTTTTAACTGTGGGGCACCATCGAGTACCGCCAAGCAGCTAGCTGGGGTGACGAGGATGCCCACACCCAGGTTCTGAGACTGGTTATACATTTGAGCCTCGAAGTGGGATTCCACTGCATATTAAAGACATCATTTAATATAAGTACCATAAAAACTTTATATTACTATTAACTTCAATAAATTGGTTCAGTAGTTTTAATTTATGTTGTCACTAACAGGTAATAGGTTCTGCAAAAAAATTATTCACAGAATTTTAAGACGATACCCGACAAATTTATTAACAAAGATTTTCCATTGTTCCCAGGTTTGTTTAATCCTGGCAGTTGCCTCCTGCAAAGCCAGCTTCGATGGAGGTTACTCCAACGAGGTTTCAGGCGAAGGCCAAAGCCACGAGGGCCATGACTTTTCCGGAGGACAAGGCCACCACACGCTAGCGCTCACTGCTCAGGGCCACGACCTTGGCGGACAAAGTTTTGGCGGACACAACTTCGGTGGTCAACAATTCGGTGGACATGACTTCGGCGGCCAGTTTGGAGGACACGGAGGCCAGATCCTGCAAGAACATCGAGGTGACTCATACCTACAAGCAGCTCAGCTGTCTCACGGACTTCAGTATGAGGGTCACGGAGACCAAGGAAGCCAAGAAGGCCATGGAGGTCATGGAAGTCAAGGAGGTCAAGGAGGTTACGGAGGTCACGGGGGTCAGCAAATCCAAGTGCAAACTTTCAATCTCCAAGACGCCGGTGAGGAATACGGGCACGGAGGCGATTTTGGCGGTCAAGTTCATGATCTGGGTCCTCAGTACCACGGTTTCCAGGGACATCAAGACTTCGGTGAAGGGCAGCAGTTTTCTTCCGAAGGACAAGATTTCACTCACGGCCACGCTATCCCTGTTGGCGAGCACACTGATGTCGAGAGCCCAGTGGAAGTACCCCTGTACAAACATGTTACGTACCCCATTCACAAGCACATCCAAGTGAACGTTCCCAAGCCTATTTTGATCGGTGTACCTCAGCCTTACCCCGTGAAGGTGCCCGTTCACAAACCCGTTGCTGTTCCTGTTGAGACCGAAATTTCTATTCCCGTGGAAAAGCCTGTACCTTACCCGGTGATCAAGAATGTTCCGTACCCAGTAGAGAAGCACGTCCCTTTCAAGGTGGAGAAGACTATCACGGTCCACGTACCCCAGCCCTACCCTGTCAAGATTCCCGTGTACAAGACCATCCACCACCACAAAGACCATCACTAAATTAGTGTCAAATGTTGTTGTTTTGTTGTAAATAGTCTGTTGATTAATTTTAAGTCATTTTCAACTGTCTTCATGTTGTAGTTGATTTATTTATTGTGTAATTGTTGATGCGATGTTGTTGTTGTTGATTGTTATAAAAAAAATGTGACAAGTTACTTCATGATTTTTATTTCCCATGAGATCTTTATTTAAAAAATTCTGAATAATTTACAGTCAATTTAATGTCAATATATTGTTTGTGTAAAGTTTAAACATCGAACTAGAAAATTACGTTTAACTTAAATATACCCTAAATATATCACTTAAGTTCGACGACAGCTAAATAACTGACGGATAGCTACAAACTTTAAATTATAACTTACCTAACTTATTAAGTTTGCACAAAAATTAATCTAGACACTAATTAGCAGACTGCTAAACAAAACCTTCCTCCAGCTACACCGTCTCTATAATTTGCTGTAACACAAACTCGAAATAAGATCTCTGTCATAATTATTCAGCAACAAAGGTATTTCCCGGCAACGTAAGGCAACATTGTCTACACCTCGTCATATTTGCTGGAACACAATTTCGCTGTTAACGTTACGTAATTTACGACTTCCTTGAGAATTATTCTTTGAGTAAACACCGGAACAGTGCGGGACCCGGTGCTGAAGGAAATTAATTTCGCCGCGCGCGGATGGCGACGTGACGGTTTGTTATTGTCGCTACGGAACTCTAAAATACGAGAAAGAGTATAATGTAGATACGTCACATGTTGACTAACGAGCGGGTTTTGTAGTTTTTGTCTAGGATGCTGTCTTTTGAACGCCAAGTAAGGATAGGAGGTAATTGGTCACGCTCCAAATTCACACCAAGCTCTTTACGCCCGTATAGTACGCTGATCTTGTGCAATTTGACAACTTCTGTTGACGTTGACGTGTCGTTGGCCCAGACGCCAGAAAACCCCGCTAGTATGTCAAGTATTATAAGTATAAAAGAACGAATTATTAGAATGATATAGTAAGTATTATAAGAACCTATAAAATAAATGAATGTTACCTACATATACAGCCGCTCATTATATGTATGTAAATTATTAAAACCATTATAATTAAATGTTGACGATGCCAATTTTGGAATGTATTTTTCCCCTATATTTATTGCAGGATTGTGAATATATCATAACATAATTGATAAAAATAATTTCATTTGTATTACAGTAACATTGGAGATTAAAGATAGCTGATAGGTACCTACTAGGTACTTCTTAAATAGTTTCATTGTAAGCAAATATGGAATTTTCTTCCCAGATATAATGTTCACGCGAGAACAATTTTATTAATATTTTTATCTATACAAATTCTCTAATTATTTTCGCCATTGTTCACAACCACTACATTTTATCACTTTGTTCTAGAAAAAATGTTAGCAATTACGATATCACTGCAGTAGCAGTGACAGAGTTTTCTAAACAATTTCGTTTCAATTCTCAGCTATAATATTATTTGAGTTTATTTCAATTAAAATACGTCCGTAAATTTCAACCAAAGAAATTACTTACGGGGAAAAATAAGGCAGCTTTCATAAAATTACTAAATTAAATCACGAAGTAGATTAGTAAGAAAATGAAAACAATTTCGCATAAGCATAGTCATAGTTTGGTCACAGAGAAACGAAACATTAATCTAGACTTGGTAAATAATTTATTCGTAGTATATTTTTATGCTTAGCTGTGACAGTCACTGGTCACTCCAAGCGGCGCTATCCTCGAATGTACCTATCAAGTGTTTGATCTGGAATTGAAGAGAATCATAAACGAAGCTCTCAAACCATATTTTTTTTCTCCTGCAATTTAAAATTAAACAATTCTTATCGAATAGGTACATTTTCAAAGTAGTGTAATTTTCCTTATCACCACACGATGCCGAATAAAAGTTTAATAAACCTTTTAATTCTTACGGATTCACTTGGAAAAGTTTTAATTGGGCAAAGAGGGTAGAACAAAGGTCAAATTCTAATGGTGGTTCATTTATAATGTACAACAAACCATTAACGGTAGAACTTTTGCACTTGTGAAAGAATTGTGAACGCAAATTGCTTTGCGTCAAGTTCTTAACTTTGGCTGTTAGTTTTTGTGTTTGAGTTTAAAATGCTGAAGATTTTTTCTGTTTCTAAAATTACTTGAATTTTCCTTGACGAGAAAAGATTGATATTTACATTCATCAGTTCATTATGTAGTCTTGTTCACGTAACATTATTTTTGACTGGCAACCAGTGTTAATCTAAGGAAAATAAAAAATGTTATATCCAGGCTTTTATATACGTATCACCATACCAAATTTCAACCAATTCAGTACAGCCGTTTCAGCATAAAGTGTTATATGATGCAATGTCAAATGTTAACTGGCCTGGTAGCTTAGTTGGTAGTGGCTCTGCCGTGAACCCACAAACCTAGTTTAGAAAACTAGGTTTGTGGGTTCACGTATGACACAAGTAATTATGAATTTTAGAATTTGTAATTGCTCGTGTTGAGTTTGGGCTTTACTATGTATAATAAGTATGTATTTACAAAAAAGTATATACGTATTATATATGCGCTATCTAGTACCCACGACACAAGCGTATGCTTTGTGTAGGGAAAGATGGCGCTGAGTGCAATGATTTAAAAATAAATGACAATAAATTTATAAGCAAGCTACCAGACAGAGCTGACTTCTGAAATCTTCGATAGTCTATTGATTTCTCTGCTAACATTAAAAAAACACCGCCTAAAAGATTTACATCCCAACATTTAATACCTTCTTTATAAGTATACGTAGGTCTTTACACGCCCCGTTTCACCCCTATGCGTGTATTTATTTCATCCCTTGTTTTTGTTTCCATAACAGCACACTAAATTAAACTAGGTACATTTATTACCCGTTTGCGGAAAGAAGAGAGAATAATTTAGTGCGAAGATCGGGATTGCCGAAACGGAATGCCGAATGAATTCCATCCAACGAAAATATTGAGCCGAATTTTCGCAGTGCAGATAATGTCAGGTATTTTATGTTTTTTACTAGCAAACCCGGCGAACTCCGTTTCGCCACCAGATGGCTTCGTTTTTTGTAACATTATATTGGTTTGTAGTACATGCTATGTATCAGAAATGGCGCTGTATGTGGAAAATGATTTTCCCGGTTTTCTAGCTTTTCTGTTGAAATTTTTCCTAAATTTTCTGTGCTATAAACTTCACGGAGCCCAAGACCTTTCCAACGAATGCAAAACCGTGGAAATCGGTTCGTGCGTTCTGGAGTTATAGCGTCAGGACCGACTTATTTTTGTATAGTAGATAGCACCGTGTGGATATTTTCTTCGTATCGAGCTGCCAGAAATAAAAATTAAGTATGTAATACGAAATACGGGGCTAGTTTACAATACGATAAGGAAAATAGAAATGAATGCAAATTAATAAACTGAATTACGCAAAATGGCGAATATTTCTTGGAATCCAAATGGATTCCAAGAAATATTCAAACAACACTCAAGTATTTGAATTTTACTAAATAAATTACAACTACCGACACTGTTCCCCTTACAATGGAATTTTAAAGGGGTTGGAAAAATTACGTGAAATGCTAAAAATACGCATTTAAACCGAATTCGGCTATTCGTTTCTATACACATATCCCGCATAGTCTCATCCCTAGATAATATACCATATTTTTCTCAAGCCAGCGCAATAAGTCTACCGGTGTATTTTTTGTTTACGAACTAGAATATATGGGCTTTGTTTACGGATATTTCGGAAGATATATTTATTTTACTTTTTTATTGGGGCCTGATAGTCTTTTTAGAGAGATAATAAATATTTATTCGTATCTACAAGCTATTTATACCCGTATTAGATTCTTTCTTTTAACCGACTTCAAAAACAGAGGTTATCAAGTCTTACGAAAGTTTTTTTTGTTAAATTGAAAGCCTCATATAATAAAAAAATAATAATAATAACGACTAAAAAGTAATATTGGGCCAATATTACTTTTTAGTCGTTATTATTTGAGTATGACATAAGTTTTTATTAAGGCAACTTAATAAATATGTACCTACTAAAAGCCGAATAAAAGTCATGCCATTTTTTGAGCGGCCATAATTAATTTTGTACAATTCACGGAACAGAACGGGAGGGTTTAATTTAGTTAAAGGAATGAAAAACATTATCTGAATATTTATTTTTGGCATTTGAAAGTAATAAAGAAATAAATATTTATTGAGACACACAAACTTAAACTTACTTACTTAACTTATATGTTAAGATTGTGATTCCCCAATACTGCCGCAAATCAGCCTAATGCTGATGGCACAGGGCCACCAGCGTTGATTTCATTATCATACTACCCAATTTCCTAACTTTACCCAGTCCTCTTTATAAAAAGTTAAGTGCATAAAAATAGTGTCCTGCCCACTTACCCCGGCTAACTAGATAAACGAAGCTAACTTTTAAAAATTAATTTTATCAAAAGAAAAAGTTCCGTTCGCAGTGAATTATGCAAAGTTATGGTGATAAGATCCTGGCAACTTTTAAAAATTACGTCCCGGCCATGGTCGGCGCTTAACGTGAGGCGGCGATTATTCTGGGACATTGGGCATACATACCTACTTTTTATTTACATGGAATATGATAATCTTCTTATTCTTATCGAATTAGAGTGGCCAACTCTGGTGTCGAGAGTTTATCAAGCAGCCCTAAGGGCCTTTGACATGGCTTAACAATAGTGCTGTACAGACCAACAACCGGGACCTTCAACTGAACGAGTCATCTGATCCACAGAAGCGCCCAAAATGGAATGCCACTTTTCCTTTGACCGCGTCGATCTTTGCTTAAGAGGACGCCCTGAGAATTTGGTTGCAAGAATACGTATTTTACTCAACATGGACAAAAGCAACTAAACTAAAATTTTATGGTCAAGATTCATCATTTCAATGACTATATTTTGCGAATATCATAACACCAACGGCCAACTTTTAGAACACAAAATAATGAATCAAAAAGATCTCTATAAAATGGAGGATATAGATTTTGTCGGCGTAGGTTATGAATTGGAGCGTTAAAATTTTCCACATAATGTTAACTAAAAAACACTTTAATTTGTGAAAAGATTATTAAAAACAAATTCGTAGTTATTAAAATAAACGACCAAAACCATTTTTGTTACGCTTACGCCCTTTTGGAATGAGTGGGTTTTAGCATAATATGGCCGCTTTTATTTTCATTATCTACTTTTAAATTATATGTTGCAGAAGCCTGTATTTTTTAATTATTGAGACAGTAAGTCGCCGTTGTTTATATGTAAATCAGGCAATGATACTTTTGGACCCTATGAAAAATAAGTAAGTACATAATATAATGAAATTAAAGAAGCCATTTAAGAATTGAATTATGAAATTACGGATAATATCTATAAAATATGTATATCACATCTGATTAAGTCAGAGTTTACGTAAATTAAATAATGAATTCATTTTTTTTATTTATTTTTTTATTTAATTTGATAACACGCATGCAATTTTTTCTACACATTTACCAGAATAATTCAGAAGTTTCCAGAATAAGTGCTCCTACCGGATTCTCAGAGGAAAACGTTAAGATTGAGGAAACAAACACGGATTAAAAGTTGCTGAACTCGGGAGATTTATTTTTGATTGAGCTGCCTTGTGAAAATATGAACCATGTTTTTTTTTGTCGGTAAACCGTTTATGCGTAGATAAATAAACAGATACATGTTTGTACAGGAGCCTTCCAGTTACGTAGACTACAGAGATGCTTTTGTGAGTGTACGTCTACGTACACAATGCCTGATTAAACCATTCAAATAAAAAATACATATACAATACATATACATGTAGGTACACATTTAAAAATGAAAAATTTGGTAGTAATTCAAAGTAAAGACTTTTTATTTAACACTATTATAAAATTGTTGTTAAATATTGTTATCAATAATCAAGTGGGCTTAAAACGTATAAGAAAATTATATAGGTACTAATTACCAAAATGCTGGCCCTTTTCTGGCTCAACGTATCAGCATTGCCATCCAGCGTGGTAATGCGGCCAGTATGCTGGGCACGCTGCTCTCTTGTAGTGGGCTGGAGCACTTAGACTATCTTTAGGCTTTTCTAAAGATTTTCTAAGTGGGGAGTATAAAAGGGGGGGGGGGGGGGGAAATATTTTTTATCTTGTAGTTAGAAGTAGTTATGTTAAATTTTTCTTTCCTTGTTTTTATGTATTATTATTGAAAATAAAGAATAATACGAATATAGTAAATCTAATTTTTATAAGTTATCACAATTGCAATGCTATAGTCGTACCTTAAAACAGTTTGAATCTAATGCAGATATATCGATATTCTAGAAATTTTAATCCAGTTTCTAAATATTATAATTAATTGTCCACAGGAATCAAAACTGTCAGTTATTCCTTTGTAATGTTACTACACCACTGAATGGTTACAATTAATGACTGAGCGCTAATTGGTCTCTTCAACCTCATTTAGTACCATCGACATAATAAGCAATAGGCGTATCATTATGATGATGAAAGTAAAAAATAGATAAAGATAAAGTGAAGATGAAAAAAATTGATATCTCGTAAAAATATAAAAAAAATATGCCATATAGGTAAAAGATAGAAGCTTTGTTTTAATGGAACAATTTAGACCCAATATGACCTTTATCCTAATATCTGTGGGTATGCCAAATCAATTTGTTCGATATGTTTTTTAAACTTCATCGTGTTTGCGCTTGTTCACATGTGCCTGATGGTAATCAGTGATAATGGTTTAGGAAGGAGAGATTCAAATAAGATTCGGTTCAGATTGTAGTTCACAGGAATTTTGTTCTTGCTTTACCTATACAAATTTCACACTATACACTTCTATAAAGATTTGATGTTGAGTAATTGATGCTAATTGGTTCAAAAAATTTCTTTTAGTTACTTTATTAAATATACAGAGTGGATACAAAGTAACTTTGAGAATCAATCTTCTTCTTATCGATAGAGAGTGGCCAACTCTATTGCCGAGAGTTAATCAAGCCGCCCTAAGGGCCTCAGTCATGGCTTAACGACTGACGTACTATGACAAACAGCTGGAACCTAACGTTTTAACGTGTCATCCGACCCACATGAACGCTCAAAATGGAATGCCTCTTTTCGGTCACCCATCCAAGGACTGACCGCGTCGACCTTTGAGAATCAATGAGCACACTAATTGTAACACAAGCTGGTTGGGTGCTAGTCTCGAACTTAAATTGTCTATGTTTGGTAATAATTGACCACTACGCTCGATGTGCACAAGTTCCATTTTAGATTTAATTAGTTATTTGACAATAGGTCGAGAGTAAATTAAATTAGTTATATTTATAATTTAACTGGTAAAGTTTTACGCTTGAAGTGTAGTTGTTAAACTTAATTGTTTAGTGTATTGAGTCAAATACAATAGCACTGTTGTCAAATGCTGACTTAGTAAAACAAAAAATCTATTAGATTATAAAAATAATTGCTTTTTTTTATTAGCTGGCAGGAGTGCTTAAATGTTAGGTTATTATCTTACCAACATACAACGTACCTTCATTCAAAGTGATTATAATTTATAATATACTTATAATTTCTCTACCCTTTTATTATAATTTTAGTTTACATTATTTTATGTCTAATTTTACGCTACTTACCGAGTTACTGAAACCGCCGCTCGAAAAGTCGTGCAAAAGCTTAACAGTTTTCGACTGTGCATTTGCATTTGATGAAAGTTCCAGTTTTGTTCCACCATGTGCAAAGTCCGGTGTTACGAAACTGATGGTATACACAAATCCAAAAACATTATGGATT
Source organism: Macaria liturata (assembly GCA_964023185.1). NCBI lineage: Eukaryota > Metazoa > Arthropoda > Insecta > Lepidoptera > Geometridae > Macaria > Macaria liturata. The sequence goes on from OZ026822.1 coordinate 9,568,500, forward strand.
CAGTATTGTTTTCGATTTTAGTTTCGCTGCTGTATTGATTGAAAACCATAGCACGATTGATGTAGGTAGTATATTCAAATAATAAAAAATCTAATGAAAAACCTATGAAACACGATTGATATTGAATTGATATACATATGAAATGGCTAGAAATCAAGAAATGAACGAAGCTAAGCTACCCGCATCTAAAAGAAGCAGCATGGGATCGCAAGAAGTTTTGCCAACTGACCTCCGAACTTCAATATGAAGACGGCACCCGATGATGATGATGATTAATTGTTAGATAGCACAGAATATAAGTACATTTCATTCTTTTTGCTCTTAGAGAGGAAACCTCCGGCTTCGTTGTTTATCAATTTTTTCTCCGTTAGGATCTAATACAAATAAATAAATACAAATAAATTTATTTACAAAACGGATTACAAACTTGATTTTTATTTAACTGTTAACAGTGTAACGCTTTGATGTGTGAATGTAGATATAATGCGTTATCCGTGAGGTTTGGCTACCTAAGTCTAACTAGAAGGTATTAGGTACCTAGTCGATAAACAAAAGGTTAAAAGGTAAATAAATAATTTATATTCAACTCTTCAAAAACAGACTAACTTTACAAGTTTGATTAGGATTCTTCTTTACTTTAAATTTACATGTAGTTTAAAACATGATTATATCTATATATGGGCGCCAGCCTTATCTCAAGGCGATAGAAAATGAGTACTCTTTTAAGTATACAGTTATCCTCAGGGTCGAGGGGAAAAGCCTACACCAGGGTATCTAGTTGCAACCAGTATGTGTTTTAGTATTCCACAATCACAGAAAAAATATAAATGCACCAGACATTATAGATCTCTGGTGTTACCGGCTTAGTGATGGGGACGGAGTCCGAGTGGAGTCACCCGCCATAGAGGGCTGGGAGAAGCACCGAGTTCTCCCAACACGGTTGGTGACCTCCGGCGCCCCACGCCCAAAGCACGATGTAGAAAAGTGAGGTAGGGTGTGATGTGAAGTAGGTAGAATGGTGGGCGGCCTAGGCCAGCAGCCTTAGACCGTGTAGATGAGTTGTAGAAGGAGTGAGTTTGCGAGAAACTTAAAAAACCCTGTTAACAAACAGTTACTTTTATTATATGTTCCGCATTAGAGGGTAGATGGTATCTGCGCGCACCGCACTTATGTCGTAAAACTTACCCAGAATCTGGGGTTTTTCTCCTTACAGACCAGCGGCTGCGTGCTAGGATGAGGTTCGCAGGCCTCATCGACCAGCACTACCTCCAGCAGACAACAATTATCAAACAGCCTACGACAAGAAACGTGGAAGATTATTCCCGGTGAACAGATTCTTTCACTGATCTCTTTTTCTCGAACACTCACCAACAACGAGGGAGTTTCTATGAAAGGAGCGTGGCGAATTGAACGAACTGCTTGGTCCGGGGTCTGGGAGTGGAATCTCCATCTCCCAGACCCGGCCTACATTTTTCTTGCCGTGCGCGTTTCTTTCTGTTGAGTCACCTTTCACGTCTCTCTGATAGATTTAAAAAAATGACAATTCGACACTGACATTGACAGTCGCAACCCAAAGACGCATAGGCATCTTTGTTTTGCGACTGCGCAACGTATCGACATTTAGCCATTTTGGACTAAATGAACGAAATGAAATGAGGGGTTACAACAGTTTCTGTATTACATTGTATTAAGGTACCGGTAGGTCTTGCACTAGGAATACCTGTATCTGCTTAGTATATTTGCTGCAATTAAAAATAATAATAAATAAAATAAATAAATATTCTGGGACATGAACACAGCGCCATCTAGCCCACACTAAGCAAACGCTTGTGTCGTGTCAAAAAATAAATGTTTATTTTTCTTAAATTCCAGGTTTGTGGAATATGATAAAATTATGGTACATCACTAATTAAATGAGACCCTGCCAGCAATAAAAACATTACAAATGACGTTTTATCAAACATTGTAGCATCCTTTGGTATACATAATTATATATAACAGTGCAGTTATTATGTAATGTAACGTTACAGCACACTAGCAAGTCCTCGTGTGACGCGGAAACCCAATTTGAATAAAACCTGCATTTGGATCGAGTGCGAAATACAAATAGTGATGTACCTATGTACATAAGAGATATCCCTATCGATGTTTCTAGTTGGTGGAAATTTTGTTCAAAATAATGATCAATCAAGATCAATTTATAAAATTTTTTGAACACAATTTGTTATTTCAATAAATTCACTGTTAAGACAAGTTATGTATTATAGTCCATTTCATATAGCAAGTCACCTGTGACAGGTCAGTAGAACGTAAAAGAACATGTACATAAATTATTGTGACGTCATGCTCATGTTGAAATATTTCTATTTATTAGTGAAAACATTATGTAAGTTAACAAAAATAACTATTAATATAAACAGTAAAAATTATAAGACATCAAATAAAGGGTATTTTTCGCGTGTACATACTCGCATTCAATGTTACAAAAAAATAAAATATTAAATTTCATCGCACAGCAAAGTTACGTACTACTGCTAATTGTGACGTCATTTTCGTAGGGTTGGGACTTGGTAATCGATTATTTTTGACATCAAAAAAATATCGCAAAAACAAGTATTTATCATTTCGATCTATCAGAGATAATGATTTATGTACTTCAAGCACAATGATTTTATGCGATTTTTTATATTAAAATAATTAAGTTAGGTATTTATGAGTTTTGTATCTTAAAAAATATAGCGAAAAACATAAAATTTTTGTGTATCATAATTTCATTTGAATAATTTAATATATATTTTAGCTTCATATATATTATACTGGCAATATTTTTTTATCAAAACTGTATTCTTTTTTTCTTCTCAATTTGTCCCTTCCTTAATTTATCTGTAGGAATTTATTGTGGGTTCGACGAATATTATTTTGTGATTGTCGGTAATTCACATAACATTTTTAGGATAGGCAGATGAAAATAGCCATAAGTAACTACAATCGATAATCGGTAAATTTCTAATTCGAATTACTGCAGTACATCATTACAATTGTCAAAATGATATTGACAAGTGACGTTTTATATGTGTCACAGGTGCCTTGCTATATGAAATGGATTATAGTTACTAGCTGTGCCTGCGACTTCGTCCGCGTGGAATAGTTGTTTTGGGCATCATATTTATTTTTGCTAACAACCTCTTCAGCTTTATAAATTATAGCTGTTACCCACGACTTGAACCGTTTTCGCAGCGCATGCAACGAAAACCCTCAAAGATGAATAATTATCCCCGTTTTTTCCACATATTCCATTGTTTCTCCGCTCTTATTAGTTGCAGCGTGATGTTATATAGCCTAAAGCCATCCTCGATAAATGGTCTATTCAAATCTTTATTGAACTGGCAAAGGCCTCGTTGGTCAAAATGCCTATCATAGAATATTGAATTCTAGTTCAAATATAGTAATAGTTATTTTAGTTTTATGCGTAGTTCATAGCAGATATTCAATAAAGATTTTATTGAGAATTCCTTTCAAATCACGACCCATATATCATCCAAAAATTGATTTTCTTCGTATTTCTTCTCTCCTGGAAACTATAACATCAAAAAATGCTAATGTGGATGAAAATTAGCGTTTTTTATTCATATTTGACGTCCACTGATTTACTGTATTTATATTGTCATTAAAATTAGTTTTTCGTCAGAGTTCGTCTTTTTCTTACGTATGCTAATCAGTAGGTACTAATTAAAGTGCCATCCGACGCAATTGCACTTATTTTATCGATGTTTACAGTTTTCCCATCCCTACTTCACCAGCTGCTGTATGAGCCGATATTTGAGTAAATATTTGATTTCTCAACCAGAAGCAGATCCTTGCTAGCTGTAACAGTGTCTTCTCGTTTAATTTGCATCCCAGAGATTCAAGCGTAGATATTTGCTTTAAATTTAAGAGTCTTCTTTTTTAAATTTTGTTTTAATGTCATATTTTTTTAACACTGTGAGTACCTAATAGTTTGGCGAAGATAAGTAAAATATTACTGTGTAACATAATAACACAAAACGTAATAAAATATTACAGAATTTGAGCAATATTAAAATTTTAAGTGTCTGTGTTTGTCAGTTACTTAATTGCAAAGTAATAGTCATTAATTACATAGATACCTACTTAATTATTAAAAAATTTATTATGAGATAATATCGTGAGATTTTTTAAACAACCATTTTTTAAGATAAAAAATAACGCCATATTTTTTTACAACTACGTGAAATTCTGAGGTAAAAATCAGACTGTAAAGTTAATTATTGTTTATATTAATATGTAAATAATTAAGTACCTAAACTCCAGTGATATTCACACTGTATTCCGGTATAATAAATCTTTTGGAAGATTTATCTCAAAAGGATTACACAGATATCGGTCTAGATGAAGTAAATATTTATCTTCTTGAGGAAAAGATCAAATAAAATCCATATTATTAATCAAAATCAATAAATTGCAAAAGATTCATTGATAATTATCGAAGTTATTTATCCGTTTCTTTTTATCAATACAATGAATTTATTACAACTTGGTAATATATTATAATGTTTAAAGAAACAGATTATATATTCAACTAGTAGGTGCTCGCGGCTTCGCTCGCATTTGAAAGTATAACTTGCATCCCCTATTTCACCCCTTTAAAAGTGACATTTCCAAAAATCCTTTCTTAGCGGATGATTAAATTTCAGCCCGATCCGTCTATTGGTTTGAGCTGTGCGTTGATAGATCACTATATCAGTCAGTCAATCAGTCAGTCACCTTTGAGTTTTATAATATTTTTTTAGTTTTAATTGCAATATTAATAAAGAGAAAAAAATCAGAACATTTTACTACTTCTAACAATGACAAAATAAACAGCACTCAGTAAATCTTTTGAAAAGCCTAAAGATGGTCTATGTGTCTTTATTTTAATGAATTTATGCACAGAAAACTATAGAATAAGAGAGCAAAACACTGTAATTTTTTTACGTGGGGTTTTTTAACACGGAGTAGGTTTACTATTTGACTACAGCCTGCCGAATATTAAGCGTCATCTATATTATTCATAGTCTGTGAATTAAGGGATATCTGATATGCAACGAAATAATGTACAACGTGTCATGGAATAAATTTGCTAAAGGATGATGAATGTGGGTTAGAGTCGTAATTGTTTAGGTACGAGTCTTGGGAAGTTAGTTTTAGGTGGTTTAAGTATTGTAGCCAATATACAGGGTAACTTAAATTGGCTTTTATAATATTAAAAACAACTTAAATTCATGGATTTTCAAATTTAGAGGTAGTTCGCATCAAGGTAAGCATGTTACATCCTAGACTACAGCAATATTGGTGTAATGATTTAAGCATTATGCTTAACATCAGACTGTCTGTTGCCAATATCAAGAACGTACGCTTTGTCTTATGTTAATTCCTGAAACAAAAATCCATCACCTTTGATGCTTAATATCAGGCAGGCTGAAGTCAAACGTAAACCTATCCCACGTAAAAAAAATAACCCTTTTGTTGTTGTCCTTTATGTTTGTACTGAAAAGGTGAAAGGAAAGTGTATAAAGAGCTTTTAGCAATAATTTGCTCAAAGACATATACAAGATTTTTGGTCTTGCTTTACAAACGTCAAATTACACTCAATCATATCTTGTATGTAATAAAATTAATAAGCTATTTAACATTAATTTTTTCCTTATTATATTTAAAAAATATCTCAAGAAAATTAATGGAATAAATTAATAATCAACACTTGACATCATGGGCACATTAATTAATACTACTGTTCTGTCGCAAGTTATATTTAATTGTTTTTTATTTGGATGTTTTCATACTGCTACGTGATTTCCTTACAACAAGACGGGTTTTATTGCGCTTTCATTTGAATTTCATATTATTCAGAATGTGGCTGAAATTAGTATTCATTTTAACCAGTTACGTGTTGGTTTGTGATAGTGCGAGGATATTGGCAGTGTTCCCAGCACCATTCCCAAGTCACCAAGCTGTTTTTCGCCCTTTCATGCTAGAACTAGCTAGCCGCGGACACGAGATAGTTGTGATAACAACAGATCCCTTGATCAAAGATCTGCCAAATAATTACACGGAGATCGATGTCCATGATGTGTCGTACAAATTCAGAAACAGAAAACTACTCAAAATCACTGGACACCCGGACGATATTTACGACCAAGTGGAACACTTCTTTGACGACTTCGCACAGATACTTGAGATACAAATGGAATCGAAACAATTGAAAGATTTCCTAGCTGATAAAACGCAAAAATTTGATTTGCTGATCATAGAAGCTTGTGTGCGCTCAGCGTTAGTATTTTCACATTTGTATAAAGCACCAGTTATATCAATCACCAGCCTGGGATCTCTAGAACTGTACACGGGGTATTTAGGAGTGCCCAAACATCCTTTTCTTTACCCAGGCTGTGCTCAGCAAAACATGAATAATCTAACACTCTGGGAGAAAGCTTTAGAATTTCACAAGTATTATCATATCAATTCAGTGTTCAAGAGAAATGAAATAAAGGAAGATATCATGCTGAAAAGAGTATTTGGTGAAGATGTTCCGTCGCTTGAGGAGTTGAAGAAGAATGTGGTGATGTTGATGATAAATTTACACCACACGTGGGAAAGAAGTCGTCCTGTGCCGCCTAATATAGTTTATTTGGGAGGACTACATTTAGCTAGTAAAAACGTTCAAAAAATGACACCGGTAAGCAACTTACTAAACTACTACAGCACTTAATTTTTTTTGTAGAATAATAAAACATGTGCAATAATACCAGTGCCTACTACTACTTGACTTCGCTTGCATTAAGACTATTAATATATTATCAATTGGAGTTCTGTACAAACTTGCAACCCCTATTTCACCATTTTGGAAGAAGAATTTCCAAAGATCCTTTCTTAGCGGATGCTTCCATCACAGTAACTATCTGAATGCCAGATTTTGGCATTCAGATAGTTATAGTTTGGCTGTGCGATGATAGGTCAGTCAGTCAATTAGTTGGTCTCCTTTGCGTTTTATATGTAAATAAAGATCGCATTATTACCTAATTGTGTGTATTACAAAAATACTTCTCATGTTCACACGTTTCTTACTCAAGGTCAGCAAAAACCACCCAGTAAACAAATTTATTAGTTATTTTTACATGTAAAAATATACCTAATTTTCGAGATGTTTATCATCAACGCATATGAAGTTATTTACTAAGAAAACATGTGTAGTTACGTATGATTCCAACAGACACATTTACTTAAATGTAGTTTATCTGTTTTATCTGCAACAAATCTCTTTTGTTTATTTATTCATAAACTGTTTTTTTTTTCAGGAATTAAAAGAGTACTTAGATTCGTCTCCACAAGGAGTAATTTATATAAGTATGGGTTCACTGGTAGTACCATCCTTTTTAGACAACATGAAAATAGTCATTCAGGCTCTTTCTAAACTACCGTATAAGATTTTGCTAAAATGGGACTCAGATAATATATCAGAATGCCCTTCCAACTTTAAGGTTATGAAATGGACACCTCAAAGAGAGTTGCTATGTAAGTATATCAAGTATTATTTCTAGAAAATTTTAATTCTAAATTCAATTTTAGAGTCTCACTAGAACCATAAATAAATAAACATCAAGTCTTAGAGTTGAACTAAAATTACTGTACTAGACAACCGAAACCTTTTAGCATTAATGGTAACCTTTTCAAAACCAAGTCGTAGCTCTTTTGGATTCATAGTCGCCCAAAACTTTCAAGCGTTTGAGCATGAATTAATAATGAAAGGTTTGAAAAACTCAGGTATTTTGAGTTTGCCACTCTCATCCGATAAGACTAGGAATAACATCGATGGGTATCAAGCGTCGTATACGAAGATAGTCATTAGTCCTTTAAACTCAAAGAGTTGAGTGGGAAAGTTGAGAAAACTTAATAGAGAGGTATCTTAGACCCTGAATTATTGTACCTACTATTAGTTTATTACTAGAGTCTGTAGTGGCGCGTCTGTCCACACAGCAGGCTAGCACTGTGAAGTGTAAATAATCCGTGCCAACTCGTGTTATGATATTCTGTAAATTTTAATCATTTTCAGTCCATCCAAATATAAAGTTGTTCATAACCCAAGGAGGGCTGCAGTCTACCGACGAAGCCATAGTAGCTGGAGTACCTCTCCTAGGCATACCTATACTTGGAGACCAATGGTACAATGTGGAGAAGTATGTGCAGTTCAAAATTGGACTGGGAGTTGAATTGCAGAGCGTTACGGAGGAGAAAGTTATTGATGCTGTCAATACTATTATAGGGGATGAAAGGTATGTAAAAATAATTTTCAATCTCTCCCTCTTGAATCGTATTCCTCATGACTGAGGGTCGTGACTCCCCTGCAGAATTAATACGTTAGGAAGACACATGTCTTCGGATATTTTGGTCCTTAAACATATCGGTTTCCTCACGATGTTTTCCTTCACCACAAAGCGAGTGCAAATCTACACATAACTTGAAAATACAAGTCACTGGTGTAGAGCTGGATTCGGAGCAGGGTGCGTCTGGATGAAAAACACACACTGGAACCGCTAAGCCGCACTCGCTTTTAAATGGAGAAAATAATTTATGAGATTATTTTTGAAATATGATAAAATCCTATTTTTTGTAACTAGACTAGTTTTTTCGGATGTATTTTTATGCTTAGAATACAGAAAGCAGTATACTGAAATTTTTATGATTATGCAGGACAATATCTGAGACTATTTGCGAACTTTTTTCTACCTATTGCAATCGTCATGTCAGTGAATCTGAAAAATTAAAAAAAATCTTACGTCATTTTCATATTTACGTACGTAAATTTATTTATGTTAGGTACATAAACAGAGAGTACCTACATCACTACATAATATATTTCCGTGTTTGGTGTAATTTCGTTGACATCTCTGTCATCTCTTGATGTATGTTTTTATTTTTTTATCTCTTTTTTATTTTATATTTTAATTAATTTTACTTACAGCTACAAACGGAACATCCAAGACCTAAATCGGAAACTTTTCGACCAGCCTCAGACCGCTTTAGAGCGAGCAGTTTGGTGGACAGAATACGTACTCCGTCATGGCAACACTGGTGTTCATCACAATGGCAACACCGTTCATCATCATCATCTTCAGCACCTCAGTGCTCCGGCAGCTCATATGTCAGACTGGGAATATTATGAAATAAACCTTATTTTAGTAGTCATTTTTATCTTGTCCTTGTTTACATTTTTAGTAGGATTGGTGATTTATTTCGTAGTGAAGCGGTTGATTGTGAAAATACATAACAGTAAAGATGTTAAAGTGAAACGAACGTAAATATTTAATGTAAATGTTATAGTAGCTGCTATGTTTGCTTTTTTTTGTTCCTAAAGTAGTAATAAAGTTTAGGTAAAATTATTTATAAAAAATTGTTATTATGTATATAAGCTTAGCTTACTTTAGTACCGACAAATCCATTCAATAAATTTGTACAAATAATTGATAAGCATATTGATTTTTTTACCCGTGAATTTAGTGTTTATTACAAACATTGCTTCCTAAAATGAAATTGATCAGACACCTTTTAAGTGAAATTTACTTCAAAAGAAACCCGATACTTATTTTTAGAAGTATACAATCCTCAATAACAATCAGCTTGTTGTCTTGACATTGACAAATAGCTCCTTAATTACTGCCTCAAATCTTTCCCTATCCTTCAGAGATAAAACAAAAAATTGCCAGTTAACACAAATCTCTAACTTGATACTGATAGAGTAGAAACGCATTACATCGATATTTTTTTAGAATAACTGGCAACTCGATTGAAAATAAATATTCAGGCGCAATAGAGAACCTTCTCCTTTTTTGAAGCTGGTTAAAAATGGCGTAATATCGCGCGATTTACCGACCGATTTTTTGTTTATGTTTGTACCGTAAACATCAATTCATTTCGATATTGTTTTCCTCTTCCTTCAGTATTACTTATAATTTCAATCATTAAAAATACTTTAAATAATAATTGTTACTCACCCGCAGAATTACGATCATTCATACCTATGTAATTATGAAGAACTAATTATTGCCAAGCGAGTGTGGCTCCGCGGTTCCAGTGTTTGCTTTTCATCCAGACGCACCCTGGTTCGAATCCGGCCCTACACCAATGACTTGTAATTTCAAGTAATGTGTGGATTCGCACTCGCTTAGCGGTGAAGGAAAACATCGTAAGGAAGCCGACATGTTTCAAGACCACAATATCCGAGGACATGTGTCTTCCTATCTGCGCAAGAGAACTCCCCTAACGAATTAATTCTGCGGGAAAGTCACGACCTTCAGGCATGAGGAAATACGACACAAAGAGAGTGAGAATTATTGCCGGAAAAAAAAGCCGAGTATATTGCCAGATTAGCTATCAGCAGTTTGTAAAAGATCTTATGAATTGTGGCACAAAAAAATAATTAAATTTTACTCGAGTGACGCCGGGTTAAAGTTATTGGAAAACAATAATTGAAAAAAATATATATCTATCTTTTTATATACACAGATATACTATCTAATTAACTAAGGCTTTTTTACAATAGTATTTTTTTAAGAACATACGATATATTTGATTGATTTGAGTAGGTAATTAGTTATAAGTTAATAGTATAGTGCCATTTGACCTTTTACTCGGCGATTCCATCATTCAAACCAAACTTCTTAATTGAGTAACTTTGTTGAAACATCACTGTTTTATTGATATGGATTGTATTTATTTGCATTAAATTCAATATACATACTACGGAGAATAATATTAAACAATTCCAAATATTAAACAAGTCCGGCAATGACTCGAGAAAAATCATATATTTTAAGAGAAAATAAAAGCTACAATATAAACTAAGTTTTACAAAACAAATGTAGACAAAATTCGAGAAATTTATTATTTTGAAGTTGTAACATTCACCAAATGTTGTGTTCTATTAAATTTTACAAAATGATACCTGATTCTCATTCGATTTGAAAGATATACTGTGAAATCTAAATATATAAAACTCAAAGGTGACTGACTGACATAGTGATCTATCAACGCACAGCCCAAACCACTGGACGGACCGGGCTGAAATTTGGCATGCAGGTAGAGGTAGAGGTAGATGAAATAGGGGATGCTAGTTTTACTTCTTAATGTGAGCGAAGCCGCGAGCACCCACTAGTCAAACATATAGTTGGTTTTTAGTGCTTAGGTATTTTATAAGTTGATCTTGTGGATAAAATCTGCTATTCTATGTATTTTGGTTGAATGTTGTGGACAAAGGCAAAACAATTCGTTTAGTTGAAAACTTCCCCAAATTGCCTGACAAAAGTTTTGAAGTTCCGGTATTCCGTATAAATATTTTATACGAGTACGCATTAAATTAGAGGCAAAATGGCCGAGTACAGGAACTTTTTAATTAACATTTTAAACTTAGAATGGGCGCTGTCGTTATGGGCTTTAGTTGTCTTTGAGTACTATATACCTATACAAAGCCATTATGGAAATTTATATTTTTTACGTGGTATAGGTTTACGTTTGTCTACAGCCTGCCTGATGTTAAGCGTTGCTGCAGCCTAGGGTGTAACACGCTTACCTAGGAGATACCTATAAAGCCTAGATTTTGAAGACCCCTGGATTGTAGTTGTAGGAAACACAGCTTCTGTGTCCTTACAATAAACGTAGAGGCAAAGCGCTGTGTTTGACACTTCCATCATGAAACAGTGTCTACCTGTCTGCGGACTTATTTTAATTACGACCCCGAGTGAGTAGTGTTCTAGACTATTTATTGGAATCAGTTCTATGGTAAAACAGTTACAGATATAGTACATCCCACCAAATTTTTAATACTTACCATTTTAATGACTCTAAAATACTTACCTAGTCTATATAATTTCTAGATAAAGTACATAATGCAAGCAACTTTACATGCAAACAAAAATATTAAATATTTTTCAGGTCGTTAGTTATGCACAGAGAATAACAAATGATGTGGACTGTAATCCCTACATTAGATTACCCTGTGTCCGGCAATCATGCTAGCTCTACAACCTGTCTCACAACCTCACTTAAGAATGATTACTTAACACCCCCGTAATATTAATTCATTAGGGGAGTTCTCTTGGGTAGATACATCGTGGTGGGCGCCCAGGTCCTTCCACGGAAGACACATGTCCTCGGATATTGTGGTCCTCAAACATGTCGGATCCCTCACGATGTTTTTTTCCTCTACCGTTAAGCGAGTTCAAATCCTCACATACCTTGAAAATACAAGTCATTGGTGTAGGGCTGGATTCGAACCAGGGTGCGTCTGGACGAAAAGCAGACACTGGAACCGCAGAGCCACACTCGTTTAACCTAAAATAAGCCTCGTATACTCATTTATTAACACCACTTGAAATTCTTAACTAAACAAATAACAAACATCACTTAACATAAGCGCAGCACTCACTAAGATTATCTGTGGGCTTTACATTTAAACTTTATAATTTGAAGTGCTTCGAACTTTGAATTTGGTAACGATCTGCCAAATCTCAACTCGTGGTTGTGGCTAAGTATAATTTACTTATCTGGATAAGTTTAGTATAGATATTTTGCTATGAATTTTGCAAATAACGAAGACATTTCTAAACTTGATAAGTTGACCCACGTTTGATGTTTTGTTTACAGAATGTCGGGTCTGAAGCGCAAATAAACACGTTTTTAGTAATCAAGATAAATTATTTTTATTAATTTTATACACAATTATAATAGATTGTGTGAATGATGTTATACTAGGTATAGGCCATTTAATTTACCCATGTAGTGTGTGATCTATTTTATGATATTAGATTATTCACTCATAGTTGAAGGATATATAGAACTGGACTGAAGCCATGACAGAGGCCCTAGGGTGGCTTGATTGTCCGGAGGGAGGAGACACCAGCCTGTCACCATTGCGGGGACCCGGAGGACACGGCGGAGCACACCCTCGTGGAGTGCTCGGCGTGGGAGGAACAGAGGGCGCGGCTCGTGGCTGCCATAGACCGGAGGCTGTCGCTCCCGGCCGTTGCGAAAGCGATGGTCGAGAGCGACGTTGGTTAGGACGCGGTGCGAGACTTCTGCGAAGAAGTTCTCGCACTGAAGGAGGAGGCGGAGCGCGCGCGGGAGAGGTTCGCGGAGCCAAACTCCCTGCGCAGGAGGCGCGTTGGAGGGCGGCGCTTGGCGCACGACCGCCGACCTCCATAGAGGGGACTCCGGGCGGCAGGTCGGGGAACCTATTGCCCTTAGGACTGAGTCCCCACAGGATGCACGACGTGTCCCGTGTTCCGACACGTCGTCCATTAGAGGGACGAGCAAAAGCTCCCCGAGACGGGGCCTGATTCCGGGCCAGCATCGCCAGGGCTGCGGACGCATGCATCGCACTCTCGGGGCCCTGATCGCGATGCAGAGGTGGAACACCCCAGGTTTTTAGTGGGTATGCCGTATGCCGGCCTTCTGGCGGAGACTCCCACATAACCACTCGCCCTCCCCGGGGTCGGTACCTTTAAAGGGTTTTCCTGGGTCAAAAAAAAAAAAAAAAAGTGTGGCTTGATTAACTCTTGACACCAGGGTTGGCCACTCTCATTGGATAAAAAGAAAAAAGATTTTTGAAATCGGTTCATAAATAACGGAGTATCTCGTAACATACCCACAAAAAAAAAACTTTCAGAAGACTTGATAACCTTCTTGTTTGGAAGTCGGATAAAAACAGAACTGAATTCGTTAATCTCTCATCTCACCAACGTGTAATTTCCATTCATCAATTAAATTAATGTTTACCATAAAAGTTTTCAAATAAAAGCTATTTATCACGCGTCGCCGGCTTCTAAAGAGCGCTTTATATGGTTTTATTGCAAAAATCCCCAGTTTAACTACCGGAGAGTAATTCAAACTCAACAATTCGCAAAGAAATTTATTACAACCTTCATATTTTATCTGGGATGTACGAGGGTGGGTTAAAAAGGCAGATGCATAACTTGTGTTAATATTGTGTGCTCTAAGCAATATGAAAGATACATATAAAAATAAATGCATAAAACTACTAACTATAATTACGTATTAGATTGCAAATAAAATAAAATTAAAGTGTGTTGATTGACACATGAGAAATAGATGATAGTAAGTAGAAACCTAAGATATTATTTGGATAGCATTTTTATATTTGGATATAATGTTCATTTAATTAGCAATTATGGTGTAAGTAATGTTATGAGCAATAAGTTAGTTGTAAGTATCGTATTAACGATCCGATGAATAAATTTAATTATGAGAAACGTGAAATAAATTAGTAAATTGTTTATGTTACCGATTCATTGTTATTTTTTTTATGTAATTATCTATATTAATACTATAAAGCTGAAGAGTTTGTTTGTATGTCTGTTTGTTTGAACGCGCTAATCTCAGCAACTACTGGTGAGAATTGAAAAATTATTTTTGTGTTGAATAGACCATTTATCGAGGAAGGCTTAAGGCTATATAACATCACGCTGCAACTAATAGGAGCGACGAAACAATAGAAAATGTGGGAAAAACGGGGAAAATTATTCATCTTTTTATTCTTATCTTCTTATCTTTTATTAAATTATTCATTCTTTCGTTGCGTGCGCTGCGAAAACGGTTCAAGATATCAAAAAAATGTGTATGAAAGAATTATTTCTCTTGAAATGATCTAACAAAATGTCCACAACAGTATATGTCTATCTTTTAAGGTTAACTCACTAGAACCGTTTTTATGGTAATAACTATTCCACGCGGACGAAGTCGCGCGCACCAGCTAGTTTAAAATAAAAGGGAAGTGTTTAGCTTACGCCAAGTTATAATACAGACTGGTTACGAGAAGAAAATGAAAGTACTTTTGCATTCTGTTACTTTACCGACCTATAAAAGTTTTTTTTTTTTTGAGTTGTCGTTGATCAAAACTACAAATGTCCCTCGATTGATTGATCACATAAAATTTTGTCAAGTGAAGGCCTCAACATACTAAAAATCACTAAGGAATAAATCGATAAGGACGCTACAAATGCTACGACGCGTCGTAATCCGATGTAAAATATTGTACGCTTCGACCGTTAATAAATATACATCGATTAAAAACATGACTTCCGTAATTTTTGAAAGAGTAATACTAGAAATCAGAAAAAAATACCTATCTTCTTTCTATTCATAATCTGCTACTCACGTTTGGTTTATCAAGACGGGGGGCCTAAAGTCCCTGTAACTTATGTGGGAAACGACTATTTCTTAACCCGGGAAAGTCACACTGAGATGGGACTAGGAAGTTTAGTACCTGAGTATTGTATTTAGTTATAAGTATACGTCTATACGTATCTAATGGCACTGCGTCAAGTTTCAAACGACTCTTTTTGGCAAACTTTCTTTGTGTGGGAATATTTTCGTTGGTTTTCAATAAAAACTTAATTGTAATATTTTAGGAACGTACCTAATTTGGGATTACATAATAAATGTAAAAATATAGTTGCATGTTTTTTATTAAGCATGTTTTTTTGGTTAAAACTTACTTACCTTGTTCTAAGTACACTTATCTTATCATATTTCTTTATTAAATTAATAGAACTCAATTTCTTAGAATCAAACAGCACGTATAGTTTAAAGAAATATCATAAAAAGCGTATTACAGAAACATAGTCAAATCATTTATTTTTTCTAACCTCGAAACAAAATGTCTTAAGCAATGTTTACAATTCTTACTTATTTTCTAAAGCTTTAGTTGTACCTATTTACCGACTTTTTATTACCAAGGACTCGCGAAGGTGAAAGAAAAATAAAGAAAAATCTGAACGAATACAACAGCGTAGGTGACCGAGTGAGTAAAGTAGGTGAATCACCTCTATGTCAAACATGTTTTTATGTTTTCTCTATAGTTCCGCTTAGCTAGCGCATTCGGCGATTAAATATTAAATTGTCACTTGCAAGGCCTTATTTCCTTATAAACCCTCGTCGCATTGTTATTAGATATTATAATACATGTAAACATGCTCAGGTTATTTTAAATTTGCGCATTGTTTTTTAAATCTTTAGAAGTAGATTCCTTGGATATCTAGCAAAATCTTAACGACCCCAGACAGATGCAACTGTTACAATGTTTAAACTTGGCTAGCGCGTCTTTAGTCTGTTTCTAACTTTCAAACTAGTCAGTCATTAAGGCGTTACTATGCACGTGATGTTGTAACAAGCGTTTTAGCACAGACAAATTAGTTAAAGACCTGATGTAATTATGTATGAGAGTGGCCAACTCTGGTGTCAGAGCTTAAAAGATAAAGCACTAATACGGACAAACAAATATTTGAAGGTTATTTTTAAATGGATCAAGTTTTTCAATACTGTAATTGATTTTTATAAATTATCTGCCATGCTGCGAATACCAGCACCTTAAGTCATCGCTCACAATAATATTAAAGTGTCATGAACATGGTTGCGTATTTGATCTCAAAGACTAGCTACACGGTGAGTGTGGCGATGACATAGAGGTGGGGGTAGTCGTATAAAGGCAGGAGAGAGACCCGCGACGGGGGTAGTTCCTGTTAAGTACGTTGCAATAGCCGCTCCCTCCCGTGAGGTTGCGTGCGCCGTTCGTCGTGCTGCTTCTCCCGAGCGGGAGGTCAACGCGCCTGCACCACCTTCAGGAACCACCGCCTGTCCGTCCCGGCGCTAAAGAAAAGCGCCTCAACGGCAGGCACGTCGCCACCAACATCACTACGTCGAGTAACGCCGACCGTCGCTGGAACGCGGCTGACAGAGCGACACGACGTGACTACCCCGGGGTCAGCGTGCCCCGGAGCCCAGCCCCTCAATAGAAAGCAATCTCGATGAGGCCCTTCGAGCTCCCCGTTGGGGACTGGCAGTTGACCCAGTGATGCGACGGGGGTTGGTCGTCGGTGGAGCTCGAAAGAGTGTGTCCGTAAGATTGTAAGCAAAGAATTTGACGATTATGTGGGTAAAAGATATAAGTACGGACGAATTATTATATTTGAAGTGAAATAATGAAGCTGGTGTTTAATTTTTCCTGTGAAGTAAGTGTTGCCTTACAATATGAATTCAAAAAAAAAAAAAAATTAGGTACGAACATAGTATGACCACATAGACTATTAAATACATAATATGAAGGTGTGTTGTTCGCTGAATCACTAGTTTAGTTCTATGAAAGCGTTTTACCTGTAAAGTTATGCTGTACATCGTTGCCTTGGGACCAAGCAGTTTGTGGTCCGTGAAAACTTAACGTAAACTTTTGCGTTTATGAGCCGTAACTGCGGCCTTTACTAACTTGTTGTGCTGTGAACTTTGTTTATTATATTCTTCGCTTTGGGACCCTTTTAACACCCCAGATTGAAGCGTAGTATGGCCCAACTATTGCAGCTATCAACTATGAACTATATACGAGGTTGTAGGGATTGACATACAAGATATTGTGAACGGTGAGGTGTTTTACAAATAGAGAAAGTTTTCACTCAAAAACGCCAATACACAATCAGCATAATAATAATAATAATAATTTAATAATAATTTACTTTATTCACACAAAAATCCTTAGACTAGTATACATCATTTGTACTTAAAGAAAATTGGATCAGACAGGGTATATAAAAAATGGGTAAATGATGTTGACTGTGATCCCCACACTAGGTTACCCTGTGTCGTGGGAATCATGCTCTTTAAAAAGGAAATATTTAAACATAAATGATAGGAAACTATCATATACATAGTATTATATAGGATCTGAATATATATATATATATTTTTTTTTGATTAGTAAGAAATACAGGAATAATTACAAGATTATCTAAACAGAATGGACCAATTTCAAGCAAGTAAAAAACTGACTAAAACTATTTGCTACTAGCTATAAAATCTAAATCTAAGTATTAATATTATTTTGATACCTATATATGGCTTCGAAAAATATTGAGGATAACTAAAATTTTATAACAATATATAACTAAGGTTGTCTCAAGGATGGGATAGGAAGGGATGGCAGGTAGATCATATTTATTGTAGCTAAGATAATATTAAAAGAGGGAATATTTATGAATATTGTGTATTTATGAATAGTGTAGGTACACGTATTAGTGCTTGTGTGTATGTATATGTTAAACTGTGGTTGCCGGTAAGAAGTGTAAGTGAACAGTTGAAAGTTGGAATTTAAGCTTTTTATGTACGTGCATACATACACATTACACTATTTGTCAAGTCCGGTTTAAACGTTTCCCGCGCGCACCCATGGATGGCGCTTGCGTTCAACTGTAGTTACGAGTGAAGTTCGCTCCGTGTGGAGTCAGACAAAAGGAGCGAGTTATGCAAGATCAACTCACCCTTTTTTGGGATAATAAATATGTTTTTTTATTTTTTATCATTTGTTTGTTTTTGGAAGTTATTTATTATTGTTGTTTAAGTATTAAGCTGAAAAAAATCAAAAGCAAGTTAATAACGGTTAATTATTAGATATTAGGTAGTTAGGATTTCGTTTATTTATTTATGTGGGACCTGCATTTTGTACTGGCGACAATCGGGAAGTGAAATCTTCCAGGTTGTCGACAATACAGAAGCAGATCCCGTAATGTTAGGTTTTGATTAAAGACTCTGTTTCTCTGTAATTGAGTGTAGTCAACCAAGATGTGAGCTTCTTTTTGCACACAAATCTGGTTGATTCGAGAAGACTAAGGGTCGTGTCTAATTTTTTGTATAGTTGAGGACTTTTGAAGGCGTAGCTTCTCTGGGCGAGACTCGTTCGTGTTTTAGGAATTGGCCAAGCGTTACGCCTCGACGTTTGTTTAGTACTAGAAGTCGTAATAAGTGCTGTTTTATGGAAACGAAGAGTTATTGCCATAATATACAGCTGTCTGACTGTTAGATAGTTTGTTTCTTTATATAACTTGTCTGTAGGGTATCTCATAGATTTTTTGTATGCTACCTTGAGTATAGCCCTTTGTGCAATCTCAACTTTTTTTAAGCGGGTTTTGGCAACAGATCCCCAGCAAGCTATGCAATACGTCAAAACGGACTGGCCCAGCGAGATATATGCTGTTCTCAAAGTCTTTAGATCAGCTACGGTTCCGAGACGTTTGAAAATGTGAAGCATCTGTCGTAGCCGCCCTCTGAGCACTTGTGTATGCTTCTCAAATGTAAGGTTACTGTCTATGACTACGCCCAGGTATTTTATCTCGTTTGCTCGTCCTAATATTGGACAGGAACATGGTTGCGAGGTCAGACCACATGAGTGTAGCTTGAGTTTTAGTGCTTTTGGCTGAGAGCGTTGTGTAGAGTGAAATGTTAGGTATTTTGTTTTACTGGTGTTTAGAGTCAAAAGGTTGTCATCGAGCCAGCTCGTAACTTGCGATAGGCCTCGCTGAGCTACATCAACAACCCTTTGCCAACTGTCAGAGTAAAAAAGAAGTGCCGTATCGTCGGCGAAACTGTAGATGCTGGCGCTCTGGATCTCCAGCTGGCACAGGTCATTGATGTAGGTCAGGAAGAGGGTAGGGCCGAGCACGCTGCCTTGAGGCACACCGAAAGATACGGGGCTGTAGTCGCTGAATTGGTCGGAAATACGAACTCGTTGTCTTCTTTCGCTCAGGTATGACCGAAACCAATCCAGCGCCAGGCCCCGCACTCCCAGGTGTTCCAGCTTTTGCAGGAGTATTGGCCAAGACACTGTGTCGAATGCCTTGGCCAAGTCTAAAAATACACCCAAAATTTTTTTTGAAGAATCCAATTTTGAGGTTATCTTATCTACAAGGGCTAGAACAGCATCCTCAGTCGATTTGGACCTTCTGAAGCCGAATTGGTTTGGAGAGAGGATATTATTTGTTTCTAAGAAACTCAGTAAGCGCTTATTTACAACTTTTTCTAAAATTTTAGACATTGAGGGTAAGAGTGATATTGGGCGGTAGTTTGAGATAGATGTGGTTGGTCCGGATTTGTGAATAGGCGTGACATCTGCTGTTTTGAGGGAGTTAGGGACGATTCCTTGAGAAAAACTGAGGTTGCAAATGTGCGATATTAATGGGGCTAAAATAAGGTTGGCACTTTTTAATAATTTGTTGCTTATTTGGTCACTACCTGGTGCTGAGTTTGATTTTAAATTTGATATTATCTTTTGGATTTCAAAGGGGTCAGTTGGGGTGATAAAGAAAGAAAGGGACTGGGTATTTCTAGGTTTTATTTTGTCTGCCAGATGTTGTTCTGATTTCTGGAGTTTTTGTAAGATAGATTGGGCTAGGTCACTACCTATTGAGGTAAAAAAGTTATTTGCTGAGTTTAGGGAGTCAATTTCTGTAGGTTTAGCTTTAAGGATATCAGTTGAATTTGATTTAGGTGATTTTATGTTGCATATATCTTTTATAATATTCCAAAGTTTCTTGCTGTTGTTTTTGTTAGTGTTTATCTGTTCTGCGTCATATTTGTTTTTTGTAGTTTCCAGTAACAAGTTGAATTTATTACGGTAGTCGCGAAAATTATTCTGTAGGATGGGGTTGTTCGGGGCTTTCCTAGCCTCGGAGTGGAGTTTATCTTTGCGTCTAGCACGTGTAATGAGAGCTTTGGACATCCACGGCTTAAGAATAACATCAGCACTTCGTATTTTTTTCCAGGTTGTATGTTTTTTTGTAGCAGATATAATTTGTTTAGTAAGGAATTCAGTGGCGCAATTGACGTCTGTTTCTTTGAAGAAGTTCATAGAAGTTTCTTTGAAGAAGCATAAAATAACATTCGAAATAAAATACTAGGTTATTAGCACAGAACTGAATAGGGTTGGTGTTTTTATTTTTAAATCTCTGGGCAGGACACGTAGAAACAAAGCATAAAGCCAACATACCACTCGTTAGCACACCTCAAAAATATCCGAAATACATCTTTTAATAAATGAAAGAACTAACGAACCAATTGAATCTTCCTCGATGAGCGTAATCAATGAAAATTGCAAAAATTGCTCCGGATCTCACGAAACAAATTGGCAGAAATTAGACATTTCAACAAAACGAATTTCTGGTGAATGTTAAAGGTTTTCAAACCCTGGAAATGTTTCATCCTTACATACACTACTCGTACATTTATATCATAGAAGACCGAAGTGTGACCTGTTTCTTTTTTCCATAATTAATATTCATTTATGAATGTTTTTTGCACATGTCATAAGAACCATTTATGTAACAATAGCAATTGTAATTATTAATTAACATATAATATATATAAAAGTTAAACTCCTTATGTACATTCATAAATAATTGATTTTTTTATTTTGATTGAATAGAGATTACAAAATTTGAAATCTGAAAATTTACTGAAATTAATTAGAAATATATGCCGTATCTTGATAATTTATTTAAAGAAAAGGTCAAAAACCTGGCGCTTTCTTTTGATTTTTGCTATTTATAGGTACAAAGTTCTGTGCCCCAAATAATCATACTGCTTTTCAATTTGTATTTAAATCGTGACATATTTGACGACAATGGACACGAAATAATTAGTAAAAGTACCTGTTATACTGAGTTACTTATAACTAGCGCATAACCTACAAAAAGTTTATCGGCCTCTGACAATATGTATAGAACAGCTATGTTATCGCGAATTTCCAAAAGTCGTAGAACAAACGTTTTTGCTTTAGAACTACAGAAACCGCCCTAAAGGGTTTTGCGTTTGTTACCACTAGCCCCTAACCGTGTATACTTTTGATAGTAAACTATTTTACTACAATGTTGACGAAAGTGACGCCTGCGAATGCGACACCATGACTAGAGATGGAGTAGGTATGTCTGTCTGTAAGTACTGGAATAGAGCTGACTCAAATGAGGTATTAAAAATTCTTTTTCTGTCAAAATCCATTGCACAGTACTGGCACATTCTAAAAGTCTCTGCAGAAAATAAATAAAAAATAAGGTTCAAAGTGATTGTTTTGAGCTCGAAAAGTGCTAGTTTACTTAAATAAAGGTGTATTAACGTGTACGCAGTATAATTTGCAGTTAATATTGCTATAAAGGTGCGTAATTTTGTGGATAAAATCTTTGTTTTGATTTTGTGTTGCCTGCATCTACCCCCTAAACTTGGAAGATAATCATTTAATCCTAAGCAAGTCACTGGCAAAATTCTCAGAGCAAAACACACCGATCGTCTACGCTCCTAGCATTAATGTCATAGCAAGATTATTTTATACGTCGAGAATTCTATTTTAATCAGTACCAAGAAAATCTGAAACAACAATGAGCTGCTCAGCTTGCAACAAGAAGATAAGCTCAAACCGCCACCTTCAATGTGTTCGTTCCAAGTACCACGCGGAATACCTTAATCTGAAAAATGAACAATTCTACGCGCTATCTGGAGAGTATCTTTCCAACTGGGTATGCCCTTTATGCTCCAACATAACCAATCGTAGCAAGCAAAATGAAAATACACCTGTACGTAAATCGCAAGTGCCCTATAGCGATCTGTCTATGAACATGTCTTTTGATACTTCTGATCAGTCTGTGTTGCAGTGCTCAGTGCTATCATGCGCCGACACTAGTGCCGCGCCCCCCGGTGTTGTGGCCGCTGCTCCTGCGGCCCCTGCTCCTGCGACCGCCGGCCCGCCGCCAGCGGACGCGCCTGCCGCACTCAACACCGTAGTTACTATGGAAAAGATTGGTGCTCTGCTCGATCAGAAGTTGAACAATATCTTGGGCAGTTTTATGCACGATTTCCGTAAGGCTTTGAAGGATGACGTAAAAATATTGGTCCGTGAAGAGATCAGAGCTACGGTGAGTCACCTGAAAGATGATTTTACTGCCACGACTAACTTTATCTGTGAAGATCAGGCCGCTATGAAGAAAGAAATTGTAGAGAAGGCGCGAACAATTAAAACTCTTGAAAATGAAATAGTTACTCTCCAGATCGAGCAACGCTCATTAAGTTCACGAATATCATCCATGGAGAGAATGACCCGTAGCCTAAATATTGAAATTCAAGCCGTCCCGAAATCTAAGAATGAAAATCCTATTGGATTATTTAATAATCTATGTAAAATTTTAAAACTAGATATATCTCCGGATCTGATTCACTCCTGCCGCAGAGTAGCCAAGCTGAACTCGACGTCGGACCGGCCCAGAAACCTGCTGGTGA
This sequence comes from Macaria liturata, assembly GCA_964023185.1. Taxonomy (NCBI): domain Eukaryota; kingdom Metazoa; phylum Arthropoda; class Insecta; order Lepidoptera; family Geometridae; genus Macaria; species Macaria liturata. The sequence goes on from OZ026822.1 coordinate 9,591,645, forward strand.
CGCTTGTCAACCCTGGCTTGCGGGACAGCGTCCTGTCTGCCTGCTACCGGTACAATAAAACAAACAAGGGCGACTTATTGAAAAATTAACTTTCCGTGAACATTATGATTACGTTATAGATAGAGGTAACAAACGTTTTATCTCCAGTACATCAAAAAGCTTCAAAAATCCCTACTGTTTACTAACATTATATTTTTCACTTTTTCGAAGCGTTCTAGAATATAACTCAGTCATTTGGTCACCCTATTACAAGGTGCACATAAATCGCATTGAACGTGTTCAGTCTAAATGTTTAAATATGTTCTTTTTCAGACTAGGCTGGAATCGACAAGTCCGGTCCTATGTCAATAGATATAAGCGAATTAAATTAACGTCTCTTGAAGATCGCCGCAAATACTCCGATTACATAAATTTATTAAAAATTATTCATGCCCAAATTGACTCACCCTCACTCTTGTCTTGTATCAACATCAACATTAATAGATATAAACCCTAATTCTCGCAGACCCCAAAATATATTCTCTCTCAGTACTTATCAAAATAATACATCTTTATACAACCCATTAGTTAGAATGTGTCGCCAATACAATGGTCTCCTAGCGAACCACCATCAGTCACTGGATGTATTTAATTGTGTGTTATCCACATTCAAGCGTAATGTTCTAGCTATTTTAATGCAAAGCTCTGTATGATCACTAATTGTAAGATACAATTTAGTCTGTAATTATGTTGTCCTTGATTATCGTTGTTGTTTGTGTGTTTGTTTTAGAAATTATTAATCGCATTTATGTTGTTCAAGCTGTGTACACATATCTTAGGAATTTGTTCTGGATCAAAACCAGTTTTGAATGTATACTTAGCTTATTTGGGAACACATTCTGTTTTGTGTAAGTACCAATATAAATAAATAAATAAATAAAATAAACTTTTGTAAGTATGGTTAAAATGACTTACAAAAGCTTTTAAACAGCTTAATTATTCAAATTCAAAATAATTTATTGATGTAGAAAAATGTACATATATGAAGTGGCGGCTCTAGATACCAAGCTAGGCGTTAGCCTGTATCTTGGTACCTAGTCCTTCCCAGTAGAAACATTATTTGTGTACATATTACATAAAATTGATAGTAAAAAATAATTTAGCACAGTCATAAAATTGAATTATTGACAGTGTTAATATGTATATTTGGTTGAGTACATAATAGAAAAGTTTAATTATTTTGTTACGTAACACCCTCTACGCCAGTTGAACCAAAATCGAACGAACCTTCTTAAAAATACATATTAGCTAAAAAAATAGTTCTTAATCATCCGGAGTTTTATTGACAGTACCAATTTTCTATCAATTCAATCTTTCAATGTCACTTTTACAACCAAGCAGAAGATTCAATTCGTCTTTATTTTGTGCTCTTACAAAATTATTTATCTAATACCATTCAAGATGCAATAAAACATTTTAGGCACGGAACGAACAAATTCACCGTCTAGATATGATAAAGAAGAGTGAACTTATGTACATGGCGACATGTTACTGAAATTATTATGGCTGACAATCGAATTCACTATGCTTAGCTCGACATGTGAGTAAAAATATTTTGAAAACATAAATTTTGTAGTTTACACGGAATTGAACGTCATAATCATTTCCACTTGGAACAACATGGATCTTTTACCAACGAATCTACATTATTGTTGTTAAAAGGTCATTATGTATACCAAAGTGTATTTGTAACTCCTACACAATCAAAATAGCGGAACTTAGCCTAGATCCGTAAATTTAATGAAAAGAGCAAAATTATCATATTGCTATCGAAATATCCTAAAATACATGGAAAACTAATAAATAAATAATAAATAAATATTCCGGGACATTCCACACAGCGCCATCTAGCCCCACACTAAGCAAACGCTTGTGTCGTGGGTACTAGATAACGGATATAATACTTGTATACTTTTCTTTTGTAAATACATACTTATTATACATACAAACAACCAGACTCAACACAAGTAATTATACATTTTAAAATTAATAAATACTTGTGTCATACGGGAATCGAACCCGCAACCTCTAGATTAGAAGGCAGTGCCACTACCAACTAAGCTAACAGGCCAGTCAAAATACGTAGTAATACGTAGCTCCTGAGTGTTCCCCATATACGAAAATTATGGTTACAACCACATGTGAGTCCATCTTTTTAGGTATTCTGCATTTTTCTTTTATCATATTGCATGCCATTATTTACGTATTAGAGTAGTTGTGATGAGGTTATTGTTTGCAACAGTTGACGGAGTGACGGGTTCTATTTATACTAGAACACCTTTAATTACGATCAAACATACTTGGACTACTCCTTGGTCTATGCGAGCAGCTACTGCAAATGACTTTTTTGGATGTGAGTACTTTTATATAGGAATTGTCATATTTCAAAGGTACATACATTTTATTAGGCTGTAATGTAATTTTATGAATTCATTATCTAAAACTCAGATGACGAAAGAGTAGTCCGCCTAAGTATGCAAAGCGAAGCGGTCACGGCACTACCTATAGTTTCGCCTTTAGGACCTTCGTAACTTTGGTTGGGATTTTTTTATTAGGCTTTGCAAGTATTTGTTAAGTTCTATTTTTTATTGTTCCAGACCTACAATACCACTATGATGAAGAAACCACGAAGGTTCGCCAGCAATCTGTGGAAGAGTTGGAATTCGAACCAGTAGTGAGACCAATAAAACCGTCGCCTAATGCGCCTGGTATTAATTGCGAGGATTTCAATAATTATGCGATAAATTGCACAAAGGACAGCGCCATATTGTATAACTCTACGAAAAAGTCTCCACCGATGCCGGCTAAAATGTTGGACTGGTGCACGTAAGTTTTTGTTTGCTTTTGTATGAACTATTTCGAACACATTTTTTACCAATGGCTTTAAAAAAGGAGGTCATCAATTTGAACCTTATGTTTGTAATATTGTCAAAATGGAATACACATTTAGTATGAAGATCTATTTAGACTACTTAATACGTGTTCCAAATTTTGTGAGTGGGTTGTGGTATCATTAAGGATGTATGTATATTGGTCCGACAATTTCTCAAAAACAGTGTTTTTGAAATGGTTCTTTTTGTACTAGATTAAGGTTCTAGGAGAAAAGTAAAAATTTCATCAAAATTGAGTTGCGCTTTCTAGATGGACGGTGCTGCATGACAGCAAAGCACTTTCGGCGCGACGCGTCGGATAAATTTTTCAAATTGCTTCTTGTTGTAGGAAGTGCCTCGAACATTAATATTGATACAAACTTTGTAGGTACTCTTCTTTAAGTCGTATTTTCTCATGACTAAGCCGAGATCAATGTTTACCTATATACCTACTAGTGGATGCCCGCGTCTTCCCTTGCATTATTTTGAGATAAAAAGTAGCCTATGACACTTCTGAGAGCTCATACTACTTACATACCAAAAAATCATGATGATCCGTTCAGCCGTTTGTGAGTTTTGTGAGTTATACGCGCTGAAATAAACAGATAAAAATTCTAAAATGTCTGTTATGGATTTAAAGTATACGCCCACATTTGTTTTCTTATTATCTTATATCATAGACTAAGTAATACTCAAGTAATACTTGAGTATACTTAGTCTATGCTTATATTATGTTCAGATTTTTGAACCACTTCAGATTTATTTAATGTATTGATCTAATTTGATATATAGTTTGTTGCGATGGCATACTAAAATATTATTTAAATATATTTACATATATAATATGATAGCATAGTTCTCGAAATTGTTGTTTAACATTAAATATATAAGTCGATGATTAATTAGGTACCTACTAATTGAGAACTATAATAATTTAAATACCTTTGTCGAGTCAAACTTTAAAATTTGCATTGTATTAAGGAATAATTAAAATTTAATTTATTATGCTTTTTCATTCATTCTTCCGTCAACATGAATTGCGTTGTACCTAATTAAGAATTATAATACTCACAAATAATTAATTTGTTTTGAAATTAAAACAACGACAACATGTTATTATTTCGGTGGTAGATTTCATGTTTGGACCGTCCCGGGAAGGATCATATGTAACATTTCTTTGACTGCTCTGTTAGCATAGTTGGTAGTGGCTCTGCCTTCTAATCCAGGGGTGCGGGTTCGATTCCCGCATAACACAAGTAATTATGAATATTTAAATTTATAATTATTTGTGTTGAGTAGGGTCGTTTCTATGTATAATAAGTATGTATTTACAAAAGAAAAGTATATATGTATTATATCCGTTATCTAGTACCCATGATACAAGCGTAAGCTTAGTATGAGGCTAGATGGCGCTGTGTGATTATGTCCTGAAATATTTATTTATTTAAGTATTATTTTTCATTTAAATATTGTAACAAAGAGGCTAAGTGACATACACAGTCAAATTTATTAAACATTTTTGAATGTAAGGATAATATTAATGTAATAGCAGAGTATACTGCAACACGACGCGACATCAGATTTGGCCAGCCATATACTATCTTAAGTATAGCAAAATGGCCTTTCTCCAAATACCAGAAACATTAATCAGTTGGCTAGCTACCACACCTTAAATGTAAACCATCATTATATCGTATTTTTTTATGTGACTTTCTTTTCAATAATGTAACTATGACGGTAACTGAAACGCGTAAACGACATACGCCAAATTAGACGTGAGTGAAAACCGTAATAGTTATATTTTACATATTTTATTTAAGTCGACGAAAATCGGCCGGCTTGTTTTGGCAGGTTTATTTGAGAGCCAGTTCCATGATCTACCTTCGACTACGATTTTACTGTAGGCGAACTGTTAGTCAAATACCTGACAATTGTAAAAAATTGAATAGAAACACGGCGTTCTTAGTAAGAAGCTGAATATATGTACGTGTTTCCTCGGTTTACATCTAGTTTCGTTGCATAATTTAGTCGAGCTCAATTTGGCTCTTCCTTTTACATTGAAAGACACCCGGGATCTCAACACGTCTACTTAATATTAACAGCACAACATTGGAGCCTTCCCCACCCAAATTAGGTACGTAGAAATCCTATTCCGAACATCCTTGTGCGAAAATTGAAGGCAATGATTACGTGTCGAAGATACAGCATTTCTGGTCATTTTCTTTGAGCTGTGGTCTTTCTTAAAGAATCTATTACGTGTAAAAATTTGCTGAAACAAGAAGACGAATTTAGATTTCTGTTATGTTTAACAGGTAATGCCCTCGGATTTTGTGCTGAATAAACGTTCCATTTCAACACGATGTTTCTTTCAGTCTAAAATTAGCGAGTGAAAATGAAATATACACATAATATATGTATATTATAAGTAGTAAATCACGAGTTTGTGTTATGTTGTATAGGGCTGAGAGCAACTAGACTGGACGTTAGGTTGTTATGCGGTAATTTTTCTGATTATCCAACTCAACTAGACGGAAATCAAAGCTACATATATATTTTTTAAATAGGTGCAGTGCATACTATATAGCAATGCTAACTAATTCAGTTTGGTATTTTATTATAAGTTCACTTGAAACGTCACTCATACAAGCGACACTCTGACAGAAAGTTAACACGTACCGAAAGAAAAAAAAATATGAATCAACGAATAAAATGTCGGCGCAATCTATAAACCGGTAATCAGTGCTCCATCTCTGTATTTACCCGTATTTTTGCAGAGCAATCCGGCACCTAACAAATTGCGCTATAGACTGGAACAGTGAGTGCAAGGATGTCACAGAGAGCCACTTCAACGAAGAGAGCATAAAAGGTCACATGCATGTTATCAACCACATCTGCGACGACGACTGGTTCCTCTCACGTTAGTATTTTCAACCCTATAGCATTAAAAATAAAGACCAATATGGCGTGGGAAGAATAAAGGATCGTATTCATTACGGGAAAATATTTTTTGCCAGTATTAGTGGGTACGATATTGTGGTATAGCTGAAGTGATTCTTCCGGTAATGAGGGTTCGTGTTCCTAGTTTTGGTACAGTTACAATGTCATATTATATTCTTCCGAGCGTGAAGAGTTTCAGTGTGATTAATACGGAAGTTTTTCCCAGCATTGTTATCATTATTATGACATATGAAAATTTTATGATGTGTTTTTAAATTGAACACTTAAACTTAAAAACACAATCTTAAAGTTTTCACATCATTACTTAATAAACAATAGTAGTAATAGCATACATTTTTTTTTGTAAGAAGCAGGCTAGTTTTTTTTCGTGATTTTTTACTTTAAAAAAAAAAACAAACACTTTTTCCAGACTACGACGATGTTCCGGTCTGTATAGATAAAGTAGCCAAGGCCTGGGAGAGTTGCTACGTCACTTTCAAAGCCATAGTGGATGTCGAGAAGAATACTACTCACGAGTGGTCGCATTATCTGACACATTTCTATCTATGCTGGTACGATCGCAGAATTGAATGAATTTGTATAATAATTAAAATAAAATCGTGTTCGTGAGAATTTCTTCCTTCTTATGAACTCAGATTTCAGTTTAGACAGTCAGTTTCTTAGCCTTCTGCTTTGTCCACGAATTATTACTTACTTTTGACAGGTGCAAGAACGACCAACTTCATGTTCCGAAGCGCCTATTAAAACGTGTTAGCAATCCATATAGTTATTTTCCCATTGCTCGTGAAAAACTAACAGGCACTTTATTTCCAGCGCTCGAACCAGATTCCGTCACTGCACATTGAAGGCATTGTTCCTGGAAGAGGATTCAATGTGTGAACACGATGAAGCCATCATATTGCAAAAATTCTCAGTCATTGTGTCTGAAGGGGATGTGTTTCAGGTTTGTCATGGTTTAAAATTGCAATCTAAATTTTTTATGCTACAAATTTCCGTATTTGTCAATAAAATTAACGAATAGGCCCATTTACTACGTTAGTTTTCGTTTATATTATCGTCAGGATCAATTGCGGAAGAAATAATTATAATCTCCCAGACTTGCCCTATTTACAAGCTATTATCTGCACGCCAGATATACTTACATACATTATGTACATAAATAAAGTCATCAAGCGTTTGTTCTCAGGACTGTGACACAGCGATGCTGTATTCAAGCTGCCCCGGTGGTGATCCCAGACCTCCCACTGAACTCTTGTTCAAGTTAATGAATGGAGAAAATCCGGAGGCAATAGTCCGGTCCAATCTGTTGTCCGCGAGTGAAACCTGTCGCGTTAGCCTTGTGTTGTTGATCTTGATTTGTTTCGTAAATTTTGTGATGTGAGATCTTTGTGGTTTTATTTCGTATTTCTTTCTGCTCCTGACACTCAAGTATTGGAATAAGTATACCAAAAAGAGGTCGCGAAATTTCACTATTGAAAGTACAGTAGTTAAATTGCTTATGCGAATAAGCAATTTTTGGTCAAATGTGGAGCGCGTCTGTATTGGATTGGAATTGGCGGTCAAACGAATCGCTGGAGCACACTGATACGTTTATTATATTTAATTTTATTTTAAGGATGCCATGTAGATATTCGAAAGTGCATTAATGAGTATCATTCATGTCGTAATTTAAAAATTAACTATCTAAAAAAACAAATTCAATCTTTAAAATAATATCTATGGCAAATTTGTCAAAAGGTATGAAGATAAACGAAATGGCAAACAAAACCCATTAAGCCCGGAGGAGCTAACGACGGTTTAAATAAACAGGTCAGTGCCCTCCTAAGCCCGAAATATAATATTCAGCAAATCTGTTGGCTCTTATTTGTACTTAGTTTTAATTTTACAGCAAAAACTGCTTATAAAAATTGCAAACTTTGACTGTAAGAAATAATTATACAAAAAAATATTTTCACTATGGTGATCTATATTGCAAGATTTTGGGTCCAACCCGGAGGCAGGATGGAAGTTGTAGAATAAAGAAGAACCTCGAAATTGAAGAGCTGGTTGGGAAACCAAATATAATGGGTCAGACAACAGCCCATAGACTTCGCTGGCTGGGTCACTTGGTGAGAATGGGAGACGATCGTAGTATCAAGAGAGCCTATCACGGTGTCCCGAGTGGCCGTCGTCCCGTTAGTCGGCCGAGGTACCGCTGGAAGGACGTTGTGGAGTCAGATCTACGCGTGCTTCAAGTAGCTGACTGGCGGGAAGCTGCTCAAGACCGGGACCGGTGGTGATCTCTTGTATCGAGGTGATATTGTATATTGGAGGCCAAGACTCACATTGGGTCGCTGCGCCAGCGGAGTAAGTAAGTATGGTGATCTATAGACGTCGTTTCAACATGGCGAACATCGAATTATTTATTGTATTTTTTTAAATAGCTATTAATTTTTTTGGCACAACATTTTTACTAATTGATAGTGCACAATATCAACCTGAATTTGTAGGTGCAATTATAATTAATTAGTTACCCCTATACCTACCTTATTTTAAATGATGACATGTTATTGTGGTTGTGTGTGGTCTAAAATGTGGATTAAGCTTGAAATGGGATTGAAACTTGGATCTGCCAAATTGTCTATCAGTAAATGATATTATTTTCATTTGAAATGCAGTTGCTATTTTTTAGAAGAGATGACAATGATAATTTTTTTTTTTATGATGATGATGATGATGCTATTTTGAGAAAAATCTAGAAAAAACACATCCAAGTGAACGAACAAGTGTAGTGTCGTCATCGCTGAGGGCTCGTAGGTATCGTTAAACTATCATTAGCAAAGTTAGCGCAAGTTTGGAGGGGGATGTGTGGAAGGGTACAATGTATATCACACCATGTACTGTGGATGTAGAGTTAGAATTATATGAGTCTATACAATATTTGGATATTGGCAATGTAAGTTTTTTTTACTAGAACGGGTTTGCACTTGGCCATAGTTTGCCTGATAGTAAGCAAAAGCTATGGCCTAAGATGGTAGAAGTAAATTAGTTTATTCTTTGATTTCTGTGTCGTGGTTTATATTATATGATATAGTTTTTTCTGCGCATTAAATTCCTTTGGCAAAAACTTTAGTTTTTTTTGTTGTAAGTAGTAAATAGATCCCGTTACCTCGCCCGACCTTAAACGCTTGATGTCAAGTTTTGTTCAAATACTTACATATAGACACACACATTTATTTGCGTCCCATATTAATAAAATTAACAATTATTAGGACTTCAGTTGAAATTGTTATACTTCTACATTCACACACTAGCCCAACATTGCATTTAGTACAAAATCCAGTGACGTCAGCACACATTCAACCATTGACCTAGGACTTCATACAATGGTTTCGTAACTCGCAAGTCGGGTAAGCTTTCCCTAATAGATTCTTGATGATAATGAGTACTATTGTATAGAGAAACAGCTGAGCTTCGTGGCTTTGCGGCATGGTTGCTGCTTAGCTGTTGTATTCCTTATAACTGGGTGCGAATGAACGAAATCAGCGGAAGAGATCCTGTGAGCAGCTTTATCATGGTGCAAGCCTTGAAATTTGGACTTCATACTTACACCCCGTTCTTAGAACAACGCCCAATTTAATTTTTACGTCATTGTAATTAAATTTTCAGCCAATGATAGCGTACAGAAATTGAATGGATGGGAAACTGAAGCGTCGCGTCGTTCTAAAATCCGGAGGTTAGTCGTTTTTATCATTACTTACAGAGGAGTTACTTTGAGTACCTATTTGTGATTGTTACTATTAACTACATGTCATTTAGGTATTATAAAACTGTATTTTGGAGTATTGATACCATTTCAGTTAGTAAAAGCACTTCACAAGTTGACGCTTGATTGTGTAATAACTCGAGAAACACATTACCAAGGCCAAAGTAACGCGATACAAGAACTTAAGTGTCGTTAAACTTCGATATTTTCATATGACAATAGACCCAATAGATACCTTATTAAGGCAACAAATTTCAACACACATATGCTTTATAATTATATACCTACTAGTGATAAAGGTACTTTATACAAATGTCGTGTAATCATATATCCATATAATGATATTGCATTTTTACCTAAACGAGCATATAACAATAACACATAGGATGCTAATTGGCTGGTTGTTCTGAGCTAGGATGTTTAGTAAAGAGGTTACGGGGCGGCGCAAAATTGGCGTAAATGATTGATTAAAAAAATTACGCCACATCTTATAGTTAAATCAAAATTTCTAAGTCAATTAAGACATATTTTAATGCCAGTTTCGTTTTCAGATGATAACTTAGTCGTCATAATAATATTTCAAATGATTCACACAAAATTTGTTGATGGGTTTTAGAGGGAGACGTAGTTTCTCTGTTATATTGTCTATGTGTTCATTTTACCGCAATTTCAGGCAAATTAGCACTCTCTGAATGAGAAGATTAATGCGGTTTGTAGTTGGGATTTTCGATTGAGCACGCACATATTGTACTTAGTTTCAGAGTATAAACTAATTCACTCTACATATTTACTCGATAAATGGCAGACAAAGATATAACTATATAGTAAACCATTGTCTTCAAAAACGAGATTATAATATGCCCTTTTTTAAAAGGGTAATAGTATTCATTGATAATATGCACAGAGTACACAACATAAGCGACACTGCTATACAAAGTAAACCTAATAATGACAAGACAGTTGACAGGAGTAGAACTAGGTCTCAAATAAGACTACCGAGTAGGTAAACTAAGTGTCTTCCTTACAAGAATTAAAGAGGTAGGTTGCCCATAGAACGACATTTTATTTGTAGATTGACTATAGCCAGCCTGATGTTAAGCACCACTATAGTCTAAGATGTAGCACGTTTGTCTAGAAGAAACCCTAAAAAGTTAAATTATTTTGAATTTTGGACATTGTAAGGAATAAAACGCTGGCATCCACTAGTTTAAAACAATGTTATTGTATGAAAATCACTTCAAATAATACATCAGTGTATACGGCGCGCTGCATGACGCTGAGGATAGAGAGAGATGGCGGAAAATCATTAGAAATAGGCTCATGAATGGAGGTTGTCACAACCCTCAGATATGAGGAATACGATGTAAGGAAGAGGAGGAGAAGGATTACATGAAAATAAATCATTCATGTGTTTTTCAATGCATGAGATCGAAGTTCCATATTTAAAATATTATACTGACTTTAGATCAATGTCCGCCAATTTATTTGCCCTTTCTCTAAGTACATTAAACTTTCTCTTAAACGTAAATAGTTCTTCAAATAAAACATACAATGAACTTATAATTGAAATGCTGATTGAATTTACCACGAATTTGTTAAAGCTTTACACTTCACTCAGTTCTGTACCTATTTGTTTAAGCAAGAGGCTTCTAAAGTGCATTGTGATTAATAAACGTGAATCAATAAGATGAAATTAAGTGAATATCAACTCTCAAGAGTGTGGCATTTGCCTGAGATTTATTTAGAAAGCGTTGGACTTTATAATCACTTGAGATGGTATTTATTTATTTATTTTATTTTATTTAGTTTGGTACAGTCACAGACAATCAGTTATAGACACTTTTAAGAATAATATTTAACTAAAAGTCCAATTACGACTATACACAGCTTTGTTAAATGATAATAAACACTATTATTAGTATTGGGGCGATTTTATAACGCTAATCGCTTTCAGTAAATATGTATCTTACGAACTTTACTTTATTACGTGTAACTAATAAAAACGAATATAAACTTTAAAGATGGCGTACTCTCGGCCTCTAATAAAGTAAACAAAGAATAATATTTCATTACAAGTAGCCCGTGACTTAGCTCACGTTATTTCGGGATAAAAATTAGCTTATGACACTTCTAAGAGCTCATACTACCTACTTGCCAAAAACTATGATGATCCGTTCAGCCGTTTTTGCGTGATGAGCGTTTAAATAAACAGACAAACAGAGACAAAGATAAACAGACAAACATTATAAAAACTGCTCAAACGTGTTTTACTATCGATTTAAAGTATACCCAAGCATTTTTTCTGATATCTTATATGTTCAGATTTTTGACCTTCTTCAGCTTTATTATTATGTAGGATAGATGGTAGTATATGTTTCTAAAAGTGACATGGACTATTATTCATCAGCCTACTAACACCGAGGACAGAACCTGCTATGCAAGTTTCTTTTAATCCCACTAATACCATAATGGCAAAAATTACTGCGTGTCTGAGATGTCTGTTACTTCTTCACACAGAAACGACTATAATAATTTGGATGCTTATCGAATGAGAGTGGCCAACTCTGGTGTCGAGAGTTTATCAAGCCGCCCTAAGGACCTCTGACAATTAATAATTGCCGTACTATGCTAAACAGCCGGGACCTACAATTTAATGTGTCATACGACCCATGGAATCGCCCAAAATGGAAAGCCACTTTTCGGTCACCCATCCAAGAACAGACCGCGTCGACCTTTGCTTAACATTAGTAATCACATGCGATTGCCTCCGCTAGCTGAGCTACGGGCGCTTCAATTTGGATGAAATCTAATAAAAAGGTAGATTAGAGTCTGGATTAACATATAAGCTACTTTTTATCCCGGATTACAGCAAGCAAAACCGCGCTGCGAGTACTAAAATATAACCGAAGCCTAGATGTATTAATAGAAAGGATTTGCAGAAATGAAGATTAACGAGTAAACGTTGGATTAATTAATTATAAACTAAGCTTCCGTGTTTACGTAAATTTTATTTGTCGAGAATAATTATAATACAAATATACACAATCAAAGTAATTTCCTGTGTATTAATTTTATATTATCTTTATCTTTACTAATTAGTGTAAATACCTAACTATTAATATGGTTAATATGTTATTTGTGTAATGTATCAAAATTTATGAATTACCTATGACACGAATTGGAATTATGTGTACCATGAATGTGCTAAGTATTTGATTTTCCAAGCAAATGAACCATACGCTTTTCTTCTTAAGAAGCTCAGTAAGTTGTACACTTGTACATACCTATTTAGTTGCCAGAGAAAAAATATACATTCATTCATACTTTTTTATAATAAGATCAGCGAAATTTTTGAATAATATAGCGTACATTCTTGTTTACCGTGAATTACTTTGTGTTCTTTAAATCAACTTTAAATAGTTTTTTCTAGTCAAACGCGCTGCATCTTAGACTACAGTGATGCTAACACTCGGACAAGCTGTGGTCAAGCGTAAGTCAAGTGTAACCCAATTAAGCGGAATACAAACACAGTCTTATGTAGTAATGTTTTGTACCATATGTGAATTTGTCATTTGGGGCAGCGAACGTAAATAAAAGTATTATGTAGTTCAATTCAGAATCATTTGTCATAGACTTTGACTGGCTAACATTTAAAGTACCTAAATAAAAAAAAAACTTTATTGTCAGACACATCATGAATACAATACAGACAAATTAATCACACAACCTTTTAGATTATTTCACACAAACGCTGATAATAAATATTTTTCTGAAATTTCTGTTTTCCACCTGGAGGTATCCCGGTGTGTATCTGCAGGCTCGTTAGAATGCTGATTCTCATCCACTACATGGATGCTCCATCATCGACCACAGTGTCGCTTGGGCAGGTATTGCTTTAGTAAACTGGTCAAAGTCAAGTCAAAATGGCACCATTCACTTAGGATCGTATTACAATACGTGGTTAAACTTATTACTTAATTAGTACAGGACTTTCAAAATACCAAGTCCTTTTTGTTGTTGTGAGTTTTGTCTGTCTAACTGTCAGAATAATCAAAATGTTACCAATGATAATATTATAATCCTTGATGATAATCAAGGTTGGAATTTGATTGTTTGTATGTGATGCTTGAACAACAGGAACCGACTTTTTATATTTAAATTTATAGAATAACATTTAAACCACGTTTTGTACTAAGAAAAAATAAGTGGAATGCAGGAACCACTTGTCTATCTTACGTCCTCTTTATTGAAGTCGGTTATAAGACACGTGTCGGATTGGCAAATTTTGATGGATGAACTATTAACCTTGCAAATTACAAATGTATTATATTTTGTATATCTATTGTTTTTAAATTAACTAGTTGGCGTCATAAAATTTATTTACATGTACATGTATGCATCTTATACTATTGTACCTATATTGACACCCTAAAAATTGTCTCAAAACCTACATAATTTGGTAGGGTGTACGCGACTATTAAATTTCAAGGTCAAAGGTCACAAAAACAGTTTTTTTGTAAATGGCGTTTACTGTCGTTGCGACTATGGCAACCTTACCGATTTAGCCACTTCAAATATATTTTTATCTGTGAAAATGTAGAAGACGTTCGTGAATGTTACGCTAGATGGCATTGTACTGAAACGACGCATCTTTTGGTAGCACATCAACACGCCAAGCAAAAGTAAGGTTAAAGAAATAAATGTAAACAAGACTGTCCTCTTACAAAAATGCAAAAATATATAAAAAATATACTACATAAACATACTAAATCGCGCACGGAACAGAATAATTTTACACTTGTAGAGGCGCAGACAGACAAGAAGAACACGTTTTTTTGTGAAAGAAATGAGATGAGTCAAGGTTAAGTTTTAAAATCTGTAGTCTGTGGTTTTAAATAAATTACTTACGATGACATTGAGCTACACAAGTGACATTGACAAAACAAAGCATGGAAACATGTTCTTTTTTTATTAGAGGCAACTAACAACTACAACTTACTCGTATTGAGCTTATGATGACGTCATCATCCCAAATAAAACTAAAATTTTAATAAATTATTTTAAAGTGTAATTACAATGAAAATGACAAAATCCTTGAAATAGGTTTTTTAAACTGCCCTATATTTTCGTAATATAAAATACAAATGGAAATCAAGCTATTTTGGACATACCCAATTATATTTGAATTTTAACCTACTAAATATTAATAACTTCTTACATGATGAAAAACAAATAAATTATGAATTAATCTTTTTATTAAAAAATATCATTCAATAGGTACATTTATTACCTAATTTAAGCTTAAATGACTGGACTATTTCAACATTAAGTACATGCGTCATGTTAAACATAACTAGTTGAAGTACGCGGCTTTATCACTTGAAATTTGTAGACGAGAAAAAAATGAATTCTGGTGTCATAATAGTAGGTAATAAATAACCTGGACGAGACTGTTGGCATGAAAACAGAGTGGCCTATACCCAGCAGTGGGAAAAATCTGGCTGTAGATGATGATGATGATGAAAAGTAGGTTCTAGAATGCATGGACGATCACTAATGTACAAGTTTAATATCAGCAGCAAACAGGGAGTGGTGAACATTATGTAACTTCTGCTAACTAGAATACTCATAAGTTCTAATATTCAATTTTATTAATATATATACACGCCTTACGTTACTTTTCTATAAAAAAATTATAAGTAGTACCTATATTACAATATATTTTTATTGATTTACTAGTCAGTATATCACGTTTTTCGACACAAAATTGCAATTTTATTTGCATAGAACGTTGTAGGTACTTTGAAATAGTAGACAGTTAAGTTCCCGCCTCTCTCCGATATATTCGATTAATACCTAAATGCTACGTCAGCGTCAGCGGTTTGTGTAATACGACTCTGCTAACGCTGCGACCGGTGGCGTCATGCCACCCAGGTAGCGTAGGTTAGTAGTAAGTAACGATAAGGCCTGCTCGGCAGTTAGTTTAAGTTCTCCGTATCGAGCACACGTATTTTAAGTTAGTCTTAGGTCCTCAGTATCGGACAACCTAGTTGATGGATTTAATTAAAAGTGTTTTAATTAAAATAGTTTTTAAAAACATAGCTTCACGTCCCGTAAGCTTGTCTAGATAGTGATTTCAATAGTACAATAAATTTATTAACAAACATAGCTAAGTACTAACAATAATAACTATATATATGTAGCTTAAACATTTAACTTGCAAATTATAAAATGAAAAACCAATGCAAGTAGATCAAAGAATTTGAAATCCAGTGGAAGAAGCATACTATCGAAATGATGACGGAAAACCACTTAGTAACACACTTTGGTCTGCGATTTCTATAGCAAACCTGTATTTTTTATGCAAGGTACGCTCACGCTTGACTACAACTTGCCTGATGTTAAGCAACTCTGTAGCCAATTTCTTAGTGCATTGAATAACTCTTGAGTTGAAAATCAAAGAATGAATGTCTCGGTTTCATTGGGAAGATTGTAGAACACAATCAATACAATACGAGTATAGTCGAGCCAAAAATGCCAAAAACCAAGATAATACACACAGTCTACGTTTATTGCTTGGTCTCTTACAATAAATAAATATTTCAAGCATATATTATAGTTTTAGACTTCCTTGTTTGACATTCACGAATATTGATTGTCTGCATTTGTGTGCATTTGGCAATCAAGGAACTGTTGCATTTTATTAATCGAATCAATACTGAATTCAAGGTATGTGTTAATCGATTTACGCAATAAATATCACTAAGAATATCATTAAAGATTTTTTTTTTTTACAAGGCATGGGTTTGCTCTTGTCCGTTATTCGCCTGATGGTAAGCAATCATTACGGTCTAGGATGGAACGTGCTTACCCAGTAAGAATCGATAAATATTATCCTTTAAATGTATATCAAATCCCGAAAACAAAAATTGAGACCCACTACAACGTTTCTTAAACTTAGGTATTTTAGGACAAAGTGATCAAGTAAAATAATGGCTAAGGGTGTTTAAGACTCGTTTGCTCAAGTTAAGGTAAAGGAACTAAGAAAGCATGCCGCTTTCCAGCTATGTATTCCGTAGAAGATAATATTTTTAACCGACTTCCAAAAAAAAGGAGGTTATCAAGTCTTCTGAAGTTTTTTTTGTGTGGATGTTACGCTATTACTCCGTTGTTTATCAACCGATTTCAAAAATTCTTTTTTTATTCGATGAGGATAGTTTTCGAGATGGTCCCATAATTTTTTTTTCCATTCGGTTCAGTACTTTTTGAGAAAAAACCAATAAACCAACATATTGATAAAGTTTATTTATTAATCCATATTATAATTATGCAATACCTACGTAGTATGTAGTTAATGTACTCGTATCAATAATTCGAGAAATATGACTAAATATCAAATAGATTTCCTATAACTCGAAATTTGACATTCTTTATTACTGGCGAGATAATATCCGCCAATCTCGGAAGCCCAAAATAATATCATTAGATCAATGACTACATATTGGCTCTCTTTCACTAGACAAAAAGTATTTCCTTTTATTTTTAGGCAAAATGGATCTCGCAAGGGTCACAGAAGTGGCAGCTCTTGCCAAACAACAACCGATGGTTGATGCAATGGCCCAGGGGGAGTCTGAAGTGCAGAGGTTTTACAACCAATCGGTCATATTTGTGACTGGAGGTTCTGGGTTTATGGGCAAACAACTTATTGAAAAATTGTTCAGGTAGGTTTATTTTGAAAAACAACATAAATATCTTTGAAATCTATACTATCTTTACTAATATTATAAAGCTGAAGAGTTTGTTTGTTTATTTGTTTGTTTGTTTGTTTGAACGCGCTTATCTCAGGAACTACTGGTGCGAATTGAAAAATTCTTTTTGAATTGAATAGACCATTTATCGAGGAAGGCTTTAGGCTATATAACATAACGCTGCAACTAATAGGAGCGAAGAAACAAAGGAATATGTGAAAAAAAACGGGTAAAATTATTCATCTTTGAGGGCTTCCGTTGCGTGTGCTGCAAAAACGGTTCAAAATTCAAACAATTAATGCCCAAAATAACAATTCCACGCGGACGAAGTCGATAATATGTATATCGAATCAGGCTTTACTTAGCAGGAATTCATTACAGATCTTCTTATCGAATGAGAGTGATTGACTCTGGTGTCGAGAGTTCATCAAGCCGCCAAGAAAAAGAAAACTTTAGACAAAATATTTATTGTCCTTTAAAAATTATTATAATTTTTCATCATAAAACTGTGTCAAAGATAAAGTCTAGTCTATTAATTGCAATACTGTCCAGCGCGGGTGTTAAGAACATACCTACTTACAAATATCAGTACTTATGTGTTTTTGGGTTGTATTTAATTAATAATGACACTCGTACTCAGTTTTAGATAATGACCCTTCAGTGACTTTTTAGACTTTCAAAGAATTCGTGCGTCACAAATGTGCGTCAAAGTACTACTAACCATACACGTGTAAGATTGGTCTATTAAAAAAATCACCTCATTAGAAACTTTTGCAGCACGATAATATGTTTTGGTGGTATTTTTCGTGGTGACAAGACACAAACTGTAATTTAAAAACTAAACAATTACAATGCCTTTTATATTTTAATTTATTGTTGAATGACAAATAGCTGTAATAGGGCAGTATAAGCCACTTTTTTTAGGCAAGATCCCTTTTTTTAACTAAGACAGGTTTTCACTTGACCATACTGTGCCTGATGTTAAGCAATAGCTAAAGCCTAATTAAAAAAGACATTGATCATCTATCTAAACAATAACTTCATCATCATCATCATCATCGGGTGCTCTCTTCATTATAGAACTTTAGAGGTCAATTGGCAAAATTTTCTTCGTTCCCATGCTGCTTCTCTTAGATGCGGATAGCTCAGTTTGACTCGACTTCACAAGGACATTATTAGTGACCACAGCAAAGTTCTTGAACCATAGACCACATTTCTTACTTCATCCTATCCTACTATATGACCGTGGCCGACCTTAGCGTTGACAGTTTTAACATTGCCTTGATTTTGATTATTTCTTTAAAAGTAGAAATTATCTAATCCAATCTTTTGACTTTCTAGATGTTGTAATATATCGAAGTTGTATATGCTATTGCGATCTAAAAAAGGAATAGATATTGAAACAAGATTACAAGAGATCCTAAAGGACCCTGTAAGTATCGAGATAAGGCTTCTGCTAATATAAAAACGAGAAGACTTTATAATTGTATAACAGGTTTTCCCATATGATATACATTCTTTATAATCATCAATTTAATAGTTTGTACACTACATAATATATTTTTGTTGTAAATAAACAAAATGTAAATGGTTTTTGGATTTAATATAAAAACAATATTATTATGTATTAAAAAATACTACTCGCGACATTACAACATAAAGTAGTAGCTAATTCCTTCGTATAATAGACACGAATTATACGTAGTGTAACTTAAACAATCATAACGCCATTGTAAATATTTGTTGCTTATCATTTCTGCCAGGTTGCCTATTTTTTTTCTGTAGGCGTTATAGAAAACTTCAATATAAATGTATAAGGAAAAAACCCTTTAGTCATATTCAAATTTCCTGCTTTCTTCAATTCAGTTAATAATAAAAAAATGTATTGGTATAATTTTGTTGTCATTTACAGGCGTTTGACATGGTTCGTAAGCAACAGCCAAACTTTAGTGAAAATATAATAGCAATAGAAGGTGATGTTGCAAAACTAAAGTTAGGTATGAGAGATGTTGACTGGAATCTTCTTACGGAAGAGGTAAGTCTTGTAACTTCTATGTAATGTAGAGTAAATAGGTAACTTTTAGGTGAGCGTGACCGTAACCTTAGACTGCAGCTTCTAGGCTGC
Source organism: Macaria liturata (assembly GCA_964023185.1). Taxonomy (NCBI): domain Eukaryota; kingdom Metazoa; phylum Arthropoda; class Insecta; order Lepidoptera; family Geometridae; genus Macaria; species Macaria liturata. The sequence continues at coordinate 9,611,130 of OZ026822.1, forward strand.
TTTTTACGCTCTTTTTGCGTGTTATAGCTTTGCGATTTGACTTTTTGCAAGCGGTTCTTTACTTTTATCTAATATCTGCCAAATTAATTAAATGAACACTTCAGTTAAACAGTAAGTTCGTTATTATTTTAGAATAGACTAGTGGACGCCCGCGGCTTCGCTCGCATTATTTCAGGATAAAAAGTAGCCTATGACACTCCTAAGACCTCATACTATCTACATACAAAAAAAAACACGTTCAGCCGTTTTTTTCGTGATGAGCGTTTACATAAACAAACAAACAGAGACAGAACAGAAAACAAATGAACAAACAAAATTTCTAGAAATTTTTGGTCTTGAGCGTGTCCTGCTATCAGTTCGAAGTATCTACATTTTTTTTAAATCAGACTTTTAACCCTCTTTAGCTTTATTATATGTATAGATTAGAGCCTATTCGAAACTCATGAATGACAAATGTTCTTAACTTAACAGGGTTATAGGAACTTGAAAAAAACATTTGTTGTTTTCTTTATTTCAGGTAGAAATAATGTTCCATGTGGCAGCTACTACGAAACTCGACGAGGATCTCGACAAAGCTACTCTCATTAATGTTAGGGGAACAAGAGAAGCTCTGTCTTTGGCAAAAGCTATGAAAAAACTCAGGTAGGTACAATAAATATTAAATTTCGAGAACATTGATTTTCCAGGCAATACCATTTTCTCTTTCAATAGCTAAGTGGTTAACACATAATATCATAGATTTGATTTTTATAAGTCATCAGTTAATGCGTCTTATAACATTACATTTCAACTTTTTACAACAATAAATATCGCGGCAGTAGAAACTCGTTGTCAACTCAGAATACAGAAATACAGAAAAGAAGTACATCAATAAGACTTAAGTAGGAATAGTACATTGTTCACCGAGAGGAGAAAGTGACCGATTACCGTCGAGGGTGTCGTTTGAAGCCCAAACCGTAGGCGAGGGCTTTAAAACACCCGAGATCGGGAATCGCACTTTCTCTCGAGTGATACATAGTGCTTTATACTACACCTGCTCGGAAAGTATCAAATTTACGGTAGAAAGTACGTCATTGCATATCGAACAAATATGCGGGGAGAAAACGCATCTGAGCGGGAGAGAAAAGTGTATGAAAATCCATTTCTTCCCGCTCAGATGCATTTTCTCCCCGCATATTTGTTCGATATGCAATGACGTACTTTCTACCGTTTAAAGGTACTTTCCGAGCAGGTGTAGTATAAAATAAATAGAAAGACAGATTTGAACACAAATGTTTGTTTTTTTTAAAACAGGTCTTACGTGCATGTGTCAACTGCTTATAGTCATGCAACAGAGAATCGAATAGGAAGTGATGTAAAAGAAGAATTTTATAAATCTCCAATAAAACCGGAAATAATTATATCAATGGCGGAACATTTAGGGACTGAAATGCTAAACAGAATAAGTCCAGAGTAAGTATCTAATAAACATTGATATTTTTCACTAAACAAATGCCATTTTTAGGTATTTAAAAAAAGTACAACAAAAGTGGCTGGTTTTGTTTTAATATTTTTACTGCCCACAGTGGGATGTGATAAACTGATAATGATATCACCTTTATAAAATACTAGCTGTGCTCGCGACTTCGTCCGCGTGGAATAGTTATTTTGGGCATTAGTTCTTTCATACATACTTTTTGATATCGTGAACCATTTGTGCAGCGCACCCAACGGAAGCCCTCGAAGATGAATATTTTTTCCCGATTTTTCCACATTTTCCATTGTTTCTTCGCTCCTATTAGTTTCAGCGTGATGTTATATAGCCTAAAGCCTTCCTCAATAAATGGTCTATTCAACACAAAAAGAATTTTTCAATTCGCACCCGTAATTCCTGAGATTAGCGCGTTCAAACAAACAAACAAACAAACAAACTCTTCTGCTTTATAATATTAGTATAGATAAATAATGACTATCAGTAATACTGTAAAGATAACGTCAAGAATTTCATTTACAGGATGTTTTCATTTTTATTTCGCTGTGTGATATGTCCTAATTTTTTTTTTCAGTTTGATTAGGGGTTGGCCGAATACCTATACTTTTACAAAATCAATTGCTGAAGAATTGGTCCGTATTTCGAGCAAAGGATTACCTATCTGCATCGTGAGGCCTGCTATAGGTATGTACATCTATATACATATATGTATGTTTTTTATGTTTTTACAGATATTGGCTTTTATCTTCTTCTAAATATATATAGGTAAAACTCAAAGGTGACTGACTGACTGACTGATATAGTGATCTATCAATGCACAGCCCAAACCACTGGACAAATTATTTGGAATGAAGGTAGATATTATAACGTAGGCATCCGCTAAGAAAGGATTTTTAGAAATGACACTTTTAAAGGGGTGAAATAAGGGATGCAAGTTTTACTTCTTAATGCGAGCGTAGCCGCGAGCACCCACTAGTAAATAAATAATACGTTTAGTGAGTAATATTTAAATACACTGTTACATCAAAAGTAAAAAAATCCGTTATTCCTTTATATTAACAAATAAGGTCAACAAATCAATAAACCATTTAAGTAATAATTAACATAAAATCCAAAAATTTATTTCAGTGTGCAGTACCTACCTCGAACCAGTGCCTGGATGGGTGGACAATAGCTTTTTTCATACACAGACTGCGGTAATTTTGTACTTGATAGATAGGTCTATTTTTAAGATCTCTTTCTTTTGAGTCGTATTTCCTCATGACTGAGAGTCGTGACTCCCCGGCAGAATTAATTCGTTAGGGGAGTTCTCATGGGCAGATTCATCGTGGTGGGCGCCCAGATCCTTCCACGGGAGACGCAATATGTCCTCGCATATTGTGGTCCTTTAAACATGTCGGTTTCCTCACCGTTAAGCGAGTGCAAATCTACACTTAACTTGAAAATACAAATCATTGGTGTAGGACCGGATTTTAACCCGGGTGCGTCTGTATAAAAACCGGAGACTGGAACCACTGAGCCACACTCGCTTTTTTAAGATGTATGTATCTGATATTATCATAATTGGATAAAATAAGATATTGGTCCAAATCAGGTTCCAAATACGTATGTTCAATTTCGTTAGTGTGTATTTTTGTTGAAAAATTATTAGGATATGGATATTACTACATAGTTTAGAGCAAAGTCGTTTTCCGCGTCTGTCTAGCAAACATACATACATTATGTATGTTTGCTTAGATCTTTGAAACAATTTAACTGATTTTGATACAGTTTTAATAGAAAATCTCTCATTTGCACTTGTTACAGATCCTTCTGGGCATTCATTTAGGAATTGTCCACGCATTATACGTGAATGCTAATTCCAAAATATCATTTATTCCTTGTGATTATGTGAATAATGCCATAATAATTGCAGCAAAAGAAACGGCTTCAAACCAAGTGAAAGGTGGAATTAATACAAAGATATACACCGTTAGCTCTGTGAAACGAAACCCTTTTACGTTGCGTAAGTAATTTTATATTTAAAGGTTAAATAAATAAATAAAAATTGTTTTTATGCACTTCACTATAATTTGTCTGATAGTTATTGCGGACGAAAGGTGGGACGAGTTATGAATCGATTCACTTTTGCTTCGAAGATTCCTTATTTTTTTCAACCTTTCAATATTAAATTCGCGTTTTAAGGCACTAAAAACTCATATGATTATAAACATATAACCCGATTATATGATTTTTTAGCTAGCTAAATCCACCCATAAAAGCACATACGCTTGATGTTTGCTTGATTAATTTCAGGTATGATATTAAATATTTGTAAAGACGAAGAAGTAAGGAAGATCTCGTCACCAAATTCGATATACTATGCTTCTGGTATAATGACTTCTAATAAGTTTATATTCCGTGTTTTGTCACTGTTCCTTCACGAGGTACCTGCTTATCTTGCTGACTTTGTATGTTTTCTGGCGGGTAAAGAAAGAAGGTTGGTTTTTTAAACTACACATAGGTACAAATACTAGTTTAAAACATACATAACTTTTTTAGTGTCGCCGTGGCTGCAGTACATAAATACCAATCACTTATTATGGACACGAATAGCACGATATTTTAGATCATTCCCACTAGAACCATTACTCAGAACCATAATGGATCTACTGGGAAAAAAACATTCCTACTAGATTCCATTCCTTGAGTCTGGCCGTTTGTATGTATAATAAGTATGTATTTACAAAAAGAAAGGTATATAAGTATTATAGCCGTTATCTAGTACCCACGACGCAAGCGTTTGCTTAGTGTGGGGCTAGATGGCGCTGTGTGCAATGTCCCGGAATATTTATTTATTTACTATTAGATCTATAGCGGCGATCGATGGATCTGGTGGGAACGTTAAAGAACTACAATGCATATGTATTTTATTTATTTCAGATTTGCTTCATTCTCAAAAAAATACCTTAAAATGAGCCTTGCGCTGTCATATTTCTGTCAAAATGAATGGTATTTTTTGGACGAAAATTTGCAAAATTTATACAATGGCCTTACAAAACAGGATAAAGCTATATTCAACTTTGATGTGACCAATATACGTTGGAAAGAATACTTTATGAATATTTTAATTGGAGCTCGAAGATATGTCTATAAAGAGAGTTTAAAAGATACGGAATATGCCCAACAGAAACAGAAGTGTCTTCGGATTTTTCATTACATCTTTGTTACTTTATATTCTTATGGTATATGGAAGATGGTTAGTTTCTTGTCTGTTTTAGGACTAGAAACGTTTAAAGTAACTTCTAGTTTACTGCAAATATTACTGTCTTCGCTTAAAAAACACTTATCACAGATCCATATGCTTAAAAGATTACTTCTGTTGATTTAAACAATTTCAAATTTATACTTATCTATACCAACTAAGAATATTTTAGAAGTAAAGAATAGGGGATGTTATTTTTCATTGAAAAATAAAAAAAGGTGTTTATTTGGTGACATTTTTATTTAATTTTATCCTGTTTCCTTTCCTACCTTATTTCTTTCTTAATAATATAGTGGGTGTAGGTATGTTTGTCGCTCCTTCCAACTAATAAATCGTTTTGGGTGATATTTGGGCAATTTTAATGATAAATTAGACCCTGTACTTACACGTATGTTACTTTTTATCTCGGATTAGCGCAAGGTGTTGCCAGTTATGTGTAAAAAGACCAAACGGAGAATAAGTGGATACTTGTTATTAGTAGTTTGCACATACTTTCTAGTATATTATTTTACCTAATCTGACACATGTCATGTAGCAACTGTCAGTATACAGAAATACGTTTGCCGTGGCCGAAATCGGCTTGCAAAGCATCATCATCAATATGTATATATGTATTTACTTTCTAGTTCCCATGACACAAGCATACGCATTGTAGCATGGAATAGCACTGTGTGTATTGTCCTGGAATATTTTTATATTACTTATTTTTTTATCTTAATTAAAGGTTTACCTTCCTTTTTAAGCACGACACAATTACATAGAGATATGCTTTTGAAATAGGCACAACATAGTTTGATCACTATGAAAAGGCATTTTGGCGCGGGGCCATAAATACAAGTGAAAAAAGTCACGGAGTTAAGTCCACCGGTGTGGTATACGAGCGACCTGCGAGCTCGTAAATTTGAAAAATGTACCCGTTTTAATTCAAATTCTTTAGAAACTACTGACATTGGATAGGATTTTGTGACCTGTTTATTTTATCGTTGTATGTAGGTCTATATTTTTTATCGAATATCAGCAGGGTCTTCTTCTTCTTCGTATGAGTATGTTTTCCTTGTATGTTTTTCAAACCGCCATAAGGGCCTCTGACATGGCTTAACGACTGCTGTCCTATGACTACCCACGGAAGCACCAAAAAATAGAATGCCACTTTTTGGTTATCCATCCAAAGACTGACAGAATCGACAGGTTGCGTAACATTGGTAATCGCATGCGATTGTTTCTGCTAGCTGAACTACGGGCACTTCAGCAGGATGAAATCTGGGCTATTTTTTTGTATTACATGTAGAAGCAATGCTGTAGGTATGGTATGTTGGACAGCCGTGTTAAGGAACAATTTGTAACACGCCAGTTAAAGTCGACACGAGAAAAAACTTCGCCAATATTTCCGCGAACACAAAAAATGCGCGAATGGAATTGTTATCGCTTGTTTCGTTAATTTAATTTGTCTCTCGCACGTGCAATGCAAACTCCAGTTTTCACGTGAGAATTGAATTGTCCTGAAATAAACGAGTTCGCATCGATACACGGATTGGATATGATAATACGGATACGACACTTTTGTACCCATAGGTTTACTGACAACAAATGCATAGCAATTTAAAGTAAAAATAAAAAAAAACTTTCAGTTTTGGAAATATGCAAAAATTTCTAGTCCATACGCTAAAGAAAAGAAACGTATAAAATACTGACGATGTTTTACTGATTTTAAGTGAGTACCAATTTTACATAACATGAAAAACAAGTTATCAGTGTTGGGCCAGATTCGAACCATGGTCCATCAGTCTCAGTCTAAGCAGACGCTAACACCGTTGAGCTATTCTTACTTTATGTATTCATGTACCTAATCCTTACAAGGTTATGCGTAAGTTACCACTAACCCGTTGATAGCGTTCAATTAGTTCATAACGTAATAAAAAATAATTCCTTTCTAAGTATAGACCGATTGATATGGAATTTTGCTCACGCCTTTAGTTCTGTTTTTTTTTGTTAAACTATTGTGTCCCACTCCTGGGCAAAGGTTTCCCCCAACTCAGAGTGTGCGTGTGTAAGGTGAATGCCTATAATCTTTGTTGACGTTGTGTCATATTTGTATTTGTATTTTAACTCCCTCCGTGTGTCCCGGTCGAAAGCGGCCTCCTCCAGCTCAGTTAAAGAAATATATATATTTGGAACATCACACAACGCCCTCTAACTTCATATATGATATCACCGTAATTGTATTCAGCAAATATTAATTAAAATATACAGAGCCTTAAGATATTGCACTATGTCTTATCCTCTATGTTCTTAGTGGACAATTGAGAAGTATCAAAACAAGAGGAAGTGTTAATTGACAAGTCAGCTGCGATTCTTTTGTAATAGAGTGTGAGCCAATTTAGATTCCCATATACTATCACAAGTTAAAATGTCTCAAAATTGTTAATTATTTAGATGATGGTAAAAGTAAATGTATCTGTTTTCACAACATATTGTGGAGAACATTGGGAGAGGCCTACGTCCAGCAATATACAAACGTAAGGCTCATGATGATGATGATACAACGCACTCTCACACACAAGGTTTCACCTTATAATATATGGATATAGGTTTTAAAACAAATCCTAAGATCACTACAGCTAAGATCATTCAATGGCAACAGAGACTCTATCTATACTTGATGAATATATAAATAATAAATAAATAAATATTTCGGGACATTGCACACAGCGCCATCTAGCCCCACTCTAAGCAAACGCTTGTGTCGTGGGTAATAGATAACGGATATAATACTTATATACTTTTCTTTTGTAAATACATACTTATTATACATACAAACAACCAGACTCAACACAAGAAATTATACATAGTTATAATTATACAATTATTTCTATGAACTTTTTAGTTCGGTCGTTCGCACTATAAATGAATAATGCGTCTGCTCATTGTGTAAACTAATGTCACACCCTTTCGGTTATCATCGGTTTAAGTAATGGAAACCCGACCATCAAGTAATATCTTGTGTGTACGCGATACGTCATAAATGAAGGAACCAGACTAAAGGCTTGTGTACAATAGAAGAACTAAAAAAAAAAGACATTTTATGTTTATGTTTCAATACGTGCTTATAGGTGTATAGATGAAAATTAGAGCATAGGTTATATTTTATCTGTATTTTTTGTAATGTATCGAAATGCCAAATTATCAAAATTGACTTCGCCACGACACGTGAAGATCGCAAACACAAACAGAAAACCAATCAATCAAGTCTGATATTTTATTAAATATAGTAAAATATATTAAAATTTTGAAAGCTACACAATAACAAATTCGTCAAACGTATGAAATCTTTATTTTTGAATATGAGAAGACGATGTTTTTTAAACCCATAACTTAAAAAAAAAACATTGTCTCAATACTTTCAACGTACCCGCACTACACGTAATTTGATTACCAGTTCATTCCTTTGCACTTTTTTATTAAGGAAGAGTAACTCTTATCCCAAACATGAATCTGTAAGCTGAACCTCTATATCTATCTTCAGTCATCCATTCATGGTGTGTATACAGCCTTAGATCACGTGCGTTAAACATAAATCAAGGCAACCCAATTTGTTGCTACCATATTTCTCTTACCATGTCCGTTTTGACATTCAATATTTTAACCCTAGTCGCTATGAAAAGCTATCGTATAATTTTTGCCACTTTTTGCCTAAAAATATTCATGATAGGTTTTTGAAAAATCTATTCTTTTTTAGTAGACCACTAATATTAAGTTTTGGTTATTTTTTTACGCTAAATAGACTTACGCTTGACTGCAGCCCGCCTAAAGTTAATCTTCTCGGTAGATTAAGTATGCTTGGCTTCAAAACCTATTTTGGATTTGAATACTTTTGGACTGTTATTTCTAGGAAATAGGGTCCCTGTATATTTATTGTATGTTATATATTTATATATTTAAACTAAAAAAAACATAATGTAATTATTTGTATCTGGATTAGGTAAATATTTTTTATGAGTAGGTATGTAATATTATTGTTAGATTTTAATTATAATAGTAGACTATTAGATAAACAATATAAATTAAACATTTCGTCTAAAACAAATAACATAGCTTTGTTTTTGCAATGGAGATTAAAAATAGCTGAGTCGTTCCAGTTTTATGTCTTTCTTTAACTTACAAGTCACTCAACATCAAACATGACAACCCTGGGTGGGTTGTAACAACGACGTGAAACACACAGACTCCTATATAGGGAAAAAACCCTGAATGCTTCGAAACGCGTCGTCTGAGTCGTCGTGAAAGTTAATGAAATCATTTAACGAATATATCTTATGTAATGTATTTTCAAACTGGCCTAAATAGGGACGGTAACTTCCAACTAACTCGTAACCATTTAAAGTAGACTTGGGTAAGTCAAAAACAAAACAAAAAAACGACAATATCAGCTGCTCCATAAAATAATATAAACAAAGAATCTCCACAAGCCATACAGCAACTGTTGTTTTGTAAAGAATTTACTTTATATTTTTTTAATGTATTAGTGACGTGTTTTAATAGCGATGTCGAAATTCAAATTTAATGTAAGTATGTGAATAAACTCAATACTATATTACCTATTACACGACTTCATTTATGAAATCACATACGAGCCTTCTATTAGGTAAAAAGTCGTTGATTTGTAACGATTTTTCTGCGGCGAAAATTTCCTGTTTCGACGACGTGACTCCAATAAAAACAACTCACCATTTAGATATCAACTCGTGACAAATGGAGGCACAGAGAGTGACATTTGACAGGCTCTGGGGGAGTTGTGTTGTGGATGCCAGAACGGGATGGGAAAGTCATGGGCGTGAGCATGTAAGAAATCATACCATCAATATATCCAACTTCCTATAATAGTCTTTACCTATGAAATTGCCGATTTTTTCTTACATTTTAATCTGTTTGTAATTTTAACGTAAAGCTATATTTTTTCCAAATACAATTTTTATTGTATCAATTGTTGAATTATGTAACTTTTAGATAAAAAAAAAATGTATTACTAGTGCATATTACTTATAAGGAAGTCATTGAAAACACCTCTTTCAATGTGTCGTCGATTTCACTACTTTAACTAGGTATATTTTTATCATATACTCTGTTTTTGAGAAATTGATATACGCAGTGCATAGCTTTTTTCCATCTAACTATAGTTATCAATTGCATCTAAATCTGTTCAGACATTTCCATACAAACATTAAAAATGTTTGTAAGTATGGAAATATCATTTTTCAATTTCGTCATACAAATCGGCAATTTCATAGGTAAAGACCTATAAAAGGAGAAAATTTGTGCGAGTGTGAGTATGTTTGTGTTTGCTAAACTAAAGTCGCGATATAAGTTCGCGAAGTTATAGTACTTACCTAAGTACCAAGTAGATAACCTAAACATAAGTAGCATACGCATAGATAGGACATTACTGAGTAGAGTAGGCAAAAAACTGACGGATGGTGCTCGGCCCATCACGCTGCTTTAATGGCCGCCATTTTACCCAGAATATGGTAAGAACCAAAGATGTTGTATGCAACGTAGATTGGGCAAAAAGCATGGTTAAAATTACCTCAAATATTTTACTCATAACACTCAATTCTACTAGCATTTTAAGCGGAAAAAGTTTGCGTGAATACCTACTCAGTATGTTTATTACATCATTACGTTTCAAGCAGTTGGTCCCGTTTGGATAATATTTTAAAAATATATAGACTGTACCTTGGAGTTATTTTGTACAAAGCAAAAGCAGCAAAAACTGTAGATTTCTGCTCCGTGTGCCCGCGATGAGCATCACCGAGAGCAAAGCGTAAAAAGAACTAAGTATTTCACAAAAAAAAAATAACAACATTTGCGTACGAGCCGGGGCGGGGCGGCAGCGCAAACAAGTAACAACCTAAACAGACCATGGTCTACTCTCTCTCTCACACACTCCTTTGAGTCATATTTCTTCCTCAGAATACAGAAAGAACCAGAAGCCACGTTCAACTGTAATTGCGAGCTACACGCTGTGTCCAAAAACCAAAACAACGCCCCCCGCCCGCGTCACTTCCCACCCGCGTAATGTTGCTAGCGCAGGCATTGTTTGCCCGTTTTAGGGTAAATTTTGGGAGTCTAGGAGGTGAGATAACAATAGAATAAAAATTGTCCTATTCTATATAATTATGTACCTACCTAATTGTCTCAAGAAATCGATAAAAGATGCTTTAGAAAAAAAAATACATTTAATTTTCTTTTTGCTAAGTAATCTTTTTAAAATATTGTCCAATTTAATAATATAATAATAATGGTTTCCATAACTCTTCCAGCCGTGCTCTTTGTATTATTTTTGTCCACACCGCTTTCCTTTCTTCATCAACTGGGAAGCTAAAATTTGAGATTACTAATATAGAAACATAGTTACATACCCGCTCCCTCACCCATTCTCCCTCACACACACACATCAAAAAATGTTTAGAAATCCTATATTACCATACTATTTAATAGGATTATTTGGTTAGGTACACACGGGCTGCACTGACGCTTTATACTTTCTTTTTTCAAGTCGGTTAATTTTTATTAAATTACTTATTAATATTCTACAATGAATAAAAACCCTCAAAAGGTAATAAAAATAAGGGTAAGTAAATCAAAACTCTTATATTGGCAACACTAACAAGATGGATGCATCATTATCTATGACAATTGAAAACTGAGAAATTTATTCATTAATTAAATAAGTTGATACCTAAATACGATTCTACCTCGTGAAATGTGATCCCATCCTTTTTCTTTTTTAGACCCGCTGCATGTTTACAGGTAGGAACGACACAAGACGGCACAATTTAGTTAAATTGGTCATCGTTATAACACGTCATTCGCTCCGACGGTCACAGAGTGACTGATCGGTCGCGCGTCAAACTACTCTATTTCAGAGTAGTTTTAGTAGCTTCAATATAAGGCGCGCTCACGGTTTCTGGTTCTTTCTGTATTCTGAGATTTCTTCATCACTGAGATCTCTCCCGCAGAATTAATTCGTTAGTGGAGTTCTCTTGGGCTTACACGGAAGACATGTGCTCGGACTTTGTGGGCCTCAGAGATTTCGTAATTATCTTATCTCATGATCTTTTCCTACACCGCTAAGCGAGTACAAATCCATACATAACTTAAAAACAGGTCATTGGCGTAGGGTCGGATTCGAGCCAGGGTGCATCAGGCTGAAAAGCAACCGTTTAAACTACAGAGCAACACTCATTTCAAGACTATACCCAGTCTACATTTAATGTTAGATCTTTGGCAACAGCAGTTTAGAAGCTGCCGGAAAATTATAATGTTCGCGATATGTTAGCCCGTGACAGAGTGGCGAAGTTTTTTAGCAAGTTGGTAAGTACCTACTTACAAAGCCTAAAAACGCGTTTTGTATGGAAACAAAGGTGGAAACTTCACTGTGATATCAAAAAATATTGATAAAGTTTGCTAACAAGTAATCTGAATGTGGGTTCCGCTTTCTTGGTTATTCACTAACGTAAATCTATAGTTAAGGCTAATACCCGAAGTGCGGCTACACCTAGGTTTAGCCGGTTAGAACTAGGTGTAGCCACTTAGTCTTGGTTAAACCCCGAATCGAGACATGTTTTGAAAGAAGTTGGCTCCTCCTCTCTTCGCTCGTCGTCGCATGTGCGTGGTAGAAAGCAACCTAACGAACCTAATCTACCTTCTGTCACAGACAAGTGACTTCGAGTCCAACACTTGCACTACAACAGGACTTGAGACCTAGTTTTACCCGAAAACAATCGGCTCGTACTAGGTTTAACCAAGACTAAGTGGCTACACCTAGTTCTAACCGGCTAAAACTAGGTGTAGCCGCACTTCGGGTATTAGCCGTAACATATATAAAACTCAAAGGTGACTGACTGATTGACTGACTGACTGATAATTATAGTGATCTATAAACGCACAGCCAAAACCACTGGACGGATTGGGCTGAAATTTGGAATGAAGGTAGATGTTATGCCGTAGGCATCCGCTAAGAAAGGATTTTTGGAAATGCCACTTTTAAAGGGGTGAAATAGGGGATACAAGTTTTACTTCTTAAGTCGAGCGAAGCCGCGTGCACCCACTAGTAGTAAATAAACCGGGGATGATAGTTTTCCAAGAATGCACTGTTACTACTAAAACAGGCAATTGTAAACATTGCGATAATCTAAACAGAACTAGAAAAAAAACAAACAAACAATATCAAGAAACTACGAGCTGGTTGCAATTACAGTAATTTAGCTTCAGTATTAGTCAAACCTGGTAAAGTACAAGACAAACATTATGGTTTATAAAACTTGTTTAGTTTGTGTGTTCATATTATTTGGTAAGTGTTTTTTTTTAAACCTAAAAACTGCAGTCTTTTACCATATTTTGCATTTTCTATTTATTTTACTAAGAAAACGGTTTTAAGATAATTTTTAAAGTGGTACTTACGTAATATTTAATTAAACAGAAGATTTGGCTTGCCATAACTAGAATAAATTTTAAGTGTAGGTATCTGAAATCTGACTGACTATTAATCTTATAATAAGTCTTTACTGTTTCTGTTTGTCTTTTTACAATGTGTGTTACAATAAAGAGTTTTATCTAGGTAACTATCTGAAATCCGTACCTTGAATTTATAGTAAAATACCTTCTAAATAAAAATGTTACAATCTTGTATATTGATCTACTTTTATAATGTTCAGTCGCTTAAAATGTACACCTTGCATATTCTGGTATTTCATCAGGAAACTTTTCAGTCCATACATTATATTTCATTTTGACAAGAAATTCTGACAAAATGAAAAATGACGAATAAAACATGGTCAGAGACAGACAAATAACTGACTGCTATCTAATAAACACTTTCCGTCTTAATTTAGTTGTAATAACCGGCTAGCACTTACTTAGCGATGAGGAAGAAATACACGATCCTCCGGTGGCGCCTCGATCGCCTATCCTCACCCGTCGCGGTGCGCGAGCGGCTGCGAGAGCGGAGCGGGCGCAGAGGCGCGGGGGTGCGGCAGCGGGTCGGCGAACCAGTCTGGACGAGGCAAACCGGGACGCGCGTGCTGACTCGTCCTCCTGATGATGGAAATTTCCGAAACTTGTCGAGCTAATTTTTCGATGTAATTTTTGACGTAAGTGCTAGCCGGTTATTACAACTAAATTAAATCATGCCTTACCGGAACTATAATACCTACTTTCCGTCTTATTCAAAAACGTGGTTTAAATATTAGTCCAGAACTTTGAAAATAAAATTCTGTTCTTGTTATTCAAACATCATAATATGCAAACAATTAAAATGTCAACTTCATATTAGAACGTTGAATATACGTCATGGTGACATTTTGACAATTTGATTATTATAGCAGAAGAAAACCAATTTTGAACAACAAGAACGGACGAAAACAAGACTAATAGTTAAACCTCGTTTCGGAATAAGACCGTTTGAAAACTTTTTAAACAAGAATAAACGACTCACGTTTCGGTACATCCCGAGTAGGTATTTTATTCAGTATTTCGTTCGTTATTTGAAAAATATATCTAGTCTCCTTCTTATAGAATGAGAATGGCCAACACTCGTGTCGAGAGTTTATAAATAAATAATAGTAATTTAATTGGTTAATGTTATGTGTGTGTCTCAATAAATATATTTTCTTTCTTTCTTTCTTTCTTTCTGTCTTTCTTTCTAGTAATATATATAAAAAAATGCAATCTTGTATAAAATATATATCTTCTAGTGCCATTAACATCGTGTGTCGAGTTGGATCTCATAGACTGCGGCATCGACAACGATTTAGAAGTCACCGTGGGAGAAGTAGAAATACAAAAGTATCCATTTGTTGGGATACTGTACTATTCATATGGTTTGTACTTAATATCATATTAATATCATCATTATCATCATTATCATATCAGCTTGTGTCCACTCCCTGCTGGGTATAGGCCTGCTCTCCAGCTGTATTTTACATAAGTAATTGTAAATATGTTTATATGAGAGTTGAGAGACAGTGTCATTCTGGTATTAAGAGTTTTTAAATCAAGGGTCTTCAAATCCAGAAAATATAAATAGGTTTCTCCTAAGCAAACATCTTAGACTACAGTCATGGTGCTTAACATCAGGCAGGCTATTAGGCAAACGTTGGTCTGCACCGTATTAAAAATAGGGTGTCAAAATAGTATGTATGTTATTTATACTAAAATTTATAATATTACTATTATTAAAGGAAAGTTTATATGTTAGTTAGACCATTCTGCTTGCGTCAGGCTAGACGGTTTGTACCTGAAAACTAAATTGTACAATACAAATTGTATGTATTTTTCAGACACTGAGGCAGGTGAAATGCGAGCTACAACCACCGTAGTGCTAATACAGAAGGAGTTTGTTATAACTAACGCAGCTGATATAGGACCTATGCCCAAAACTGATTTCAGGTATGATTTTTTTTTATTGACTGACTAGTGATTGCTCGCAGTCTTTGACGATCAATCCGCATTCGATTTGCTTGTTTTTTTTCTTTTTTATTGACAAATTAGTGTATATCCGAGGTTTCGCTTTTGTTATTATGGTATAAAAAGTGGCCTTTGTCAGTCCCATGACTATTCTACCTTCACACCAAAAATCATGATAATACGTTCAGCCATATTAACGAAATATGCGCAAAAATAAACAGACAAGAATTTAATACTATGTTTTATGACTATGTACTTGTACGTTCAGCTAAACCTTGACCACCATCTGTGCCACCATCTTTATGTTTATTGTATAGATAGCAAAAACTTACGCCAAAATAAACCAACAAACAAACAAATCAAATGACTTTGACTTTTATATCCAATAAGTAATGGTATGATTTCACTGATATTAATAATATGCACTTGATATTCTAAACAGGGATCAGACTAAGAAAAAACAACGTTTTCGATTTCAGGAAAAAGACTCGTGTTCTAGTCGGTGAGCCGTGGTCAGCTATTGGACGGCGCGTACGCAACTATGTGCTGCATCCAGAATACGGAGAGACGTACAACACTATAGCACTAGTTCAATTGAGAGATCCTGTTAGACTGGGTAAGATTTTTTAGAAGTAACAAAAATTACGTATTGTATAATGTATGTAATATTGTAATTGTTACATTGTTGTTGAATTACTATATTATATAAAGACATATACAAAATTCGTTTATTTGACGTAATATTATACAATAACATGTGAATCCTCTGACCTCGTGGTAGCCGTTAGACTGTGTTACGAGGCCAGAGTCATCTTCCAATATAATACTGGGTACTTAGGTAAATTAGATATACTTAGTAGTTATTAAATAAATTTAAATAATAAATTAATATAAATATGAACATGCATACCCACATCCACATTCCTTTTGTTATTATATTCGTATGGTGTAAGAGGGTGTAATCTACCGATATACAACGCCACCTTGTTTTCGCTGCTGTGACGCCTACAATTAAGCAATCTGTCAGAAAAGGCGGCAAGATCTTTAAATAAGGAGGTCTATGGTCATATCTAATTGTATGAATCATTTATTTCGTTATATACCGCCATGAGCGCGTGAAGGCAAGTATTTAAATTTAGATTCTTATCATATGTTAATGATCTTTTTCAGAGTCTATTAAACCCGCGTGTCCGGCGCCTGAAACGTTACGAGATCCAGTTTTCTATGTCATGAAATTCCAACCTGGTGAGTGAAATTTATATGTATCTGTATAGTGTTGCCTGGAAGAAATCGCTACTAGCGATAAGGCCGCCAGTTGTGGCACTATTTTTTAGTCTTTTGAGTTTCTGTTTGTCTTTTTTTCAATGTGTGTTACAATAAAGAGTTTTATCTATCTATCTATGTCGTGTTTCATCCATAAATTTAATCACCAAAAATCTTCCATAGTCAAAATATAAGAATAATCTTTTTAAGCGCCAAATGCCACGTCACGAGATTTCGACCAAAACGTGGATGCCAAAAGAATGTTTTAATTTATTTCAGACTACAATAAATTGCAAAAGGAAGTCATTCCGGTAGCTCACATCCCAGGCAAACTGTGCAAAGAATTCTACGTCAAAGCCAATGTAAGTACCGTTTATTTATTTATATCTCATTTATCAATTGAGAATGCTTCTTTACTTATCGGATGTAAGATATATCTAGAATAGAATAATCTTGAATGTTTCTGCAACTCATGATACTTACTTTGACTGGCCTGATAGCTTAGTTGGTAGTGGCTCTGCCTTCTAATATAAGGGTCGCGGATTCGATTCCCGCATAACACAATAAGTTATTATGAAATTTAAGATTTGTCATTACTGTGTTGAGTCTGTTCATTTCTATGTATAATAAGTACCTATGTATTTACAAAAGAAAAGTATATGAATATTATATCCGTTATCTAGTACCACAACACACAACACAACACAACACACAACACAACACAACAAACACAAACACAACGTTTACACACCTACACAAGCGTTTGATTAGTTTGGCTAGATGGCGCTGTGTGCAATGTCCCGGAATATTTAAAATATTATTTTATTTATTGGTCTAACATAGTTGCCATCTGTTACTCGATATTGGTTGTGTAGTTTTCTTTAATATCCGTTGTACATGTAAACAATATCTACAGGGTGTTTTGTAGAGGATCCGACAAACCAAGTGAGCGTGTTCAGGTACATATTTAGAAAATACAAGTTGGCCAAAAAAAATCCCTAACCTCCTGTACGAGCGGGGGAGCCAATCTAACCTTGAGGTAAAAACTGGGGGTTGAGGGTTAGATAGCTCCCTGAGTGGAGGCAATCCAACTGAGGAAAAGACTGTGTTGTGTTGGAGAGCTCGTTTATTAATAGTAACTAAAACTATACAGTTGAAATGACGCTGGGGTCTTTGTGCGATTCAGTGACGTACAGCTCCATCTAGTGAAAATCTTGCAAACTAAAATTATCGCTCCAACACCTCCTATTATTTTTTAAAGATTTTTTTGTAAATTTTTAGGTTTTCACCGAAATTGTACCTATTCATTTAAATAACATTTCTAAAATCCGTTTTAGACCGGATGTTTTCATGTAATTATAATCTTAAATGCATGCTTAAGCCACGAAAAGCAAAATTACATACAATCTGAACTACCTGACTGATGTAGAACTCATAAAGTCAAAAAATAAGTTTAAGCTTGACATCTAACTTCAACTTACACAATGATTTAAAAAAAAACCTCTAGCGATTCCGGGGTAGTATGCATTAAAAAAGTTCTCCATTTATCACTTATTACAATGACATAAAAAATGCTATAATAATTATCGGCTTGTTCAATAAATATCATAAATCGTCCTCAGCTATACAGCAAGAAAATGCGTCCGCCTCACGTGGCGTGCGCGGTGTCTCTGGAGGACCAGCAGCCCTGCGTCTGGGAGTCTGGCTCGGCGCTGCTGTCCAGAGACGTCTGGGGACGCTGGATGCTGGTCACTGATCCTTGCTATTAGTCTTTCTCTCTTTGAATGGTATTTGATCATGACTGATCAATTCCACATAACTATTGGAAAATCTAAATAAAAAACCGACCTAGTGCGAGTGCACAAAGTGTTCCGTAATATCATCTATAGCTTTCTAGCTATCACGGTTTATAAGATACAACCTGGAGACAGACAGACAGACAGCGGAGAAGTAATAAACCCCCTTTTTACCTTTTGGGTACGGAACCCTAAAAATAACGCAACATGAAAGATTTTATTTTTATTTTTAATGGACACACAAATTCTTATAATATTAACACTTATTAATATCTAATGAATTAATATCACGAACTTATGTGGAGGAATGTTCTGATGGAAGGCTACATGATTTTTCCAGCTGGGAGTAGGTACGCGAGGCCCTGGCTGCGGCGCTCCGTCTCGGTTCCTGGACATGACCAGCTACGGACCCTGGGTCAAATACAGTCTCAACCGCTTCCAGCGCGTCACGATCACCAGGATCAATAAGCAGAAATACGTGCTACGGTGTAAGGGTTTCTTTAGTTAATACATAGCAAACTTTTTTTTTACTTGAGATAGGCTCACGCTTGACTACAACTTGCCTGATGTTAAGCAAAGTTATAATCTACGATCTAGCGCGCTTGCCTAAAGAAATAAAATAGAATAGTTCTAAAACATTCACCGCTAAAATAGGCTATATTAGTCATGCGAGGACGCATCAGTAACCTTCCCGTAGGAAATACGTTTGCTGTAACAGAAACTGGCTTGGAAAGCTTTTCATCATGATGATTTTCACTGATGATGATGATTGGTATATCCCGGTTCATTCGATAGGTTTTATAAATGGCGGCCAAAATCTTTACATCATTCTCGATATAGTTCCTCTATTTGTGTGGAAAAGGAGGCATGATTTTGGTGTCCATTTCTTAAAACTATTTTTAACTAACTGGGTTCTTCACAAGCAATGCAGACGGCTAAATCTGTCCAAATAAATTAAAATGATGTATTATGAGACAAGAATAAGACAAACACTACTTAAAATATATTTTTTTATTGCCACTTGTAAATTCCAGCTGTTGGTGGTTCAGCGTCGAAGCCAGGTATACCTTCAGGCATACAGCGCTTCGGAGCTTGCGATCCAGAAGAGAAAGTCAACCTCCTTTACCGCGAAACTATAAGGCTGAATACGGATAACTCTCAATATCAGTTCCTTTCTTATAATGTAAGCATTACATATTTTTAAGCAAGATAAAAATTAAAATAAAAAGAAAATTAAGATAATATATTTTAATGCAAGATAGGCTCACGCTTGACTACAACTCGCCTGATCTTATGCTATATTTTTTACACTCGATTATTATGGTCAGAACACAAGGGACGGAAAGTTTTGATTTTCTTTTAAAAACGCAGATGCCAATCATATCATTATTATACATCATTTCGATTTAAAAAATAATCTCCATGATAATTACACGACACAGCACAAGAGAAGCAGTGTTTGGAATGGAACATGCTTGTATTGAAATTAATTTAACGTTATTAGCACTTCTATTTTTATAATCGAACTAACTGTGCCAGCGACTTCGTCCGCATGGAATAGTTATTACCATAAAAACGGTTCTAGTGAGTTTATCTTAAAAGATAGACATATACTGTTACAGACATTTTGTTAGATCATTTCTTTCATACATATTTTTTTTTGATATCTTGAACCGTTTTCGCAGCACACGCAACGGAAGCCCTCAAAGATGAATAATTTTCCCCGTTTTTTTTTTCACATTTTCCATTGTTTCTTCGCTCTTATTAGTTGCAGCGTGATGTTATATAGCCTAAAGCCTTCCTCGATAAATGGTCTATCTAACACAAAAAGAATTTTTCAATTCGTACCAGTAGTTCCTGAGACTAGCGCGTTCAAACAAACAAACAAACTCTTGAGCTATATAATATTAGTATAGATTTTCAGGATAGTAGAAAAACAGGCTGGCTATCATTATTAACCAAAATCTATGTTAAACACAAAGGCTTGGAGTGATTAGTTAAGCAGTCGTTAGCAGGAACATAAGTTCTTAATTTATATTTTCAGATGTCCATAGCAGGCGCTATTGAATTCACCTGCCTCACATTAGAAATGATAAACGGTTCTGGAACCTCTGAAATGTCCATCAGGCATGCATGTCGCAGAGAAAACTTTAAAGCTCCCTGCTACTACTACCATGGTAAGAAATTCACGACACTTTAAAGTAGTTAGACTCTGAATTTGTTGGTAACGAACCATAAGCTGTGTATTGTCTTTGTGACATTTGATTTATTTATATAGGTAAAATACTAGCTGCGCTCGCGACTTCGTCCGCGTGGAATAGTTTATTTTAGGCATCATATTTATTTTTGCAAACAACCTCTTCAGCTTTATAAATTATAGCTGTTACCCACGACTTGAACCGTTTTTGCAGCGCACGCAACGGAAGCCCTGAAAGATGAATAATTCTCCCCGTTTTTTCCACATTTTCCATTGTTTCTTCGCTCCTTTTAGTTGCAGTGTGATGTTATATAGCCTAAAGCCTTCCTCGATAAATGGTCTATTAAACACAAAAAGAATTTTTCAATGCGAACCAGTAGTTTCTGAGATTAGCGCGTTCAAACAAACAAACAAACTCTTCAGTTTTATAATATTAGTATAGATAAGCTCGCTCCAAAGCGAACGTGAAGTATCTAATGTACACACATATTCATGTACAAACTATACATATATTCTATATTTCAAAGGAGAACTCCTTTGAAATATAATACATAAAACAAAATTATTTACTTCATTTTCGATTCAAATTTTGATTGTTTCGTATCCCAATACATGTGAATTATTCTTATTATTCTAATTCGTGTGATGTGCTAAAAGTTTTAACTTATACTTCTAATTAACTTTTCAGGATCTATATTCGAAGTATCAATATTCATCATGTTCAGCGATGGATGCCTCTTCGAGATGTATGCTTGGGGCCATCGCAAGAACATGATGCTGCTTGACATTCAGGAATGGAAATGGGAAGAGGGATCGTTCTACGAAGTAAGTTAAACTACTCTCTTCTGTATTCTGTGCTTATACCTAACAATATGAGGCTGGTTTATCAAACTAGGATAGCAAGCAATACAGATGAAACAATTTATTGGTGACTAGTGGACGCCCGCGGCTTCGCTCACATTATTTCAGGATAAAAACTAGCCTATCATTTATAAGACCTCATACTACCTATATATCAAAAATCATGATGATACCGTCAGCCGTTTTTGCGTTATGAGTTTAAATAAACAGATTATAAACGTTTAAAAAATGTCAAAATGTTTAAAAACTGTTGACACGTGTTCTGTTATGAATTTAAAGTGTACCCAAACATTATTTTTCTAATATCTTCTTTGTTTAGTTTTTGACCCTCTCAGGTTTATTATATGTATGTATTGATCTATAGCTATATGTATGTTGTAGCGACTTTATACTATCAATAAAGATACTTTATCTGGTGTTACTTGCCAGGATTTCACAACTCAAAGAGAAGAATATCGAGGGCAAACGTACATGACGGACTATGGCTTCGAGCCAATAGATCAGAAGATGTGGATACCTGACTACGATCTGTGGACCACGACCAGTATACCACCCAACACCACCTCCACTCTCACTATGCCTATGGGTAAGTTTAATACATGTTCTTACAATCTATTCAATACTAGTGGACGCCCGAGGCTTCGCTCGCATTATTTAAAGATAAGAAATAGCCTATGACACTACTAAGACCCCATACTACCTACATACCAAAAATCATGATGATCCTGCTGATGATGCTGGGTCTGTACCCAGCAGTGGCAAATGTCACCTAGTTGGTACCATTAGTTATTGTTAAATGAGGTAAACCGATATGTTTGATGAGGACCACAATATCCGAGGACATGTGTTTTTCGTGTAAGGACCTGAGCGCCCACCACGATGTATCTGCGCAAGAGGACTCCCCTAACCCTAACGGTATAATTCTGCGGGGAAGTCACGACCCTCAGTCATGAGGAAATACGACTCACAGGGAGACTATGAGGTAAACCCCAGTGTACCCACATTACCTACATTAGTTTATTAATTAATCATGCCTTTATCTCTTTTCAGAACCCGTTTATGACCTGAGTACGATTGCCTTCTACTGGATCCCTACCACGTCGACCACCACAGCTCGCACTAAGAGGACCTTCAAGAGGAAGACCACATCGACCCTCATATACTTTCTGTGGGGAGTTCCGAGACCAAATGATACTGGAACCACTGACATGGAACATGCGGAACCATACTTCTTTTATAGAAAGAACGCGACGGGATACGGGGGAGTTTTTATATAGATCTAAGCTAGCTCTTTTAAGCTGTAAGTTTTATATGCAAAAAATGTTTCGTTCTGATTCTGTTCTGATGTTTATAAATCTAGAGTAAAGCTACCATGTAAAGATCGGACGTGGAGCAAGCGACACTTATGTATTTTTTTATTTACACTGGAGTAATAAATATATGTATCAAAATGTTAAGATCAATGCCTATCTAATGTTTCTTGACACGACACGATTTTCTGTAAATATTAATTTTAAGTTAAGCATACGTTACAATGAAAATGAAATGTATTAAAAAATAATATTAACATGTTATTTCACTTGCTATATAATTAAACAACAAAGTAATAACAACTAATTCGATTTATAACAGTCACTCAGCGTCTGATAAACAAACATTCAAACTGTAAATGTACATTAGTGCAATGACCAGATATGTATGCATTATTCAAAATGAAATGAGCCGTTTTGACGCAGCCTATTTGTAAACATGATGGTCCATTCTAGAATAAAATGGCGAATTATACTAAAAATAAGCAGATGCAAGTCAACCTGAATCACTGATATGCTAATTTGCATCGTTTGATGCAGAGAGGGGGTAAGGTGATAAGCAGAGCGGGAAGCGATTTTTTGAAATCGCTGTCCGTGATACCGTGGAAGGACCCGGGCGCCCACCACGATGTATCTGCCCAAAAAAACTCCCCTAACGAATTAATTCTGCGGATGAGTCACGACCCTCAGGCATGATCAGGCATTAACATAATTGGTTTTTCTTCATGTTGTATCAGTTCCTAAACTGTTTGTAACTAACTCTATACGCAACGTTGACATCATTCACTAATAATAAAAAATAGTACCCACATAAGACTACGTACCTATTATGCTAAGAGCGGTTGTCCGGGCCTTTGCACAAAAATGGAAAACAATAGGTAAATCCTCTTCCTTGAGTCGTATTTCGTCATTATACAGAATTGCAACTCCCCCAGTAGATTAAATTAATTAGCTAAACCGTTTGTTTGGCTTTCTAAACAAATATTTGATATTGTATTGAATTTTACAAAACAAAAATTCATACTTTTTTTTTACGTGGGATAGGTTTACGTTTGACTACAGCCTGCCTGATGTTAAGCATTGCTGCAGCCTAGGGTGTAACACGCATTTCTATTTATACTAATATTTCAAAAAAAAATAGCTTCGACCATCATCAAATCACGGTCTAAGCTCGTTAAATAAAAGGCGAGCATTTCGTATAAATTTTCGTAAGGTCTCAGAGCGAAATAATCGCATCTTCGCGTCATTTGCGCGCTTCCTCCGTAATTTGCTATCTCCTGGCGTCATCTAGCGGGATTTTATTTCTGAGATTGTTTGTTTTGCAACTAGGTCGGATTGTGGTTTTAATAAAATACGAGAACTGATTTTGTTTAAGATTACTTGAAAACTTTTTAGGATAACTGATACATGTCATTATTTCATGGTTTGATACTTTAACCTTACACCTATCTAACTATCTCTTTTTCTATGCATAATATGATTACAAGAGATTAATAAAAAGGCATTGCAAGTGTAGTCGTTGGTTAGTTTGTTTTACCTATAGGTAACAGTTAGTTGTGATTTTTTACTTAGCTTAGTGTTCATATCTGAAAATAATGTACAAATTTAGGCAATTTTTGTTGAAATAATACGCAAGCGCAGTTATTAATCGCTTATAAAAACAAGTATTTGTTGTCTTATATTGCGTTTTGTAAAGTGAATTGTTAGTGAAAAGGAAACTACTCGTAGGTACTATAAATGACAAAAAAACTACATTGTTTATGCAAAAGATAAAAGACATTTAAGAACTTGTGGTTTTACTATAGATACAGCTAGCAATAGATATAAATAAATAAATATAATAAATAAATATAAATTTTCAGGACATATCACACAACGCCATCTAGCCCCATACTAAGCAAACGCTTGTATATACCTATACACAAACAGCTGCGTACGTATAACGAAGGAATAAGTATATTGTAATGTTATTAGTTCGTCATTTTCCGTCCGTTTCAATGAAACATGTATCGGAGTTTACGAGTCCCACACGTAGAAACACCATAGATAATATGCAAGCGAGAAAAGTAATCGAATTCGTATTCAGTCCACGTACTAAAGAACGTCAACCGAAGGGGGCGGACTCAGAGCTCTAAATAGGGGCCAACTTTATACCGGCCTGGATAATTAAAAAAAAAATGAGTAACCAAAGTAATTGATAATTACAGAAACTATTGTGCAACATACAGGACAGAAGGACGGCAGGTGGACTAAAACATTAACGGACTGGAGACCCATGACTGGCCATAGAAACAGAGGTCGCCCACCAATCGGTGGGTTGATGACATTCGAATAACCGCAGGGAGCGCCTGGATTCAATCTACACAGGACTGGGACGAGTGGCGTACAAGAAGAGAGGCATATGCTCAGCAGTAGGCGATAACAGGCTGATGATGATGATGTGCAACATCTTAGACTACAGTGGTGCTTATTGCATATTATTATGCTCATCATCCAGGCTGTAGTCAAACATTAGTCTATTCCGTAATTAAATAAGCTATGCATACTTATCGAAGAGATCGGTCTTTTAAGGCCGCCTCGTGTGGTACTATAATAAGTTGTTTTTAAGTTGTGCTTTTTTTGGTTATTTGTGTGTTCATATAACAATAAAATTTATATCAAAAAAATCTTAAACCGACTTTAAGTCTACTGTCACTAAAAAGTTAATAAATAATTTATATTCATATTTGCGACTTCAAATTTAGAGTTGCAAGTAAAGAATCTATCAAATTATTGAAACTTACAATCCTATAAGTAGTCTTGTTGAAATCCGTAATATTTGGTGTCTGTTACTGTTGCCTGATTTCTTTACAACCAAGTGATAAATATTTATAAAAGAGTCTTGGCTCAAATCATATGTTATGTCATTAAAACTCATGTAATGATATTGTATATTTACACAAATCCAAGATACTAAATGCAAAACTAACAATTCGCCGGGAAGGAATAAGTGCTGTTTTTGTCTAGTATCTATTTGAACGTTCATGCCACGACTTGTCTGTCAGAAACGTACAGCGCAGAAAATGACAACTCGACCAAACCGAGTCGAAGTTCCGGTTAAATACGGTACCGGTAAGAACCAGTCGAGTATTTTTTTGAATGAGTTGAAGTTGAGTAAAATTTTTCTCGCCAGTAAGGGGGCAAACGGCCTATTTCACTGTGCCCTAGCTCCGTCCAAATACCCGAACAAGATGTGAATTACATTTCAAATCGAACATCTGCCGCGAAGCTCGAATCAATATTTCAGAATTTAAGAAATCACATCTGTGATATTGAGTGCGAGCGTCTCCAGTGTAGGAGTGCCTTTGACATGTTGCAGCTGTATGTTTTACTGATTTATTGTGTTGGATGCACGTTATTTTTTGAACATATGTATATCGCATAATTTTACTTTCCACTAAAAGTTATCACTCTGGCTTATATAATATATTATATCGCTAACAATATATAGTATTATTCCACAAATTAAAATTAGCCTATAGCTCATTACGTTTTACATAATGTGACCGCTGAATCGTAAAATAAATGTAACGAAATGTAAAAAAATCAACAATGAAGGAACGAAAGATACACTTGCAACGTACAAAAATAGCAAGACTCTTTGAAATTATCTTTCAAAATTCCATATATACACCGTACATTCAATCGTAAGACAAAGCTAAGCAAAATCAAACAGAAAATTAATTCCGAAATCAGTAAAACCAAACAGAGCAAAATTTTGCTCTCCCTACATTACAATTGGTATATCCAAATATTGCGGATTAACTTCAATGGATACTTTCATGAAACATGCATTGTAGAGCCAGAATTTAGCCAAGCTACACGGGTAGCGGCTTTTCAGTTGTATTTGGAAAATCTGTTTAACAATGTAAAATAACATAAAACTTAAATAAATTTACATATTAACTTCCAAGTTGAAGCTCTTGGTTTGTCTTGTTTTCTTCGCAGCGTAAGGAGGAAACAAACATCAACAAGCTCGCCTTTATATGTTTTATCAAGGGGTGATTAGAATCTGCCACAGCTGTCATTCATTAATGGATATGCCTATAAGAAAAAAAAACTGATTGCTTTTGTTCGGATTAATTCCATTTTACACTATTCTGCCTATCATTGTTTGAAAACTAATAAACTGGGGTAGTTCGATAACTATACAAATCAGGCTTTAAGTCTAGGTCTTGAAATTCAGAGTGAATAGGATATATCTAATAATAATAATAATTTCCAGGCAAGCGTGCTACATTTTAGATTATAGTGCTTCAAATCCGACATGCCGTATTAAATCTCTAGTCCTCATACAGACTTATTATAATATATGTACGATATATCTATTTTACGTAATCTATGCCTAAAATGAAGGCAATAAATCAACGTAGATGGCTCGGAGATACGATGAGAGAACAAACAGCGATGTTATGGGACCCTGTTATGTATAATAAAGGGAAGATATGGGAGCGGATGGGATTTCAATTGCAATATTCTTTAACAATGTTGTTGCAATTTTTATTTTAGTTCTCAGATATATTAACACGAGTACCTAGTAAGAATAAGTTACATCCAATTAGATCAGAGATCTCCTATTTGCAATGATTCCATCTCCATTTTTCTAAAAATCATATTCCGCTTTACTGGGGTCGTAACTACCTCACGGAATTTCATGGAGAACTCGAGTCTTCTAGCCTAAGGGGGTGATTCATCGTGGTATATTTACTTAACTTTCAGCATACATAGCTAATGTAACAACCAACTAATGCGTGAAAGTTCTGGGGTCTGTCTACAAAGAGGTAAACAACGGGAAGTAAAGGACTTCTCACCAATTCTCTGTTCATTTAACCCCTAACAGCTTAGCGAAACAACTCCCACCTTATCCCAGACAATCCAACCAGTCACCTCCATAGATCACAGCGCCGTATTAAAAAGGACCGAACTCCGTTTAAAACTTTAAAAGGATCCGGCAAATCCTGTTCCAAGCATTTTGTTCATTTAAATCGGCGCTCTATCGACGAAGTTTTCCTATCGCGACACATTTGATGGCAAGAGGGGATTTATTGAACGCACTTTTGGACTTTATCTCTTGGATTCGGGATTTACGCTCACGGTTGCCGATTCGGGTTTCCTCGCCGTTTTATTGTCGACCTTTGACACCTTTAGCTTGAGACAGACGATGGTGTTTGGGACGTTTTTTAGCTACGTTGTGTTGATTGTGTTTTTTTCTTGGGTGCTGCAGTTTATTTAATTTAAATTAAGAAACAAATACCACCAATTGATTTTTAAAAAGGACATTTTTGCAATATTTGCACTGGTAGTGCATATAATATACCTACCTACATTGATTGATTTTGCAAAAGTGAATGTATTGTTGTTTCCTTCTAAAATTCCCATCCAATTTTACCTTATACATATCAAACAAATCGCACTTATAAAACAGTTTTTTTATGTCCCTCGTAAAATCAAACCACTAAAAACATTCAACAAATCATTTATTATATCCAGTCCATATCAATCCAAATCAGTTCTCAAACACCGGTGTTCTGGTCACATGTCGTCGTCTCAGAGTGTTGATCTGGTTGTCGATCCAGCCTCGCATGGCTGAGACCTTGGCGTAGACTCCAGGGTAATCAGGTCTGGCACAGCCGAGACCCCAGGATACTACGCCAGCCAGTTTGCCATTGTATACTAGAGGGCCGCCGCTGTCACCCTAAGAATAAAAAATATATATTTTTTTTTTTTTTTTAAATGTGTATAAAATATGTAATGTGTTACTAATAGTGATTCTTCGTTATCAGGACTTTATCAACTTATCTTTTTATTTATTTAATAATGATATATATCGCCAGTGGTTACCATTAATAAAACCATATTTCTCAAGCTGTATTTCTTAAGACTATAAGTTGTGACTCGCTAGATGAATCACTATTAACTATGTTATCTATCTTCATCAGACGGTCATTTGCTTCTTGAGAGGTATTGTGGATATTTTTTAATAAATAATGAACGTTTATTTGACCTTATTAAAAAGAAACAGGTATAGCAGTAGTGAACATTTGAAATTGTAATATGAGATAGGGCTATATGATTAGGACTATACAATAGTTGGTGAACCCTGGAAATCAAACTAAGTCAGCCCCTAATGTAAGTTAGTAATGTAATAATAGTATTGAATAAACTTTAAAATACCTTTGTTACTAGTAATTCAATGTTGCTTTACAATTTTATATCTCACCTGGCAAGCATCGATGCCGCCTTCCGGTGCGCCTGCGCACAGCATTCTGGGAGAGATCTTGTAGAGAGGGTCGTAGGCCTCGGAACACACATCAGGGTTCACTTTAGGGATCATTGCCTTTTGAAGAGTTGCTGGGTAGCCACCTCCCTCCTACAAAATGAAAAACACACATATAATTACAGATACTGTATATAATATGGGTGTTCTCATCTATAACAAGTTTGCGTAGTCTATTAAGGAATCTACCTCGTTTTCAATATTTAAACAAAAAATAAAATGTTTCTGTTAGATAAGGTGTATATATACTATTAAAGACTTCTTAAGTGACGATTTTTAAATTACTTAGTATAGTATATAATTTTAAATGTGTAAAATTTGTTAACGTTTGCAAAATTTGTTATAATATATGTATATTTGCATACCTTGTGGGTTGAGTATGGTGTCCTTATATAATGAAATGTACCATCTTCTTTACCTGTACTCGGCAAATGAATGCTTTGACTTTGACATTGGTTTTTTTTATCTAATTTATCCAATATATTTAGTCATACATATGTTCATGTCATGGGAGAGATTAACTCTAAAAGAGTGGTCATCTCTATAGAAGCCTGTGACGTGCATTTAAAACACATAATTATATTTTTTCAAAGTATCATTAATCTTCGTTGTAAAACAATCAGTATTGACAGAGAAAGGATTTAAAATAACTGGAACTCACCATGATATTTCCCCATCCAGTAACCATAGTAAGTTCTCCATCGCGGATTTCCTCTCTAGCGTTAAACATGGGTACTGCCTGGACTGCGTCATTGAAAACCAGGGGTTTGGCCAGCCAGAAGACCGCGACATCTCCGTCCATGTTCGAGTAGCTGAAGTCAGGGTTCCACGCCATGTCTCCAACTTGCACGATCTGGCCACCGCGCTTGTTTGATGATGAACCCGCTCTGATTTGGAATTCTGTTGGGGATGAGCTGTAAAATATGATTATAAATAATTAATAAATATGACCAGCCCCGTAGTAAGTAAGTAAATGGGTACTAGGTAATGGATGAGCTACTTTTATACTTCGCTTACTTTCTTATAGTTATTTGAATTTAATTTAATGTATTTAACTTTCCAGTTGTAAATACGTCACTGTGATCAAAATATTGGGAATGAAATTATTTTAAACAATAGTGCAGCGCTGGGATGCCCTGCTAGCAAATAATCGATTTTTCAGATGCTTAGTAACAAATAAATAATTTGGGTATTTGACCAAAAACTTGCGTGCACGTATATAATGCAATGTCCAAATTAGTGGTCATTGTAAAATACATGTTGTACTTTTTAGTTTTAAGCGAAGTTCGTGTAAAAGTAAGTGATTTATACTCATACAAATGTATGTTATAGTTTTCGGCTAAAGATTGCTTGTGTGTATAAAAATGTTTAAAACGCACTTATAACACAGTCCTGAGGGAAGTAATCTGAGGTCCTGCTATACAGGCTGTGCAAGCAGACCTAGTGCAGGACCCAGAGGCCTACCGAGGTACGTGAAAGTATGAATTTTAATACAATTAATGAACAACTAAATGTACCTAAGTAAGAAAATATGAAATAAATAACTTTTACTTTACAATGGTAGAATTGCGGTAATATTTTAAACACTAGATATCAAGACGTTCTAAGCTAGGTATCCAGAGGATCCTGTGTTACGGTAGTATGTTAAAGGAAATATTAATCTTTTACCCAATAACACAGTGTGCTGCCGTGATAACAATATCATTGCTGAGTATAGCACCACCGCAGGAGTGACGCCCGCGGTTCATGACTGACACCTGGTAGGGCGCTTCCGTGATGTCGATGTCCTCGCCTCCCACGATCCTAACATCTTCAGATTTTCCTGTTGGGGATGAGCCTGAGAAAAAAAACATTTTAGTTACATTATTGTGCTGTTTTCTGTATAAGCTAGATATATAAAAATGTAGTATACATTAATGAATATTGTTGTCTTTCTTGTTTCATTCCAAAAACTTTGAACACGGAATATAAAAATACTTTTGTATTATCATATTCTTGTACTATATGCAAAACAGACAGTAAATACAATACAAAAAGTATAAACTAATAACAAGCAATAAATAGATTGCGGATCATTGATTAGTAAATATGTAAATACGATAGTAATTTGTCACACAGCGAACATTATAGTATTAACACACACTTATTGAAAAATAGTCAAATATGTTTGCTTCCTGGTAAACCTAAACGTTAAGAAAGACACTAACACTACAGACTAAAATATTAAATAAAACAAAACTTACCAACAAGCCCCACCAGTACCAACCCCAACAAGAAAGCAATCATTGTGACTAAATCAAAATTAGTACTGGTAACTAAGCCTAGAGCATTCTCAATATTTATACTTCTCACTCAAAAAACTGTCTCAAACTCCAACCAACTCCAAACTCATAAGAGCTGGCACAAAATTTGGAAGCATCTAGTTTTATTTCTTTCAGCTAACGTCACGATGCCCTCGAGCTCTATGACGGTTCACATCTGAGTCAGTTTTGAAGATTATAACAATTAAACTGATATTTAGGACCTTCACATCATTTCTTAACAATTGACTGATAATAGGGATTGTTTTCGAGTGGCTGATAAGGGGCACGTGGTTACAGTTAATAGGAGACAATAACCCCATCTTAAATTAAAAGAATACCTTATTGAAGGATCTGTATGAACAAAAATATTGATAGTCTTCGCCTTATTGTATAAGATTGCTTACACTCATAACGAGAGTTTTCAAATTGTTAAGACTTTTGGCTAAGTGATTGTTGTAGAATGAAAATAATCGGAATCTATGATTTTACGTATCCTGTGAAATACGAAAGCGCGCTGGAATATCATTATTTCATGAACCATCCAAGGACTGACCACATCGATGTTTGCTTAAATTGGTTTTTCATACAATTTTTCGTTAGCTGAAATAAAGGATCAATTTTGTATGCATATAAATTCGACTAAAAGTTATGAAAGGTTTTTTTAGTTGGATATCTTTTAAAAACAAAAGTTACATTCATTAAATGAAAACCAACAACCTTAACCCACAAAAATGGTTCAAAACAAACTTCTAAAACTATTCCAAGTTCAATTTTTCCATTTTCCGTAAGTCGAGTATGTTATTTACAATTATCTTATCTTGTTTAGTTTTCTTACAAGTACTAATAAAAATTGAAGTGATATTACCCTTAACCTGAAAATCGCTGAATAGTTACAAAACTATTATCTGATAAGGGCCTGATAATTATGTCAAGGTGATTAGGGCATTAATTGTTATCTTCATAACAACCAAGTTAACTTTTCCGTTCAACTAAATGTATTTCTAAAATTTAGGAGTAATTATTCTGAAATTGTAACTGAATATGTATATTGGTATTTGTAAATGGATAGTAGTTTTACTATTTGTATTTTTGTACACTTGAACTAAATGATTAGAATTAAAAACGTGACTAATTAAATAATTTTGAATGTAGGTGAATTGAGTGCATGTTGTAACTTAAATCGTAGTTACTAAAGTAACGTAGGATTATTTTAAAGGTGGGTTTTCATGTCTGACAATTTCAATAACGTCATATTAGAATCGAGTTTCAATTTTTTTTTTTATTCTCATTTTTAAGGGACTTTTGTTATTACATGTCAGTCCCATTGTATATACTATACTAATTACAAAAATATTAAACTATTATGGAGATGACCTGTTCACCCAAATATCTCACTTAAGTTGAGACATGTAGGAGAACAGATCTCTCGCCGCGTCACAGTGAGGCACAGCTACCTGTGCTTAGATAGTTCAACATTTATTACAGTTCAAAATTAATCTTCTTATTTTCTCTTCTTGGTTAAACTTGGTTTTATCTCCATGGTTTCTGCTCGATTCTGTTAAAAAAAATATATGTCAGAAAAATACATAGAACTATTATATAAAAATAAATCTCAATATTCAATAAGGTTTTGTAATAAAATAATTGTATAAAAAGGAGTTAGGCGAGCAACTATAACTTTTATTGGCGTCATAAAGCCTAAATTAGAAAACTTTTCTATTCGTAAAAGCGAACAAACAAATTCGAGAATTCCTAATTAGTTATTGGGTCCTGAAATCAGTATGAATGTACATATTTAACTTAAAAAGCAATTGAATTTGTTCGTGCAGAACTAGGGAGAAAAGTTTTAAATATAATGCGATACATTTTATTTTCAAGTTTAATTCGATTTCGATACCAGAATGTTTGTTAAAGCTGTTTGTCTAGTACGGCAGTCGTTAAGCCATGTCAGAGGCCCTTAGGGCGGTTTGAAAACTCTCGACACCAGAATTGGCCACTCTTATTCGATAAGAAGAAGAAGAAGACCAGAACATTTCAGATGTCTGCTTAAGATGTCATTTGTCTTCATCAACATCATCTTCGTGTGGTGGGTGTGTGACCGACCCACTGCTGGGTATAGGCCTCCTCCCCTATGTGTCTTTGGTGTCGGTCTTGTGTCTTTCTTGGCCAGAGAATATAATATACTTAAATGTACGAACAAAAGATTCATCTTAAGCTTAGTAGCTTAGTCACCAGAAGGAATATTTTTTGTAAGCAATGCTGGTCAATCACCTTTATTTTACGGACTTTACTTGCCCTTAAAAAAAGACACACACACAACTAAACTTACACCACACGGGCTATGTCCAGTGTCAGAAATATCATCCTGTTACTTTTTAAATGATTTTTCCAGAAACTAACATAGAAACTAAAGTGACTTCAGCTAATCAAACCCAACAAACGCCCTAACAATGAGGGCAAAGCCTACAAAGACAATTCAAAGGGTCGTTAAAACAAAACAACATTGTACCAGGTCTGTTTCGGAAATCGGAAACAATACAGCGAGTTATAAAAAACTCCTAAAACGGGAGCTAAGTTCTGAGCGGAAAGCGAGACTTGAATGGGAATACCCTGTTTAGTTTGATACACACTGATCTCATGATTGTAGAACATTAGGTCAGAACAGCGCTATATGATTTTGACCTAGGCAAGTGTGCTGCATCTTAGACTAAAGTGGTGCTTAACATCAGACAGACTGTAGTCAAACGTAAGCCTACTCCGTGTTAAAAAAGACTCCTGCAGAGGCGAAATACATGCGCTATTTTCTTTTCCTCTTCTTATCGAATGAGAGTGGCCAACTCTGGTGTCGAGAGTTTTTCAAGCCGCCCGATTTTCTTAAGAGTTGTTCACAAATCAACGATAGAAACGCAGGCAGCGCAAATCAATATTATATTTGATTACTATACATACATTGACTCATTCTCTAGCATGAACATAATATAATGTTTATTTATATTTAATTTAAACAATTAATTGTGGTGTTTTTAAAGATTTATTAAATAAAGCCAATTTAATGCGTTTCGATAAAACTAAATGACCTTTTTAAATATAGATGTATATAGTATGAAAGGTTACAATCTCCATTACGACCTCAACAGATATTTATTAAATAGCATTCAAATTTTATAATTTTCATAGAACTGTTAGTCTTAACAACAAGTTTACCAAACATTGCGTCCATGAGTCAGTAGCTAGCGGCCTCAAATGAAACACGGGAAGAACAAAACAGCGACACAATACCGAAGCTATCAGTGTGATTAGATATTTCTTCATACTGTATCACGTGATTGGAGATTTTCTTTCACAGTTTTTTTACCCATTAAACACTAGTGTATGACCGCGGTTTCCTCTGCGTTACACTTTGGCGATTTAAAGTTGCTCTCGAGACTTATAATATTTTTACTTCCGAAACATTGAAACGAATTTAGAAACGGAATATGTCTAAGCATGTTCTTTATTCAAGGCGCCGCAACATACAATATTTGGATGTGATAGATAGATTCTTCTCCTCGCGTTGAATACTCCTCGCAGAATTGATTAATTTGGGAAGCTTTCTTTGGAAAGTACTTCGTGATGGACGCTCAGATCCTTCCTCGCAAAATATCACTATACCAATAATCACGATGCTTCATATCTCCGTTGAAGCATGAAAGAAGTACAATCAAACCATGTAAGTGGAATCACAAACATCTACTAAATTACGACGTCTCAAAGCCAAATGGAAAACAGCGAATTTTACTCATAAATGTCAAATTAAGTATAAGGTTTCTTTTACACAATGTAACTAATAAATATAGTTATAAAGTTCAAAGGTTGTCGGAAACCTTGTTAACCGTGATACTTAATTTGATGTAATACAACAAAATTTCATAGGTATTTAACCTTTGTAAAGATATACACGTGGATCCGTACTCGTGCCAATAACTGATAAAAATAGCTTAAGGGTAATCTCTGATCTGAATATTCAAAGTGTATTCACTAACTTGTGCGAATCAAACGGACGGAGTTGTATTTGGGACAGTAATATTATCTGATTATAGGTTAAAGACAAAAAGATCAACACTGATTAATTCCGGCTTGTGCCTGGGTAAATAAGATAGGAGGCCTATGCTAAGCATTATTTAAAATTGTTAAGAACAATAAATAACTTCTTTTGTTGTAAATATTTGCGTACAATGCAAATATACGCATTGAACTTAACTCAATCATCCATTCCTAACTTGAACAAATAGGTCGACTTTTTTTGTACATTACAGGCATTCTCCAACTTTGGTCAGAAAGTCACATAATATACCAGCATGTCATTTTAAGGAACACCGGCAGTTCCTTAAAATGACATGCTGGTATAATGTCTGACTATCCAGTATAAATCGTACCATTACATACTAACGCTTGTTTGTTCCGTTTCTAAGCTACAAATAAGTGTAGAATCGTCATGATTTTTAGTACGGCTATAGGATAGGGTTCCAAGGCACATTGCTACATTTTATCCCAAAGCAACACGACCAAAGCCGTGAACACAAGTTAATCATTATAAACAACTGTGGTCAGTCAATCTTTGAGGATATCTCGTAATTATAGATTTAATGCGCCAATATCTCACCCGAATGAACCGCCACAATCATCATTGGTTTTTTCATAGTCATTGAGTCGAAAATTTAATTTAGATTATCCCGCCACAAAATACGCAATCCGGCTCGGAAATAGGCGTCGATTGGTATTCGGTAATACAGTGTCAGTCGCTGCGACACATGTTTGCGACGGTTTTTTTTTTACATGATATAGGCTCACGCTTGACTACAACTTGCCTGATGTTAAGCAACGTTATAATCTACGATCTAGCGCGCTATTTATCCGGATTTTTGGTACTAGAACAGCAACAATGAATTACTCGTAATTTAGTAACATTGATTTAACATTGGCGACAAGTCGAAAGATTAACCTTCTTTTAAGAAGTTTTTAAAACATCAGCGTCATTACACTGGTGGGGGCTGTATTCGGTATTCTGTGGAAGTAGTAAGAAAAATACTGAAGATGATGATGATGGGTAAATGACAAATAACATGACGTAATCACAAGACATGAATAAAATGACCGATCCTTTTAATTTCACATTAATAAATTGGTAAACTTTCTCTGATTCCAATTCTGATTTGAAATAAAATAGTTTAGTATTCAAAGCAAGCGTGCTAAGCCGTCTGTCGTCTGAATTTCATATAAATGGGTATTCGACCGCCTATTTGCGTAGTATTACGTAGAATATTTATATTTTGTGGCATTCTTTGCCAAAATGTCTCTGGCCATGAATCTCTTTTCCGCATCTTTAGATAGCTTTTCAGGAAAGTGCCAAATTATTTATAATATTTTTACTTGTGATGGTTTACTTACTTACTACTACTTCAATATTTTGAGAAAATTAAATAAGGCGTTAATAAATATCTACGAAACGCTGCGTAACATGTTAAGTACTTTTTCTTTTTAAGCCGATATCAAAACTAACAAAGAGAGCAACAACAAAAAAAAAAAACAACTAACTAAGCATTCAATCGATCATACATAATTGTTTTTTTTTTTTTTGAAATTTTAATCTTTGCATAACCACTTAAAACCCCTGACAACAAATCAAACTAAAATATCAATTACTTACATATATTATGTGGTTAATTATTTTTTTATAATATTATTATTATCCAGAATTCTGATTTATTAGAGATAACCTAAGTATATAGCTTACGGCCGTTTGCCGTCTCCTTGGCCGAAATCTATATGTAAATTCATGATTATTTAATTCGGCGAAATGGTTTACGCGCACGTAACTCCTTGGACTCTCATGTCGGCAATTGGAGACGAATCAAAGAACCCGGCTTCGTAAAACTCATTGTCTGAATCGTCACTAAACTCCATTTTAAACTTTAATAACAAAATTCACACACGATAATTACAAAAAATTCAAATACGATAGAGTTCTTTTGAACAATCCGTCAACAAAACCCCCGTTTCAGTCGGATAGGCCAAAACCCAATCTGTCAGTCGTTCTAGCTACTGACAGTTACGGATAGCATGATATTGAAATGCAATTATTTCATCTTCTATGAAAATAGTAATCTATGGATAGAAATATTCCCTCCGAGCCCTCTGACAGATAGTTAGGCATGACGGACAGATAAGCCGTATCTATCCATGGTTATTGAAACGCAAATAAGCAAAATTAGTTACTATTGGTAGGATATTTAATCTGAGATTGAAGATAGGTAGGTTATTGCAAACGGCCGTAAGTATGTCAGGTCAGAGCGCGCTCATTGTTGGCTCTCTCGAAGACAATAGCATTGCAACAATAACAGATACAACGTACAATGTAACGGAGAGAACACCAGCCCTTTTAACTAGGGAATGAAGGCTTTTGAGAAACCACTTCTATCTTAGTTTTGCTTATTATGTTATTAGTTGGCTGTGTCTTGACCGCGTTCTTAAGGAATAAATAGTATTCGGGTCCTAGCTATGTAGGTATGTGCAATATTGCGCATCATACCAAACTGTATCCAAATCAGCTTAGACATTGTAGAGTATGTAAAGAACAGTCACCAACTTCATATTGCATAGGTGATTTGCAATAAGTATAAAAGTGACTAACGTTTTTTTGTGGTTTGGTCTATGTGTAATAATAATAATAACTTTTTATTGCAGACACTGAGATCCATATCACACACAATCATAAACAGAGAATATAATAAAAATAAAAATAAAAAAGCTTTTATTTTACTTAACCGTATTGCAAACAGAGTTTCTATATTTGGTTAGTTATTTCAATGCTTATGTTAGATTTATATTACTTAGAATTTAGAGTTATTTTTATCTTTCACGGTGAAGTACCGCCCTTGGCGGTAAAAGCCTCCTCCAATTTTCCATCTTGTAGTAACTGTCCGACCCGAGTGTTTATTTATATATTCCATCAAAATGGTATTATTTCAGACGTGATTGTGCCTGTAAATCTTCAATGATTTCACTCTGTTACCATTGTACTTTGTATTTGTAGTTGTTTTACTCTCTCAGAGATGGCGCTGAAGCTAATAAGCTGAAGTATCCTTGAAAACCAGTTTCATCCTTGAAAATAAAAAGTGAGATATTTTACAATTAAATGAGAGATATAGCATGCTATTGTTGAATTATTATTTTCATTGGCATATTAATCTAAATATACTATTTCGATCGCCAGTTGTATGAATATCAAGCTTAAATTTTCGATGATGTTGGAGGGTGGTGGTCAACAACCCCTCCGCGGTGACCAACCGTTCTGGGGGGGATACTGTAAACAGAGAATATATACAATATTATATAGAAAGGTACATTTTAAGTTGCAATTGCTACCCATCGTTCATATGTTGCAGACAGCAGCTGCCGGTCCATAAGGCTTCTGACAATCTTATTTTTACACGTATCAATTCTGAACATGAAGGATGCAATGCGTTTTCTTTGGATAGCGAGTCATGAGTCAACTCGCGAATTCGTGTACATTTCCGAGGCACTACAATACCACTTCAGGCCCATCAGGTGCCTGAAGACGTTGTTGTAGGCTACTCTTATTGCATTGTGCGACATTATAGTGTAATTGGTCCAGAGTTGACACGTGTAAAAAGACTGACAATATGCCTTAAACACAGAAATTTTGACATCCATGGATTATATTATGTTCATTATCATTTATTTTCGTAAGGCCTATTTACACGTCCAATATAAAAAAATATGGGATATAGGACCTCATGGTGACGTTCTTAGTCAAATACAAAGGATCTTTAATATCGTGTTGAAATAGAAATACACCCTAGCACTAGGCTGCTAAGTTTACGAAAAGCACCAATCAAATCGATTGATTCTTTTCGTAGAATCAATTTGCAATTGGCTGGGTGCTATTCACGCAGGTGCTTTTCGGACGGGTGCTCTAAGTGGAATACTTCAATTGCCGTAATTCAATACAAATTAAAGTTGTCAAAGTAAGTCATTCCATTTCGAAGAAAAAGAGATAGCTGATATACACCTCTACACAGCTGTCTCGTTACTTTTACGTCTCGTAACGTCTATGAGACTCTAAATAGGTAGTTCTTCAACTCACTAAAACGTTCTGAAAGCGAGCAATTTTCAACTGAAACACAATTCCAAACGCAGCGCTATGAAATGTATGAAATTCAGGACATTTTCATGACAAATGGGTTGTTGTTGTCACTTAGCTCTTTGGAAACATGAGTTACAAAATAGTTTGTTGAAAATCATAATTCTGTGTGTTGTGATAACAATCATTTGGGAACATCAAAATGTACGAATTGAATTTGTGAAATTGGATAAAACTCAATTGTTTATGTTATTGTTTGTATATTCACAACTAAGCTACATTTACGAATACACAACATTATGACGTTTCATAGAATATGTCTAAAACAATTATATAATATTCTGGTATTTCGGGAAACACGTTATATAAAATATATGTATCTTTGATCGAATTTGGTTGTTCATGTACCTATATAACTGCCTCAATTGAAGAACATAAGTTTAGTAATGTTCTAAGAAACAAAAACTGAGCTGTTAGATTATTCTATAGATATTGACTGCTCTGTTAGCTTAGTTGGTAGTGGCTCTGCCTTCTAATCCAGGGCTGCAGGTTCGATTCCCGCATAACACAAGTAATTATGAATATTTCAATTTGTAATTATTTGTGTTGAGTCTGGTCGTTTCTATGTATAATAAGTATGTATTTACAAAAGAAAAGTATATAAGTATTATATCCGTTATCTAGTACCCATGATACAAGCGTAAGTTTAGTATGAGGCTAGGTGGCGCTGTGTGATATTATTTCATGAAATATTTATTATTTATTATTATTGTACCGGGGTATACTATGCACTATGTCAGTCGCTGATAGTATATTGTATTACTTGCTGGGGCAGTGCAGGCAAAACTCATTTGATACAAGCGGAGAGAGCACAAAGAGCGGTCTTAAAAACGATGCTTCGGAAACGTTACAGATACCCTACACATCAACTATATAAAAAAGCTAATGTACTAACCGTACGTCAACTGTTCATATTACGGACTGCTCTCAAGGCTCATAGGTTGATGCTGTCGTCACCTGATTATGACTCGATAGCCAATCGCCGTGTGTACAGATTTCCCACTCCTATTGTAAATACCACATTTGCCCAGCGGTTTGGTGATTTTGTTTGTATATATGTATATAATCAAGCCATAAAATGTTGTAACCTTAGAAATAAGAAATTAACAGACGCTAAAATAATCCTGAAATCTTGGCTGCAAAATTTATCTTACAGTGATACAGAGCACATACTGAATTATATAACTTAATTTGTCATATATATATATATATATATATATTCTGTACTTGGTTTGTGTATAATCTACATAAGTATCTGTCTTGTGTGGCGTAAATAAATATTTTTTGTCAACTGGTAACTGGTTGCTTCGGTACAGGCTTCTAGCCTAGTGAAGCAATCGATAGATATGTCTTTAACATGTAAACCTATTTTGTTAATAAATACATTTTCATTTCATTTTCATTTCATTTATTTATTTATTATTCTAGTTATATAACAAACAAACATTGCATACATTTTATGTTCAAACATTTGAGCTTTCAGAAACGAATAAACATTATGACTAAACATAATTATCAGTTTGCGATTACTGATGCTATCATTATACCTATATATTCATTTTTTTTTTTTAATTTTGACCGGGTTTGCACTTGACCATAGTTTACCTGATAGCAGGCAAAGGCTATGGCCTAAGATGGAGCGTGCTTACCCGATAAGAACCGATTCACTCTCGCTTTGAAGATCGCTGGATTATAGTGCGTGGGGAACAGAGAGTCAGGCAGGGAGTTCCACAACCTTGCGGTACGAACAATAAAGGTAGAAGCGTACCGTTTCGTGCGGGTCTTAGGAACTTCCACCATAAACCGGTGTCGTCCTGCCGTACCTCTACTCGTCCGATGATAGAAGGGCGCGGGCGGAATTAGTTCGTGCAATTCCGCGGCACACTCTCCGAAATGCAGCCGATAGAAAACCGACAAACTGGCGACTTTGCGACGGTGTTCAAGACTTTGAAGTTTCGCTCGGCACAGTTTATTATTACCAATGATCTTCTTTTCATAAAATATTTAAAAGTTAACTGCTATTACTTTTATCTATGTATGTGAACCAGTATATTATTGTCTGTACACAGCCGTATCCTACATATTTACCAAATTCGGAACGCAATTGCGACGCGCAGCTAAAATAGCGCTCCATCCCATTCAAAATAAAAGCCTCGTTTTCTCAATTCAATAAATTAAAAGTATTTTTTATCGCGCACACAAAATTACAAACTTTTTCATGCCAACAAACAGCCCAGGGTTGTTTTTGCACCCCATCCATTTTTATCAGCCGTAGCAAACAAAATTTCCCATAAAAGGGGAAGCACACATGATAAAATTCTCACAATGTATCATATTTGAAACTTCCCTGCAACTTTACAGATATGGCTATCGGCAAACTTGGGAGGTGTATCTTGAAATATGCTCCGAGATAAAGATACGAAATTTTGTTTGGCAATTGTTCTGCTTATGTTTTGTGGAGCTATGACTCGTGGCCTTTGGGTTTGTTTGTTAGTATCAGGAGATTGTACGAGTATTTAGGATATTTATATAGTACTTGTTTTATATAATGTTTTGAGAATATGTCTAGATATAGGATATTATGCTAGTTGTAAACTACAACGTTTTTGAAGTTTTATAATATAATCAATCGCAAGTTCCATCTTATTTTACCCCAAGGTTATAAAGTTTTTATCTATTCTACCTACTATCCAAAATTAGCAAATTCAATTAAAATAAAACTAAGTAAAAGACTAATCTACTCGTACCTCCTCAGTTACCAACTTATCTATACTAATATTATAAAGCTGAAGAGTTTGTTAGTTTGTTTGTTTGAACGCGCTAATCTCAGGAACTACAGGTGCGAATTGAAAAATTCTTTTTGTGTTTAATAGACCATTTATCGAGGAAGGCTTTAGGCTATATAACATCACGCTACAACTAATAGGAGCGAAGAAATAATGGAAAATGTGGAAAAAACAGGGAAAATTATTCATCTTTGAGGGCTTCCGTTGCGTGCGCTGCGAAAACGGTTCAAGATATCACAAAAATATGTATGAAATAATTATTTCTCTTAAAATAATCAAACAAAATGTCTTCAACAATATATGTCTATCTTTTAAGGTTAACTCACTAGAACCGTTTTTATGGTAATAACTATTCCACGCGGACAAAGTCGCGGGCAGCAGCTAGTTATTAGATAATTTGAGTAAGATTTTAATAAAGTCGAAAATAATCATTTTTCTTCTTTTGGGTAAGGTCAGGAGGTATTATCCAATGATTTTGCAAAACTTTGTGAAAACAAATTATGATTTTCCCTGAAGTTTATAAGTCAGTTTACCGTTCAAAAACAAATTAAGGATGTTTTTTACATGTAAAACATGGCATGAGTATTTGAACCTTAGATTCGAGTAGGGGCTATCAATAGTGACATTAAGTTTAAGCGCTTCCGTGAGTTGGATGACTCTATAAAAAAATGTTTTTTTTTATTTAACCAAAATTCATCGACCTGAAGTTGACCATCCTTATACAGAAGAACAACTGTTATGTATTTATCTTATTATTTTATTATTATTTGTATTTGAATACTTTTCTTATTAATTTACTTCGCTTTATAGATTCAAATTCCTTCGCAAGCGAAACAAAGCTGAAAATACGATAAGGATTTACAAACAAGAACTAAGGCTACACCTAAAAGGTTCGAATGTTTGTTGAATAGGCAACCATTTCTTTAATCAAAACTTTGATTAAGTCGTAACCGGAGACCATAAGGTTTTAGATTCCGTAGACTAGTGCAAAAAATCTATTATAAGTAAGCTAAGTAAAAATCAAAGTTCTGTTCCCAATTTACAGATATAATTTGATGATATTGTTTTTATTTACAAACCTATCTATTTAAGTAATGCAAAGTTCTATTCTTCTTACCTAATTTTCAATCAAGCAAAAGTCACAAGTTATGCTTGGTTTAATTTATTAATCTATGTGTACCAATGTTTCAATTCATAGACTCGACAAGACTTATTGTATTTATTATGTAGCCTTATACAAAATACGCTATATAAGAATGCAAAGTTGTGAAACTCTCTGCCAGACTCCCTGTTCCCCTCGCACTATAATCCAGCGATCTTCAAAGCGAGAGTGAATCGGATCTTATCGGGTAAGCCCGCTCCATCTCAGGTCATGACCTTTGCTTACCATCAGACAAACTATTGTTAAGTGCAAACCCGTTTTAGTTAAAAAAATACACAAAATCAGATTAAAAAAATATTTCAAATAGTTGGAATTATTTTTGAGCATAAACGCGCAACGTGACCCGAAGGTAATATTCGTAACAGAAACTGCAATGGTTATCTGCATTTCAACAAAAAAGATT
Source organism: Macaria liturata (assembly GCA_964023185.1). Classification (NCBI taxonomy): domain Eukaryota; kingdom Metazoa; phylum Arthropoda; class Insecta; order Lepidoptera; family Geometridae; genus Macaria; species Macaria liturata. The sequence continues at coordinate 9,654,909 of OZ026822.1, forward strand.
ATTCCAAATATTAAATTTCACTTAACCAAACACCACCAATAAGCAAAAGCTTTCTTCTAAAAATGTTCTAACTATCATTATAGTCAGAAAACCATAGCTATTGCTGATTCTAATTTCGAAGGAGTAGGTAATCTTTTGTACTCACGAAAAGATTTCTCGCAGGCTATTTGGGCCGACACGCCTATGTAATTTGGTTTATGTCAAGAGATTCAAGATTCCCAACCAAGTTTTGGGTCGTTGTTTTCACAGTTTCCTAAAGTATGGCTTGAGAACTTTTTATACGTACCTACTGATAAAATAATGATACCTTATTCAGGTCGTACATTTGGATAATTTTTCGACTTTTTTAGTAATTAATTTTAAAATTAGTCTTTGATAACGTATGGTATATGTAGGTTATTCAAAGCAAAGTCTGTTTTAAATATTGGTGAAAAAGTTATATTATAACAACTAGCATAACTAAATGGCGTTATGTCTGACCTACTCATCAGGCAATATCAGTCCAACCATCTGAGAAGGGTGATTGGTTTAAAAACTCACATTACAGAGTTCTCAACCATTACATATTTCAATATTTGTAACTACAGCAGCCATGTGACAACTATTTCCATTTCAGCAGGTATAAGTGTACTCCACTTTCAACTATCCTTTTCTCTTATATATATTATATATATTATATATATTATATATATAATATGTTATTACCAAAAATTTTAAATTTGTCATAAATAATCAATATACTTATGTAATGAATATAATTATAAAAATATTGACGATGTTAATCTTGAAATGTGCTTCCCCTCTTAGTGAATGTAACATGACTTGATTTCAAATAAATTATTTCATTTCATTTCATTTCATTTCATTTCATTTCATTTCATTTCATTTCTTCCCTTGTATTTGTGTATCGTTTCGTTTAAATATCGTATAAAAGTAAATAATCTGTTGAGCAAACAGAAGAGTGAAGTAAGTAGTCTTTTCTAAGTATCTCTCTCTCTTTGAGTTGTATTTCCTCAAGACTGAGGGTCGTGACTCCCCCGCAGAATTAATTCGATAGGGAAGTTACTAGGGCAGATACATCGTGGTGGCCGCCCAGGTCCTTCCACGGAAGACATATGTTCTCTGATATTGTGGTCCTCAAACATTTCGGTTTCCTTACGATGTTTTCCTTCACCGTTATGCGTGTGCAAATCCAGAAATAACTTGAAAATACAAGTCAGAGGTGTAGGGCCGGACTCGAGCCAGGGTGCGTCGGGATGAAAAGCAGACGCTGGAACCGCAAAGGCACACTCGCTTTTTAAGTATAGTTGAGCATATAATAGTCAAACAAAAATCTCAAGACTTGTACCACTCGGCAAAAGTAATAAGTCAACGTCATCGGCAACCTGCGTCGATATTTTGGACAATCCCAGTTTCTTGCGCGTCAATTTTGTACATTTGTAGCGGACTGGAGAAGTTACAGATCGAAATCGGTTAGTTATCTTACTTAGGTATTTTGTGTATTAAAGATTGTTCATAGAAGTGTTATTTTTAAGTAAACTAGGTATTTTGCCAATAGTTTACGGGTTTTGCGTAGCACTAGTAAATTATTTGCAAAATAGTATAAGATATTACTTTGGTTCTATGTCAAATTTAAGTCAACATGAGATGTCTAAATATATTTTTAGTACAAACTCGAGCATATAGCCATTAGGCTGACAACCTGAAGCCTCTGTAACCGAATGTGGAACACTTATACAATGGCATGTAAAGAAAGTCGCCTAGATATTTACGAAATTAAATAAAAGTTAAACATTTATCATAGTTAATTGTTAGATCAGTGCTTAATTCTATCGATCATTAAATTTGAAACTATACCAAAGATGTAATATTTATACCGAGATAGTACCTACACGACATTTCCATCTTCTGTATTCTCTGCTCCTAACCAATTTCCCAAATCGAATCTATCTTTTGAATTGAAATCCACAGTTGATCCCGGTATTATTTTCTCACTTGAACGCTCGCTGACTCTGTTTCGTATACAAATGTTAATAACCAGGATTGTTTTCAAACATTTCTGAGGTAAAAAAATGTAAGCGAATCCACATTTTTTTTGTAAGAACCTTGATTGTATTGAAATTTATTTTTGCGTTATTAATTTGTAATGAGGCTTTGAGTTAATGTTACAAGGTGACATTGTAATGAAAATATAAGTACTAAAAGACCCTTTTTTAAATAAATTATTTAAATAGGGTCTTTTAGTTTCGATTTTTATAGGTAAATAAGTTCTTCACTGAATTCAATTTCATCCAAATTCAATAAATAAGTTCTTCACTAAATTTGAACGTGCTTGCTAAAGACTTAAACACGAAGAATGTCTAAAGAACTATTATACAACTCAATGTAAGTACTAAACCCGCCCTGTGGTTATTTAACTTAAACTTTTGTCGGAAAATTAGCGAAAATAATCATAACCGGCAGGATTCGAACATGCGTATTTCTGATTACCAGCCAGAACGCTTTAAGGCGAGTCACCAGTGAAAAAGCGGAGAAAAACGTTTCACTATATCAAATTTTTTAGGTATTTACTCCTTAATATCGGTCTTGCAAAAAATATACAATATACTTAAGGATATTGTCTGAGGAATGTGCTAATTTGTTACACGATAGGGTATACTTTACTCGATCATAAAAAATTCCAAAGACAGCTTAATGTAAAAGTCTAAATCGAATATCTTATTAATAAAATTTCTGACTTTACACATAATTTTTATAAAGAAATGTTTCTCTTTAAATACTACAGAGAACCTGCTAAAATTTGGGTTTCAACTAAAGTCCTATAATTTTGAGTTAATTATTAATCCCAAAACTTGAATATTTCCCAGCAGTTTGACAAGACGCCGCGCCGCCCGCTACCCCGTCAGTCGCAATCGGGCGCTTGCCAACGTTAGACCTGTGCCAAATTTTCTCCGCCCGTTCTTACATTCTTGCCACAGTGTAATAATTGTAAATGGCTAATAAAAAAAAAGTTAGGAAGAAATCAGTGTTAATATCTAAAAGAAGGACAGGGAAAGAGAACTATAAGAAACGGTATGTAAATTACTCCCTTTTATAGTAAAATTATGAAGTTTACTCTTTTTTTTTAAAGTAAAATTACTAAGCACGCAACAATATTTCTAAAAGTGGCCCAATTTTTTTATTCTTTATGTTTCTCCTCAGGTATATGAGAATTTTCTATAATTTTAGTTGATTTCGTAAATTTTCGTCATTACTTGCCACAGACTAAATTATATCAGTATGACCAAAAGTATGTACCTATGTACGAGTACCCTATAATTAATTAATTTAGGTCGAAAAAGCAGTCTCGAGTATCTAATACTACCAGTCCATTAGTAGAATTGCAACCTGTGAATTTCAATACTTCAACGACAGATGGGTAAGTGGATCATGTACTAAACAATAATACCATAAAATAGGCCGATCTATTTATTTTTTATATTATTTACTATTGACTATAAACTCTACAGCTGATAAAGAATGACTTGCAGAATGTGATGATAAATTATCTCAAAATAATATCAATGATGAGTGAGTATAATATTATAACATCATTAGTTTGTCACATACTACACAAAACAGAACCAAGCTGAATTTATACAATCATAAACGTAATAATTATGGTAATTTATATTTGTTGTTATTTGTTGTTACGACTGTATGTGGTCGAAATAAATAAAATAATTGCGGCAACAAAAATACATTTTCTAAAAAAAACTGTCTAACTATCACGGTTTATAAGATACAGCCTGATGACATACGGACGGACAGACAGACAGACAGCGAAGTCTTAGTAATAGTGTCCCGTTTTTTACCCTTTGGGTACGGAACCCTAAAAACAGATCCAAGCAGAATATCCAAACAGAATGTATACGATAATAAACGTAATAAATGTGGTGATATTTTTTTTGCATGTTATCTAAGCAGCGAATATACAAAGTCACGGCAATTTTATTAATATAACCTATGTATTTTTTTTCAAACAACAAACACGACTTTGTTTTATATTTATAGATATAAAGTAATAAATTATTACTTAGCTTATTTAAAACTGACAAAAATAACATTATACATTAATAGAAGGTGATCATAGTATAACAGCTGAAATATTTATACTGTGGCGTAGTGCTAACGTTACGAGAAATGGACAGCGCGCGGAGTGAGACGCGCGGGCGGCCCCCCACACCTCACCTCCTAAAATCGTAGTTCGCGCGAAAATGCCTCGCCTTAATAGCTAGGCTCCGGTCGACTAACTGCCAGGCGCGAAAATCCACATTCATTTCCAAATACCTACTTCAGACTAAGCGGCTGTTGGCGCCACTTTTGCTGTTAGAATATATCTATTACCTTAATTACTTGTCATCATTGTAAACAACATTAATCTGTATAAGTCGAATACATTTTTAGTTTTTATGCTAGTTAAATAGTAAGAGCATTTAATTAGCAATGAGATATAATATCCTTGCAAAGAGTTTTCAAACATATGTATATGATATGAAATACTGAAAACTACCAGTAAGAAGTTAAATCAAATCAGGGTTGCCACTAAATTTACCACACTTGCATGATTATTGAAATCTTCAAGTCATTGCGAAAGGTAAAGTTCTTTTTTGTGTGCATTGTGTTGATTTTGTGTATGTATTATTGCACTTACCAAGCAATATAATATATGTTTTATTATATATAGATTTGTTTTTATTATATAATATGTACAATACGTGCATTGAATCAAAGTTTTTTACAACAAAAGTTTTGTAACAAAATAGAACCATACGACTTATCACATCATAGAGTAAACCTGTCCAAATAAACAAGAGCATCAAAACAGACCTCTTTCATCAAACTTATTCTTATCTCGTTCAATAAAACACCAATGAAAGGGGGTAGAATACGGTGGAATATTCCTTCCGTCATAGCTTCCCTTCATTTGCCGTCGGTAAAGCAGAAAATAGCGCCGATGGAGGAAAAGCGCGTCGATAAAGCAGCATTGCTCTTTCATTTCCAAATTGTATCCGTAAAAGAGGCAACCGGCAGCCCTACTGAATGCAGTTATGTCTTGTTTACGTCGAGCGAGTAACTTGCATACCATCAATTTCAGACTTGTAACTAAAAAGTATCAATAAAAGTGTACACAAATCGTTATACTTATCATTGTATTGGACAACATGGAAAATATTAGGTGATACCAACAAAATACAATGTATTCATGCATAGTTGCATACCCAAAACATCAAACAATTATACTCTTATTATAAAAAACAGGCCCATACTGGCGATTTGAAAACTCAAAATGGGACAAAGAGATAATTCACTGTACTATAATTAGTCCCCGTAAGGCATGATTCGAGCTTATTTCCGACATAATTATTGACGTACTTACACGTAAGTGCTAGCCGGTTATTACAATAAAATTAATTTCGTGAGATAATTATTTACTTAAAACTTAAAGCTCGTCTTGACATTCAAGTAACTGCCTAGACAGTAGCTAGTGAAGCCTAAACCAGATATAACAGCCTTAATGAATAAAGTTCTGTTTGTCGCGAGCAAGTTTTACGATAGCGAGCATGTGCTTGTTTTCATTGGTTTCTGTTCTGCGCCACTCTGTTATAATAATCTGACTTTTATTGCTTTTTGAATAGGACGCTTGCGTCTCGTAATTGCGTTCTTGCTCTTCATATTTGTCTTGATTGCTTTACTGCACTTGCTTCATCATATATTATTTGAGTTCTTTATTATGCAATTGAATATGCGAGTTGTTTGATTAAAATATATGTACCAGTCTCTAAGTTCCTTTAAAAACTACTTACTACAATTAATTAATTATAAGGCAGTTTTAATTCTGTATTTTTATGCAGAAATTGCTGACCAAATTGGTTTTGCTTAGGTAGAATTAGGAACTAAGTAGACTAGTATAGTTTAGTATACGTACATATGTAGGGACATAAATAGTACTAGGCAAAGTACCTAAGTATTCTTAGAATAGAAATGTCTATCAAACAATGCAGCCAGGAAATACCAATAGACAACCGATTTTCTATTATTTCGAAGGCTAGGTAGCCAAGCTAGGTGGATACTAAAAAAGTCCTATCCTCATTCAAATCACATCACACACATCACAAAAATTATATCTGTATTTATCCCTTCTTCATGCTCAAACGATTGCTAAAGCAATGGCGTGTCGGAAAAACGTATTATAACGTTACTGATATGTTTAACATCAAAAATTGTTATGTAATTAATTAAATTTAACACAAATAAGACTAATTAAATATTATTCTTAATAATTTTATTGACATGTAACTGTATTTTGTTATAAATAAATTGAGTTTGAGCTTGAGTTTGAGTTGGACGGATTTGTATAAAATTAGGAATGATAATAGATTACTTCCTTTACTAACACAAAGGCTACTGTTACACAAGTAAACCTATAAGACGTTTCTAGTACATTAAAATGCATAATTTAATAAAAGATTTGTTGTTTACCCAGACGTCTCAGGCGCAAGTAGGTATATTACTGTAGCAAGGTGTTTTGTCGTCAGTAATGCATTTCCTATGTTCCCGCTAAGTGGCATCATTAAATTGCGGTGTCTGTCTCAGCAGCTTTTCCTTGACGCCAGGAAAAGTATATTTTCATTAACTATGCTTAGGCATACTTAGAGAGTGATGATAAGAATAATATTAAGATGCAGTTAATTAATCATGTTTATATGAGTTCAGGAACAAGCTTTAATAAAGTAATGAGTTGATAGACACATCTCACGATAAAACTGCCTTGAAGAGATGGCTTCATGTTATAAGGCTGCTGAATGTACGTAGGTTAAGTAATGTTTCTGAAATTATTTTGTTTTGTTTTTTCACTCTTAAGACATCATACTACTTACATACCTAAAAATTAAATCGTTTTGCTATCGATTCAAAGTATACCCAAAACTATATTTTTTCTAATATCTTATTCTGATTTTTGATCCTCTTCAGCTTTATTATATAAATAGATAGGTTTGATAATGTAGTTTTTTATAAATTAATTCTACTATAATTTGCGTTTATTATCAGAAACAGCCTACATTTTATAACCATCACCATACTTATCTTGTAAGCCATTAAACCTCCTTACAAGAACAATGAGACAACCAAACCATATTTATTTCCAGATTCGTATCCTACTTACAAACAAAACAAATTAATTTCCGCGTTTCCCATGGGAATTATCTCTTGGACCCTCGTCAGGAATCAGTAGTAGTGTCTGTGACATTAGCCTGAATACAAACGAGATGTTTCTATAGCCCGTGTTAGATACAGGACTAGTGGGTATTATTACTATTATTTGGTTGATTGGGGAAAGGGCGAGCGAGAGTGACCCGGCTTTATGTTAGGATGCATTCTAGTTCGAATCAAGCCCTATACATAATATGTTTCCTTAGTTAATCCTGTTTTTTTTAATACATTGTTTTTTAAGTTATGTGTGGATTTGCACTCGAGCCCGAAATAAACGTTGTTTATTATTTTTGTATTGTTTACTAAGTTGTGTGTATTTGCTATCGCTTAGCGGTGATAAAACATTACATTGCAAAACATGTTTGAGGACAACCAAATCCGAGAACATGTCTCTCCCGAGGAATCAATCAATCTTTATTCCCCTTCACGATCTTTAATTTGTCGGTCTTCAAGTCGAGAATAAACCGGTTTCTTCTAGGCAAGCGCGCCTATATAGATAGCGCGCGCGTAGATTATAACGTTGCTTAACATCAGGCCAGTTGTAGTCAAGCGTGAGCCTATGTCATGTAAAAAAAATACATCTTAGCGCCCATCACGATGTACTTGCCCAAGAAAATTTCCACAGTGAGTAAATTAGCCAGGAGAGTCACGATCCTCAATAATGAGGAACAAGACGCGAGGAGGAGGAGCTAGGGAAAATGGAATGAAATTATTGTGATGAAATTCATCCATTCATCCATCTAGAGAAATTAGCGCAAGGGTGTGTAGTTAATGCAATTCACTTACGAATGGTTTCTAAAAATGAAATGTTATTATAATTTAAAGCACTGTTTATTAAGACTAAAAAAATTACCGATTACATCGTTGAATATGTCATATCGGTATTTTCAGCTTTGACATATTTTCACAAATTGGGTTGAGGCAATACGTATTGATCGAATTCTAATTGGGGTCGCCAGATTTGCAAAACAAATTGATCCCATGTTTTATTTATAAAACAGGTGTATAGTACCCTCCTTTACATATATATTCAATACAATGACATTGCACTTGTAAAGGACAGATCTTCGAATTACACGTTTTCATTAAGATTTATTATTCATTGTCAACTGATATAATAATTACTTGACATTTACTTCAACATATGTAAATACCACTACTGTTACCAATCTGAGCGTATGAATTTAACTTCTGGTACTTCTAGTTTGCAGATTTTCTACCTGTACGTTTGCTGTCAGTTGAGAACACTCATTATTTCAATAGAAATCATTGCTTAATTTCTATATTTTTATATATAATACAAATAATTATGATAAACAGAAATAAGCTCTGTTAAAAAACAGTATTAAATGAAGAATGAGGACTATACACTCTCTCAGTTTGTTAATAAACAATTAATAATTAATTCTATTACTATTTTATGTCAATGTCAGACTGAACATCAAAACAAGCATTTATTTTTCTCTTTCTTCTTTTTATGTCCAAGCATGGAAATAATATATAGTACAGAGAGGGATGAAATAAAAAATCCTTGTGTCCAAGATACCGAAAATACTATATAAAAAAAACATTTATTTTTGTACTAACATTGCCTTTTGGCGTTACCTAGGTATAATAGATTATATTGTCATGTATTTGTGTTTTAAAAGTGTCCAGTGTACGAAAATCCAGTAAATAAATTGTACCACTAGGATTAAAATGTATACTAATGTCTTGTGTTGTGCTAGTTTAATATAATATTATGAATCAATAAAGACCTTTAAATTGAATTGAAATTCGGTATAATATCCATTAACAAAGTCAATACGTTTATTTTGTGTCCGTCTTCATATTGTTTTTTATCTTAATACTCTTCTTTGTAGATTTATTTAATAAAAACTTACAAAACAAATTTTACTATTTAAAAATAAAAACTTAATTAATTAATACCTAACTTATAAACTAAAACTTTTAATAAACTTAAAACACCTGTAAAAAAAGTATAATCAATATTATATTATATTATTTATTAATATTATATTATCTTAATTAACATAGGTCATTATACATACATACTTACTAGAACTAATTGACAGACAGGTCTGTGTTCAATAAGTATTGTTTAACTTAATAATTAAAATGAAATGATAAACATAATTGTCATCATATAAATAACTATTAAGTCGTCTAATGTATAAATTGTCCGATGCTTGTTTGTCTTCTAAGATGATGAATTAGGATATCCTTCAGCGTATCCGAAATCGTACTGACCTACAAGCATAGAAACATTTTAAAATTTTATTTCGTTGAGAAAGCAACAAAGCATAAGTATTATTTTCAAATTTTACTACTAATACACACACATGTATTAGCATAACATAAAGTAATACATACCATGTATAAACTTAAAAACAATTTTTTTTTGTGTTTTCTCTACCGATACTTTAAGCATTTTTTTATGTTAGTCAGTCAATCATTTAGAGTTTAAATCTTGCCGAATTAAACATTACTTTTTGTTTCTACTTTCTACTTTACTTTTCACACAATTAGTATATTGGCGAACTTATTAAGAGACACTTCATGGTGTCTCTAATAAGATCGTTGCTAATTAACTAAGCCGATAAATTAAATAAACCAATATATGTGTTAACATAAGACATAGTACTAAAATTAGCACAACAGCATGTTACTTACCTAATACATCTTGATTTTGAAACATAACGTTTTCACCTAAAAAGATTAAAGAATATTAATAAATAACTAATTTATAGTAGTTTTTTTTTTGAGTAAATAATTTAACATTCAATGCTAAAATAGGTTTGATAACTTAAATTTTTGAGCCACATTAATTGGGCTGTTGTCAAATGTAAATCTTTCCAACGTAAAAAAAATATACTAAAATTAATATAATTAACCAGTAAATCGTTCTAATAGCAAAAATCAATTTCTTGTTTTTTTTAAATTCGACTTACCAATAATAATATCATTTTGATTATTTGGACCGATTTTTAATTTCATTGATACATTGAGACCGTCTGTGTAAACTGCCTGAAAAAGGAGACAAATAAAATATATTTTAGAAATAGATCGATCAAAACAAAAATAAAATTTCCACATACATTTATCACACTACTTAAAATAAGGCCAAATAACACATTGCGAATCATAATTTCAGATTGTTTTGACAACATATATGTTCCGTAGAAACTATTGGACTGAATCCTCGAGCATCAATCAGCGGAGTTGACAAGTAATGAGCGAGTGGGACAACTATATCAAGAAAACCTAAGAGCAAAAGAGACAGGAATCGGATTTTGTCTTTGTCTAAATTTCACTTTTTGTTTCGTTGGTCATTACTCGGTAGCGCCCAACATGGCAGTTGCGTGAAAAATATTTTTGCTTTTATATGGTGATTACGAGTGCTAAGTGTGAAAAAACTTGATTTACATAGTGAATTATTGAAGAAAATTTCATAGAACATGGTGATTTGCTATGTAAAAGGCTGTAAGAGCCGTAGTGAACGGAAAGATGAAAATATATCCTTTCATACGTAAGTACGATACTTTTACGACAATGTGACTTGATTATGACTAATTTAGGAGCAATGAGAGCCCTGCTTTATTGAAACGCTATTTATATGGATTATAAATAGTAAAATAAGACTAAAAACATAAATTGTTTTTATGAGATTACTCGGCTAAATTTAAAGTATAGTAAACTGTTTTACTCGCAAAGCGTTTGTCAAACATAGTTGTCATTTTGCAGTATTTTGAATTTGATCGGGTTAAACGGTTTTTGGTGATACCAGTTTCGTTTTGGCAATTTACCCAAGAAATTAAGGCAAAATATTTTTTTATAAAGATGATTTGAGTCGAAATAGGCATAGCAAAATATAGGCATATCACTCTGCAAAGAAGCACTACAATAATGACAAAAAAAAACATTTAGATTTTTTAATTATATACCACATATATATTTATTTTTATTTATATAGATTTCCGATGGATTTCCGATTTTTCAACACGTCCTGAGGATGCCACGTGGAGAGGCGAAACCCGTGTCGACGAGAATATCTTGCCGAAGGAGAACTACAAAACTTGAAGACACAAGGTACGGTGTTGGTAAGATCTTAAGAGCCACGGAGGCCACTTTGGTTAGGAGGAGAGGTGTGGCGGTAGTATATGGAGGAACACACCAAAAAACCATCAAGTTTGTTGTTTGAAGTCGGTTATGGAGCAGTCGCAGCGGAAAATCACTATATACATATTTTTTCCAGAGTTCCATAAATAAAGTACTCTGAATTGTAATGAAAAACAACGTAATCTGAATTTAAATAACAAAAAAAATTGTTAAGAAAAATACAAAAATAAAAGTTAAAAATGAAGTACATGAATTTATATATTCCAAAGGAAAATTTCTGTTATTTGTAATATTCATGTACAGTTTTAGTTAAGACGTTTTGTAAATTTGTAGATATGTTTAAGTAGTTTTTTTTTAATATTCTTACTTTAAACCAGAAAAAATATTAACAAATTATTTAAGTAGTTGGTTATTACTTTATTCTTTGTTTTTTCAATGTAAATAGTTTTCCTTGAAATAAATATACATATAGTTATATGTGTGTGCCATTTTTATATGAGTCCCTTTTTCAGGTGATAATAATGATTACGTACAACTTTTATACGTGTGTGTATGTGTGTAAGTATGAACAAAAGTAGGGGAATTTTTATGACTCTGGCAGCCCTGAGTTTCTACGTCATTTGTCGTCGTCCCTTTCGGGTATACGCGCTTTTTCTGGTCCACAGGATTGAACGTCAAAGGACTGAATACAAATTGTGACACCTAAAGACAATTTGTCAAGGTAAAACTATGAATAGGTGTTACTAATTATGGAGATAATACATCATTACAGTTCATTCCACACATCATAACACACCATATCAAATCATTTTCATAGGTCATAGACTTTTTTACCAGAACCACTCGCACGACTCGTAAACACATTTCGCCATTTTAATAGATAATTAAATCCCTAAACCTCTCACCCCACGTTGTAGATGTTTTGTGAGACATATCTTTTTATATCAAGCTATATAAGCTACAATTAAGCCAAGCATCTAAATGATTAATGCATCTAGTAATCCCCGATCAGTTTCATGGAAATGTAATAGCAGTAAATAAACCACAACTTTGCCGCAACAAAAAGAAACCGCAAACTTATCTCCTCCACCACCTGGTTTTAAATTGAACTTGTATTGGACACTTCAGGTTTTTCCACTGAATGAAATAAAAAGCGCTTGAATGTCTTTTAATTGGGCTTGCAAGCCACGGGAGTTGCAGCGCTTTATTGCTAGTTTCCAGACTGACAAAGTGGATGCTTGGGAATAGATACATTGCGGTTACAGTGTATTATTAAATATGGTAGGAACAGTATTGTTTTCCGATTTATTATTTGCACTCTATGCTTACCTTTAAACACATTTGCATTATTATCCTGAGGCCTAATTTGCTTCAGGCACATGACACAGAAGTACGGGTGCTTTAGGTTAGATGTCTGTGGTTCAAGGTTCGTTATACCTATTCTAGAAAAGTTACAGATACAAGCAGACCTATTTTTTTATTGGTACATTTTTGTTATCTAAATAAATTTGTATATTTTACAAAACGAAAAAAAAAACAATATATGACCAATAATAGTAGTAATATCAAGTATTTATTTTCAGTTTTTTGTACTTTAAAGCAAGTGTACGACCTAACCCTTATCTTGCTTTTCTAAAATTATGCATATTCATATTATGAGACACTTTGGGTTCATATGGAGTTCTAGGTAACTAGTTTTATATCCCATAGTAGCCCCCGTACAGGGGCTCTCAAACTTGCTTGTACAGTCCATTCAAAGAGTCTATTTATATAGAACCTGAAATTAATTTGATTCGCATTTGTTTCAGTTCTAGTTAGTTATTTTGATTTAATTTTTTAGTGACAGTTAAAATCAGTTTATATGATAGTAAAATTGTTTACAAAATGATACGAAAAAATCAATCCTTATCATTATTGTTGTTAAAAAGAACTTTACATGGCATGGTGGTTCAGAAACTTTCGACACTTGGGCTAGTCACTCGAAGTAACCTAATGAACTTAAGATTTACAAAGAAAGTAAACATTGCATGGTCTTGTCTGACCAAACCCGTTCCAAAATAAAGAATAAAAGAAAGATGTACATATGTTATTTACTTTTACATTTTCTGTACTAACTTCTTACTAAAATTATGACAGATATAATTAAAACTTGGCTTTATAATAAAGTCTTAAGCTCTCAGCTCCTATAGCCAGCTAGCTATCATTTGTCAATATGTTTGTTAGTAACTGGCAAGTTGCCAGACGTTGGAGGGTGCTCGATGAGTTTGCCAAACTTGAAGCCTGCGTGAAAAATAGCAGAACAGTAAGGCAGTTGTAGATATTGCATAAAAATCTAGAAATTGGTAAAGAATGCTTCTGTGTTGTTATAATGATATAGTTTATGACGTCATTTCAATCATTTGCGGTACCAAATGACGTCATAAACGATAGCAATTGTAGTTCACTCTTAGGCAGTAGGCCCGCGGGTTCTGTTGTACATCATCATCCGCAGCCCTTGGGATCCTACAGCTAGGTATAGGCCTTCCTTTGTATGTGCAATACGCTTGCTTATAATTTGCTAAGCAGATATCTGCTGTACATAAACGTAATTACTCGTGACGTACTAATGTTTTACTCTTTTATCCATTTAATTATCAAGGAGATATTATGAATAACTGAAGATCTGATACGTTTTAATTTTGAGTCATTGTAACTCGTAATTCGTGAAATGTAAACAAAGTGCTGTATATTGCAGATTGCAACAGAGTTTCCTTTTGTTCATTCGGTATCTTAAAACATTATTTACTTTCCATCTTAATTATTTTTCAATCTTAGGTACTGACTAACCATTAACTGTGTCTTTAAGCCTAGATAGGCAGCAACAATCCGAAAAACTTAGGCTATATTAGGCAAAGCTGAAAACTTTACCTATTAGATGCTTAGAAACGCCCGAAATAGCCTGTTAAAGTTGGTAAAGTATCAGATCTAATAAAATCATTCTATTTATAGGGCAATTAAGTTATGTAAGTGTGGCTCGGTGGTAAAATATCCGTCTTAAGCAAGTTCTATTCCGACAACTGACTTATTTTACTAATTTCAAAATTGTATGTACAGGTTGCATGTCTATGTCAAATCAAAATTAATTTTAATATTGTTTTGGTGGATCATTTTTGTAAAAGTAAATTTATGTAAATTTTGTAAGCAAAACTTTAGCATTTGATATTCCTATGGAAATATTTTGCTTGAAATTTATAGTTCATGAACTTAGGGACGCGAATGATTGAAACGAACCGTCTGAATAAAACCAAGTGAGCGCAAAGAAGTTTTTCTTTGCCTTGTAAATTATTGGAATTAAATTTCTAGACCTGGTTTTACTCTCCACCCTTTATAGCTTCGCGTTAAAGTTTTCGATTACTGCTGGTTCTTGTTTAGATAGAGGTAGGTATGAACCAATCCTTTTAATTATTTCTGGGAATATATTAATATCTCTAATCGATTCTGAATGTTATTTAATAGATACAATAATAGACTCGTATATCTCTAATTTTATAGCAAATAAAACAACATTTATAGCTACCGTACTTGATCCGAAAAGCTTGCGCGTAGCTGTAGGTTTGCGTGTAGGTGCAAAATTGTGTGAGCCTCATCGATGTCCTTGCGTCCAGAACGTGGACATGTCCGGACGACACGGGTTGGCCTGTGTGAAGAGTGCCGGCCGACTTTATCGTCACTGGGTGCTCAATGATTTAGTCAGGCGGGCACTCTCCACCGCTGGCATGCCTTCGGTGCTTGAGCCGAGTGGGCTCTCACGTGACGACGGCAAGAGGCCAGACGGCGCTACTTTAGTACCGTGGTGTCTCGGGCGCCCTTTGGTCTGGGAAGTCACGTGTGTAGACACCCTAGCGCCGTCTCACGTCAGTGCCTCCGCTCGTAGCGTCGGGGCTGAAGCACTACAGGCCCAACTCGGGAAACAACGAAAATACTCGCAGATTAGCGCAAATTATGAATTTTTTGCGCTATCTGTTGAGACTTTGGGCCCGTGGTCTCCGGACACAAAATTATTTGTTAAACAGATAAGCAAACGTTTGGTCCTTGCCACAGGAGATCTCAGGGCTGGCAGCTATTTTTCTTAACGATTGAGTCTTTCTATTCAAAGAGGAAATACTGGCAGTATTTCCTCTCATCATCCTGGCATCCTGGGATCCCTGCCGCACAGCGACAACATGGACGGTGTGCTGAATTTTTTGTAAATATTTGATTGTTTTTTGTTACTTTTTCTGTATATACTTGTGAAATATATGTAAATATTAGTTAGTTATTGGCAATAAAATTGTCGTTTATTTACAAACGATATTAATCTTAATATCATAGTACAAAATTTAATTACACATACAAGCGCTTTTAACTTTTAGCTTGTGTCATATCTTATACCGTCCATACCAAGGTTCCCATTTTCTGCTCCTATGTAAAGAAATATTTTGCATAACTTTTTTTTACATGGGATTAGGTTTACGTTTGACCACAGCCGGCCTGATGTTAAGCATTGCTGCAGGCTAAGGTGTAACTTGCTTTGTTTTTTCAGCCTATTTATGGCCACATCCAGTATGAATTTTACTTCCAGCCCAGAGTGAGTGAAAAGCGTCCGTCTCGGCATTTGAATGGCAGTAATTTGTTTTTAAACTCGTTGGGTCGGAGTGCTAAACTCGGTGCTGAATGCATGCGTTTAAGAAGTTAGATTGAGAGAGCTCGCCTTAATGTGTGAACACGAGTTATTGTCGCGAAGTTAAGGCTTTCTTAACTGCTTAGGTATAGACGTAGTACAGCTAATATATGTATAGACAGACTTTAATAGATTTTGCTCTTAATTACAATTTTTTGTTATGAACATTTACAAGTTAGAGTTTTTTTAACTGCTAAGGTATTGATGTAGTACGTATGTAAATACATGTACAGAGAGACCTTAATATATTTTGCTTCTTAATCATATTTTTTGTAGCAACAACATCAAATTTGTAATATAAAGCCAGCGAGAAGCAGTCGCGTCGGAATAACTCTACATATTTACAAATTAATTATTTGATCAACACTTTCATCTGCAATAGATTTTCCGCAAAGTAATGCCTGATGAAATCTTTCAATATTTTTACTGATAATATATTTTTTTTCGAAAATTTCTAATATCGTTGAACATAGATTATTGATGAGATGCGTTAGTTATCTGAACTCTGTGCACAAGATTCTTTGTTTTTTTTTAAACAAGAGAATTTGTTAAGCCACATTGCACTCGGCCAAGTCAAAGTTCTATGTCGAAGAAACAAACAGTAAGTTTCAATGGAATAATACTGTTCTAATTTAACTATAAATCTTGAAGTTTACATATCGCGTTGCACACTCAAGACAAGTAATTCAAATATTTAAATAGCTTTACTAAGCATTTGTCTGATTAGTAGATTATTCTATCAAGATTATAGGTTTCTATTTTGTATCTGTGCGCATTTGTCTACATTTAAACATCAACAAAAAACAGAACTCAATTACCCTGAAGTAAAATTACAAAAAAAAAAACTTTTTAGATACATGCATGTTATCTTAGGTTATATGACAAAAGTCATCATAAAAGTAAAAGATATCCATTTTGCCTGAAACAAATCGTCAACACATCCCGGTTCGTGGAATAATCCTATTAGGCATCCAGGGAAGCTATAGTTTTTGTTATTTATAGGCATGCTAAGATTATATTTACTATAGAAATGTAGCTGAACCAAAAAATATTTAATGATATGGTCAACCACCAGCGCTGCGATTTGTGGCTAACAGAGAGCAACTGCGACCAAGCTTTAAGTTGTTTTCAGCATTGTATGGGAAAGATGAAATGATGATGTGACAATTTAGATATATTTAAATTTTCACTGTTTTATATTTACCGTAAGGCATGATTAAATTTTGTTGTAATAACCGGCTTACACTTCGAGGCGGCCAACCGGGACGCGCGTGCTGACTCGATCTCCTAATGATGGAAAGTTTTCCGAAACTTGTCGAGCTAATTTTCGACGTAAGTGATAGCCGGTTATGACAACTGAATTTATATTTAAATTTTATTTGATACAATTCAATTCAATTCCTTTATTAGCTTAAATGTATTACATTTATCCTGTTAAGAGGGGAATAGTAGCTAGCGTAGCTAAAATTAAAACTAAATATTTTAAAATCTAAAACTTAATATAAAATTTAAAATCTTAAACTAGTACCTATGTGTACAATATTTGCCCTAATATACAGCTATTGTAATACATTATGTAATTGTATAGATAATATTACAAATAAATGATTGTAAAATGACGAGATATAATGTAATTACCAATTTCTGTAACATTTAGTTCTTAAGTTGGAATTTCAATTTATCAATAAATCTATCTAATGTGGAAGCATTTTTGGCGTGATGCTTGTGAAGTGTTACAATTCCATAGTGTCAAATATTCGTAGTAGGTAAGCCTCGAAGTTGTTTGATGGATCCCATTTCTAGATCACAATGCCCAAGTTTTGCTCGGTATAAATAAAAAGGAATAAATAAAAATGTTTTCCGATATTTTGCTGTTGTTAATCCATTTACGAGGTCTAAATGGTTTGTTAGTGAATTATGAAGCCTTTATGGTCTGACCTTTTTCACATCCAACGACGAAGTAGTATTTCTAGGTTACATAATATTAGGTCGCTCCTAACGTTTAGACGACCGAGCACATTTGTATCAACTTTTTGTACAGAAAAAAAAAGTATCCATATGAATTAATTATAATGAGTAAATTTTACAGCTAATTTATATTAAATATTTTTTATATGCCTTACTTATATAAACAATGTTTGTAATTATTAAAAATAGTATATAACAATAGGTAGAATATTAGTTGCAAGGTTTTGTGTATATACCTACATTTAAATCTGTGAAGTTATAAATAAATATATTTCTTTCTTCGTTCTTTCTTTTAAATTTTGATAAATTTAATTTGCATTTTATTGAAAAGTCTAATTATAAAAGAATCATACATGGTTTGTTTGGTCAATTCGCACAAAATCTGAGGACAAGTGTCATACGTGGAATAATCTTGTGCAAGTATTGGTTTTTGACAACCCCCAATCACTTTACTATTAATCACGTGGATCAAGAATAATGAGTAATGAGGATGCTCCTCAAGGAGGAGGAGGAACCTATGTAAAACTTTATCCAACTTTCAAAATGTGAAAAAACTTAAATTTTATGAATAGATTCCGACAAGCAGACAGTGGTAAACTTCGCGGAAAGCGAGAATCAACGGCTGTAATTCTGTAAAATTTGGTGAAAGTATAGTAGATTTCGTTGTTAAATTATAATTAAATATCCTGTGAATTCTATCGCAGACGCTTTGATTTGTATTCAAGGTGTATTATAATAATGATAATATTCAAGAATACTTAGGCTTGCCTTCAACATTTTTAATAATAATAAAGGCAAAGGCTTCGATACAAGGATTTCCCTATAACGTATAATACGTTTAATAGTATTATTATATTATTTTCTATATTTTTTTTTAAATAGTGTATGTACAAAGGCAAATAAACACAAAAATATTTTATATTCTCAGTTTCAAAATAACCTTTTGCCCCATTCTTTCACAACCTATGTATCTGAAAATTATCCGCACCCACCAATATCAGATTAGCAACTGAAACTCGAAAAAAGCAAGCAGGAACTACGCACGCCAAGTTGAAAGGTAACAGCTGCACTGACAAGTTGGCAAAAACTTGCCAAGTTGGGGAATTTGCACAAGTTCGCTACACTGTCCTTCCGGCCTGACTTTACTTGCTACGAGGAACTTAATAAAGGCAAAAAGAGGGATCTTGGTAAACATAGATAGAAAATAGAGAATTCTTTATTGTAACACACGCAATAAAATAAAATCTGCGCAGGACCGGGACGAGTGGCGTACAAGAAGAGAAGCCTATGCTCAGCAGTGGGAGATAGCAGGCTGATAATGATGATAATGATGAATAAAATAAAAAATACAAAGAAAGAGATTAAAAAATCTTATACTTATGCCACCTTACCACCAGCGGCGGCGTTATCGCTTAAAGCGATCTCTTCCAGGCAACCTTTGGATGGAGAGAAATAAATACAGGATTATAACGGAGGACGTGGTGACAACAGAAAGAATTGAATTAATAATTGTTTTATTAATGTTATTTTTTTGTTTTGTCAATGAATGAGTAAAAAATCAATAATTTTTGGTTGCGTAACTATCGTAACCGTTAATCTTTGGTTCAAATGCGATTGAATAAAAAAAAACACTTCGAAGAATCAAATATGATTCTGAGTTCTGTTTAATTGTCTGGCCTTTAGCCTGGCTGATTTTCAGTGTCAAATCTTCTAGAGGTTCTTTATAAATCTGTAGATATAGGGCTATAGTATGTCAATGAATTTAAGTGCATATAAATAGTAATCTTATAAAAAATACATTCAAATAACATTCCCCACACAGAGCATGGTCTAAAAGAGCACGTTTTGCTGTAATTAAGATATTAAAGAGCGGAGTGTTTTAAGCTGTTTCAAGCACTCATTTGAAAGCGTAAAAGCCTTGAGTTTTCAGGTTAAGTCTGGTACAGGTGATATTTTTGTGCTGAATAATCTGAATTTAAGTCTAAAGTTGGGTACTAATGTGGTCTAGTGAATTAGTACGTTTTTAGTAACAGACCGTATGGATAAGATCAATTTTTTCATTGGGCTCTGACTAAACGTAACACAGTATAACGACCAACACAGTATATTTTTTTATATATAGATTGTAATTACCAACATTTTAAAATATACTATGTTGATAATTACTGAAGGTCCGTCAACAAGTAATCCAATCTAAAAAATTACAACTGTTAAAGGCTACATTACACACTTGCCTCGAACATAACTACATACCTACATATTTACTAATATACGAGTACATAGGTTCGAAGTCTGCTGGATTTCAAGTCTCAAGAAACATGGTAAAACTCTAGCAATCATGGACAAATCCATAGCAAACTGTGTTTCTTCCGTTATTGTGCTTTAAAATAAATCTGTATAAATAAAATTTCATCCTTATTTCCTGTGAAAATTGTCATAAATGAATATATTCCGGAACTTT
Source organism: Macaria liturata (assembly GCA_964023185.1). Taxonomy (NCBI): domain Eukaryota; kingdom Metazoa; phylum Arthropoda; class Insecta; order Lepidoptera; family Geometridae; genus Macaria; species Macaria liturata. The sequence goes on from OZ026822.1 coordinate 9,675,410, forward strand.
GAATATTTCCAATGAACTGATTAACGTAGTGCTGATATTGTGCAATACAATGAGTACATTATTTTCATGGATTACCTGATATAGATATAGCTTTATAATTATTATTAATTTCGATCTCGTTTAGTTGTTATTTCTTTGAGGTGCATGTGTGTACTATTTGAGGTTTTGCTAATATGGTTGTTAATGTGTGTTGTGTGGTGTTATGAAAATATCTGAGACCTTTTTAAGGTCCTGAAAAATCAGTTTCACGTCTAACATTGACATGCTTTACAATCTATTAAAAAAGTGGTAAAATAATCAAACATTTTGTCATCTATTGTGTGGTGTATAATATCTGTTGTGAAATATGCCCTGTAAAATTTTTCGTATACTTTGAAACTATAGTAAGTCATTTTAAAGTTTTTTAAACAAGAACGAAACGACGACACCTTGCGTCAGTTACGATGTTTTTGCCAAGTAATTGAAATTGTTCTTGCGCGAAAAAAAATCACCGTGTTTTACAGAATTTAGTTGATGTAATCCATGTCTCCCATCTACCTCAGCCCCGTAAATCAGGGTGGCAATATTCCGCATCCACTGCGTCAGCGCGCCTGCATGCGATACTCTCATATTGTACAACGATAGCTTCCTCTCCGTTAAACCGATTTACGAGTTGCTCGATCAAGTGTTTTGACCTTTAGTTACATTCAGGCGCTATTTCTGGGAAATTGATGGTTGTATCGATATATTATATTTCTGGAGAAATTCGGGTAGCATTGATATTCCATGATATTCTATATATTATATACTAGCTGTGCTCGCGACTTCGTCCGCGTGGAATAGTTACTTTGGGCATCATATTTATTTTTGCAAACAACCTCTTCAGCTTTATAAATTATATCCGTTACCCACGACTTAAACCGTTTTCGCAGCGCACTCAACGGAAGCCCTCATTGATGAATATTTTTATTGTTTCTTCGCTCCTATTAGTTGCAGTGTGATGTTATATAGCCTAAAGCCTTCACCGATAATAATAACCTTTAAAAATATTTTTTCAATTCGGATCAGTAGTTTCTGAGATTAGCGCGTTCAAACAAACAAACAAACTCTTCAGCTTTATAATATTAGTATAGATCTGTGTTTTGCATACACTTAATAATTCAATATAGGCAATAGGAGTATATTCACGTGTGACAGTGACTGTGAATAGCTAATGAAATATATAAATTCCGATAGCACCAAAATATTGTTTGTGTTTGTTCTACAACTTTTGGAAATTCGTGAAAAAAAAATCAGCTGTTCCATACAAAAGTATGGAAGATATTCGACAAAATGTATGGAACAGCTGATTTTTTTTTCACGAATTTCCAAAAGTTGTAGAACAAAAGTTGTTGGTATAGATGTACTAAAGCCACCCTTAAAAGGTTATGCGTTAGTTACCAGTTACCCTGTATACGAAAGATAATTTATATTTGTCAATGTTAAACGAGTCAGACTCGTGACATGTTAATAAGCTACTTTGTGAAAAGACATAATGGCGATGAGCAGTGAACATTTTAGAATTAATCCACTTGTGATTTACTGGCAAAAATGTATAAAAATTAAGTCAAATTGACATGTTTTGAATTGAAGTTAGTCTGATAATCAGCTGTTGCTTTTTTCCTAGCTAGACTATGCTAGATCGTAACGATTTTAAATTTTGTTTAAAAATGCAAAACAATAGGAATGCACAAATTGCTGATCAGTCAATATTATATAATTATAAACTATTTATTTATAGTTATATTAATTACTAGTGGACGCCCGTGGCTTCTCTTGCATTATTTCAGGATGCCTATGACACTCGCAAAGACCTCATACTACCAAAAATCATGATGACCCGTTCAGCCGTGTTCGCATGATAAGCGTTCAAATAAACAGAAAAAAATATAGAAATTGTTGGAACGTGTTCGGCTATCAATTCAAAGTACCTCAAAAATGATATTTAATCATCTTAATATTATGTTCTAACTTATACATGCTATTCTACTTCGAGACGTATCTTACACTTAATGTATGTGTTGATAAATAGATAATTACTGTTGAGTAATTATGATTTATGCTTACAATATGTGAAGGCGTGCCAAAAGTGCCACCATTAAGAGTTGTTTGAAATTTTGCGGGTTTCAACCAACGGAAGGCTACAAATTCGCTATCACATTTTCATTATGAAGGGCTTTTCATCAGTAGGTACTGTAAGTGATCTATATATCTGTACGTATATATCTAAAAGTAATTATGATAATGCTATATACAGCTAAAATAACTATAAGTTTAATTTTATTCAATGTAATTTTAATTAGTAATTTTTTTTGACGAGACATGACTGATGCCAACACCTTTTTTTTTTTTTTTTTTTTTTTTTTTTTTTTGACCCAGGAAAACCCTTTAAAGGTACCACTCGACCCCGGGGAGGGCGAGTGGTTATGTGGGAGTCTCCGCCAGAAGGCCGGCATACCCACTAAAAACCTGGGGTGTTCCACCTCTGCATCGCGATCAGGGCCCCGAGAGTGCGATGCATGCGTCCGCAGCCCTGGCGATGCTGGCCCGGAATCAGGCCCCGTCTCGGGGAGCTTTTGCTCGTCCCTCTAATGGACGACGTGTCAGAACACGGGACACGTCGTGCATCCTGTGGGGACTCAGTCCTAAGGGCAACAGGTTCCCCGACCTGCCGCCCGGAGTCCCCTCTATGGAGGTCGGCGGTCGTGCGCCAAGCGCCGCCCTCCAACGCGCCTCCTGCGCAGGGAGTTTGGCTCCGCGAACCTCTCCCGCGCGCGCTCCGCCTCCTCCTTCAGTGCGAGAACTTCTTCGCAGAAGTCTCGCACCGCGTCCCAACCAACGTCGCTCTCGACCATCGCTTTCGCAACGGCCGGGAGCGACAGCCTCCGGTCTATGGCAGCCACGAGCCGCGCCCTCTGTTCCTCCCACGCCGAGCACTCCACGAGGGTGTGCTCCGCCGTGTCCTCCGGGTCCCCGCAATGGTGACAGGCTGGTGTCTCCTCCCTCCGCACAACCCCGAACAGGAATCGGCCAAAACAGCCATGGCCTGTCAGGAGCTGCGTGACACGGAAGGAGAGAGACCCGTGCTGCCTCGCCAACCACTGCACGAGGACAGGGCGGATTGCCTCCACCGTCCGCACACCCGCGGTCGGCTCTTCGAGCCGCCGCTGCCACCTTTCGATGGCATCGTCCCGGGCTTGCTGCCGTAGGCGCCGCACCTCCACGGGCAGGGGGTACCCACCCCGCTGCTTGGCGGCCGCTAGCACCCGGTATATCCGGGCCATCATTTCGGCGTCTATGTCCCATGGGACAGAGCCTGCCAACACGCAGGCCGCCTCGTACGAGACGGTCCTGTAGGCTCTTGCCGCCCTGATGGCCATGAGCCGCTGCGGCCGCCGTAGAAGCCGAACATTTTCGGACTTCAGGTCCTCCGCCCATATGGGTGAGCCGTACAGCGCCATCGAGCGTACCACCGCTGTATAGAGGCGGCGGCACGCGACGCTAGGCCCACCCAAGTTCGGCAGAAGGCTGCCGAGGGCAGCGGCTGCCTTTGTCAGCCTCGGGGCCAGGCGGCGGAAATGCTCCCGGAAATTCCATCGGCTGTCGAGGACGAGTCCCAGGTACTTCATCGTACCTCCGACGCCGATGGTAGCACCTCCCACCACCAACTCCGCCCCCGTAGGCGGTCCGTTCCGAGGGCCGTGAAAACACAGCGCCTCGGACTTTTCGAGGGCCACCCGCAGCCCAAGGCGCCTGATGCGCGCCACCACATTCCCGACACCCGCCGTTGCTAGTTGCGCGGCCCTCCGGTGGTCCCGGCCTCGCGCCAGCACTAAGGTGTCGTCGGCGTTACACACCAAGCTGACCCCCCTCAAGCAGCCACCACGGAGAACCCAGTCGTAGCCGATGTTCCAGAGCAGGGGCCCGAGTACGGAACCCTGCGGAACACCGCACGACATTTGCCACCTGCCCCACTCGCCCCTCATCGGAAAGACAATAAATCTATCCGAGAGGTAGTCCGCGAGGATCCGGCGCAGGTAGGCGGGAACCCCATGGTACCGCAGTGCCTCCTTGATACAGCTCCAGGGGAGGGTATTGATGATGCCAACACCTATTATCATTGTAATAAGTTAGTTGTAATTCTGTATGTCAATAAAATCTATCTATCTATCTATCTATAGAGGGTCAAAATCTGTAACTGACTCTGCAACTACCTATATCGATAACTGAACACGTTTCAGGCGTTGTTTTCAGCGTACAGTCCTTAGTTGAATAACCAAAAAGTGGCATTCCATTTTGGGCGCTTTCGTGGGTCATAGATCCCCGCTGTTTGTGTAGTACGGCGGTCGTTAAGCCCTGTCAGAGGCCCTTCGGGCGGCTTGATAAACTCTGGACACCAGAGTTGGCCACTGTCATTCGATAAGAAGAAGAAGCCGTATTAATTTTTTTTTTGTCTGTTTAGTTTATACATATGTTTATTTAGTTGCGTATCACACGAAAACGGCTGAACGCATCTTTATGATATTTTGTATGTAGGTAGGTACATAGGTAGATAAGTTCATGAAAATTAACACTTGTCATATGAGAAATAGCCAACCGTTTATATTTGGTGAATGTATTTAAAATTTACTGAAATATAAATATGTTTTTTACATTAACTACGTGTTGCTACCTTCCTTGGTCATGTTGGGATGCCTTTTGTTGGATGAGATAACAACGAGTTGGGTATGTCTAGATGCGAGTAGACTGTATTTTTTCATTGGTTGCGTACGGCCGGCCGGCGTGCGGTACGTTAGTCGGGTTTTGTCGTTCTGTCGCACGGGCTGCCCCCTGTCGTCGTTGGCGGGAACCTCTCACGTTGGTCGACCTGTCCCGCCGTTATGTTGGTAGCGGGATGTGACGCTCCAACACTACGAAATCAGAAGACCTATGTGATTTTATGTTTACCAAAAAATTCTGTATATACGAGCTATGACAGACATATGAGGTATTTCTTAGACCAAGTGATTTATTCCACCAACTGGAACATCTCAACGCACCCCAGTACTAGACCGGAGCTGGCTTTTAAAGAAAAATGTCTTTAATGGAGCGGAATATCCTCCTTAAGATTGATAGCTTCGGTATACAATACAGCTTCGTATCGTAGGTGATTCTAGATTATTCTGACTTAGCTTGCAATTCAAGTACTTGACATACTTATGATGTATTATGAGTAATATGTAGATACCTACTTATGTTTTTGGATATAGTTTATTTTTGATCTGAAATCGGAATCTTGATCGAAAATGATTAAATTCAGTTATGTAAACGTCTTAGGTATAGCTGCGGTTAGAGGTCACCCACCAATGCGGTGGGTTGACGACATCAAAATAAACACGGGGAGCACCTGGATTCAATCTGCGCAGGACCGGGACGAGTGGCGTACAAGAAGAGAGGCCTATGCTCAGAGTGGGTGATAACAGGCTGATGATGATGATGATAATGATGATAGCTTCAGTACACAAAACAGCTTCGTATCGTAGGATATTCTTGATTATTTTGTCCCAGTCTGAGCTTGTGATTCACAAGTGTTTGCCATTATACTTATGTAGTACTTACGTAGGTATAAGGTAACTAAACAATAAGTATTTATTTATTACTCATCTGAGTAAAATATATATCTCACACATCTGTGTGAGATATATATTTTTTTGAAAATTGTCTGGTTTCATTTACTCGTCGTTCTTTGTTTGTTCTAAAATTTTATTTAAACAGTTATTTTCTTTTAAAATAATAATTGAAGTTTCTTCGTATCGTAAGAGCGTAATTGATTTCGCGGTTTTTGAATCAGCATTTAGGGCCTCTGACATAGCCTAAAGTCGTTATTTACTATTACAAATAGGAATTAAATGAAATGCTTAAAATTATGTGCATATTTTAACATGTATTTAGATTAAAAACTTATGTTTTGTTAGTCTCAAGTTACTATTATAATCATTATTGCGATCTTTGGCCATAACTATTGCTTGCTATCAAGCAAACAGTGGTTAGGTGCAAATATAAGACATCATTTTATTTAGGTTAAAAAAAGTAAGTCTCGAGTTACATAGTCATCGTTTGAAATCCAAGTCACAAATCCTTCCCCATCTCCATCTTTCAGTGAGTCCTAATTACTCTCCGGTTAGTTAATAAAGTCTGAGATAAGACAACCGCTCCAAAAGTTGTTAGAACCGATACCAATCTTAATGCCGGTCGCGAAACCAAGTTTGGTACACTTGCATTCACACCGACAACTTTACAGGATTATCTGATCTGTACTAGTTCTACTAGGTACTGTTTGGGAAAGTTGTGTGGGAATAATATTTTTTTACTTATATCTAGCAGATAACTAGATAGTAAATGTATGTAAGGAAAAAAAGTTGAAATCAATTTTGGTACCCTATACTATTGTGTCAAAATGTCAGTAATGTTGATCTAGTGATTTTTAAAATGTGAGCAATGACAGATATAACGAGATAAAAAAAATTACAGATAAAGATAAAGATAAAGAATCTTTATTGATAATGTAAAGTTGTAACATACATAGGTATAGGTATAAGTACTAATATCACAGAATATGCTACACAAATTACAATATCTCGTCAAATTGAATTTATAACATTTAGTTTTTATAAAATTTTACAATTTTAGTATGTACAATATAATATGCAGTATGCTACAATATAAATTAGAATCTGAAAAACATCAAATTGGTTGAAACAATCTGAAAGTAAACATCTAGTTAAACAAAAAGCTCACTCGCCTTCTTTTCTATTTTCTGTTCGTTATTTTTGTAGCTTAGGTTAGGAATAATTTGTACCATTGGCTTCCCTACCCTTTGTGTGTCAAATAGGTTGGTGATATCACTTTCGAGTCGAGAGATAAGCTGAGTTTTTATACAACATACCCCAGTTAAGTTGTTGCAATTAGTTCTAAAATCATTAGCAATCTGTTGGATTTTATAGCCCTGTTAGTAAAATCCCAGCGCGCATTCCGTAAATTCACACAAGTCACGTTAACACACTAAAATGTAGCTTAAGTCTACAAGTAGCTGGCTTTAAGTATAGTATTTGGCACGGGCGGTACGCTATAAGAATATTTTATGCCATAGAGTAACGATAGCTGAAGTTTTTTTAACAAATTCTAAAAATAAGACTAGGACGTGGCTTTGAGACGGTAAGAAGTTTGTTGCTTGTGATTTGTGGAAAATATTTTGTGACAAGAAAATATTTTAAGCGCTAGATTTATTTTTTATTGAAGCTAACGTTCGTTCGTTTTTGATTGTCTACGTTTCGTCTGATGGCAAAACATGTTTATTTATAGAATATGATTTTATATAGACTGCTGGACAGAAATATTTGGGTTTGTAGATAATTGGGTGAGGTTTTACATAATAGTTGTTATGGGTTTAGCTGAAATATACAAAACTTTCGCTCATTTAAGGGAGCGTTTTTTTTTTGTTCGTAAATAATCTCTTTAGTCTAATCAAATTCAATGATTTTCAAAGTAAATTAGTACTAGTATTATTGGGTAAATCCATCATAAGTAATAGCTATTGTTTACCATTCGGTAAATTATAGTCAAGTACAAACTGGTTTTAGTTGATAAAAATCAATGATGTAAAAAAGAAATATATAATAATAAGAAATAAATATATATTTATTTCTTGAAATAAAATTAATAATTTTATTTCATTCCTTTCACTATATACCTACCAATGTCTAATTTAAAATTTTGTTCTTCTTTGTATACGTCTTTGTCTTTGTTTGTTTGCCTGCCTTCTTGTACGTGCGTGACGTCACAGCCGGCCCCAACGGAAGACCAGTGCTGATTGCTTCCACACAACCAGCATTATGCTGAGTTGGGGCTGTGTTGTGGCAGATTTTTATGTTTGTTTATTATGTTTTTACTCCTGTGTGTTCTTCTGTTAAATCTGTCACAATAAATGTTTTCTTTCTTTTCTTTCTTAAAGAACACATTATATTTTTGTAACACAGAATCAAAAATAACGGCTTGGGTAAACATTTATCAGCTAAATAAATAATTAAAGAAGAACAGCCTAGCGTCCACAAACCAAAGTGTGAACTAACCAGTGAAAGAGGATTGAAAAAGTTTTCTTACGGGTGTTACAATGTGTCCTTAATCATCTGGCTACTAAAATACGACAATATATTGTTTTCATTTTAATCAACTTTCTGTTGAACTGATGACATTTAGTATTATTGTATTATCATCAAAACGAAAAGAAATGTCATGTTTAGTATTCACTAGTATCAATACTTACAAGGAAAACTCCCCAAACGAGTTAAATCTGCGATGGGGAGTCACGACCCTCAGACATGAGGAAATGTTACCCAAGAGAGAGATAGAAAAATGATTATAGTTTATATATTATTTAACCAAATGTTGTGACTTATCAAATATAAGATTTAACCATATGTAACACCATTTTATACTTATAAACAATTGAAGTCATTTCTTGTTCTTAAATTGAAAAATACATCATGAAAGCAATGACAATTATGTTTTTCTTTATATTTCATAGTAACCCCGAGGCCTCGCGTAAAATACCCTGTGACGTAGGTCGGTAATCTGTCAAAGAGAAACTTAAACACTCTGAAAACTTTTCGAATATCCGGAATAGTGTCTTTGGAAAAAAAAGTAAGGTACTGTGTTCTTTTCTGGCTTTTCCGATCAAAATCAAAACTTGTTCACACGTAAAAGAAAAATAAACGATATACACCAGAGACATTATTATTATAACACCTAATTCATATTTGTGTGTGAAAAAACATGTTTTTTTTTACGTGGGATAGGTTTACTACTACACTGCCGTCGTAAGAAAGAAGGGCACAACTAACATTTTTTCCAAAATTGAGTTACATACATATGTGGAATCAGGAAAAAAAGGCTTATCTGCTAAATTTTTTGTAAAATTTTAAGAACAAGAAACACGAAATAACGTTAAGCTCAAAGGGCACAACTGAATCATTTTTTGTATTGTAGTTTGTAAAAAGAGCATATCTGACGTAGGACACGTAAAAAGGTCACAAATTTGTAGTTGGTACTTTTATTTTACTAAAATATTTTTAAACTGACTAATTGAAAAGGCACAATTATCTTGCATTAAAATTGTTAAGGCTTAACTGTGACAAACGTGTCGTGTTTTAAAATTTACCATAGCATTTATTTATAAAGAAAAAGCACATCTGCCAGTTATGCCTTTACTATCTAAACTACAACTTAATAGTTTATTTTAAGAAAGTCACATCGGCTGTTATGCCTTTCCAACTAAACATGTTTGAGTGGCGGTGAAGTGCGGGGGACGAGATACGTAGGAAACTGCGCCAGTTGTGCCTGCCTGACATATCACGGCGAGACCACGCTTGTCAGCGCGCCGCTCCGGGTAAGTTTATTTTAGTTTGTTTTTAACAGTGCTTAATTCATAATTGTAATGCACGAATTATCTAGGCTAGGTATGTATGGCATCGAATCGGTAAACGCCCGCACGTCACACAATAACAAAGTTGTTGTACGACGCGCGTTGTGACGTTGCGATGCTGTGCATTCCTACTTTATAGATTATTTGCGCGTTATTAAGTAATAGTTTGAATTTTGATTCAAGTGTTAAGTAGTGTATTTGCGGATATTTATTTTCTAAGTGTTTTATTTAGCTAAAAATACAGTGATACCAAAATGTCTAGAAATGGCACTCATTTCTTAATAATTTTTCTACACAAAAAATAATTTATGTATGATGTCAAAATGTACTGCTATTCTTCACTTTATTAAAGATTACTTTTTACTTATTAATCATCTGGAAAGGGACAAATAAACTAAACAAGTATACTCATGTAGCGCCGCCATATTTTCTGCACTTTGCGTAGCGTTCTCTACCTAGTCTGTGACACTTTTTGGTTGGGGTATTTATACCTATTTGATGAAGTTTGTGTTCAGTGCGTTCTCGAAATTCCTCGCCAATTAATCAAATTGAGAGTATTGTTTTTTTTTTTCAGCAATAAGGAGTCACGAGCCTCAAAATTAGTGAGTGCTGCTTTAGGAATTGGCAATAATGCAGTTGACGAATGGACACCCGCACCGTCATCAAGTGGGATTCAAAACTCACTGCCACTATCGTGCTCACAGGATATTTGGTCTGATTTTGATTCTGATAATTCAGTATTAGACAAAAATTATGAAATACCAAAAACACATGAAAAAATTGACAGTGATGATACTGATTCCGAATCTGACTATATACCATGTTCACAGCGAGTTCTAGGAAAAATCATTTTAGAATCACCGGAACATTCAGATGAAGAAACAAACCACGTTCAATTTACAAAGAAAGGAAACATAAGAAAGCGACAAACATATAACATTAGTCTCAAAGATCGAAAGCGACAAAAGAGAGAGGAAAAAATATTTAATCAAATATTTTGTTAAACCTGGATGCCATGAAAATGTCTGTAAAAAAAAATGTTCGACGCGCTTTTCAGAGGAGTATCGCAAAACAGTAAATTGTAATTTTTGGAAAATGTCTTGGATGGAACAAAAATATTTCTTTTTGTGTAACACAGCTCAAAAAAAACCAGAAAGACCAAAAAACAGAGAAAATGATGCTAAGGAAGGTCGTAATTACGTACGGTCTAAAACTGTCTCATATATAATTAGAATATATAGTGCCTTTAGTTTATTGTTGTTTCTTGATTGATTTTGAATTTGTGATATTAATAAAAACAGGTATGATTCAAGTAGGTACATATTGAAATTGTGTGATTTTAGTAAAAGTTATTGTGATTTTTTGAATAAATACTGTGATTTTAAGATACTGAAAACATAAGTACAAATTAAACTAAGTTAATTAATATGAATGACAGTTCCTTTAAATATCTTGTTAAATAACATAAATATTTAGTTTTGGAATTTTTCTGATAACATTTCATAATAAAAATTTGTGTCCTAATAACCGTGTTTTTACTAAATGTGCATTAATACTGACAACTTTAGTACAAAGCATAGGCACAATTGAATAAATATGCCTTTTCAATGTAATGCTCAACTTTTTTTCGCATATTATCACATTAAAAGGTCATATTTGGTTATTTGTGCCTTTTAAGCATAATATTACATAATATTCTTGATTTTTTATAAAAATTAAATTAAAATTCATTTATTTCGGGTTACTGAGACCCATATCGGAAAATCACATCACATTACATTACATTCAATTCAAATCAACATACGCTACGTTGCAATTTATGCTACGTTGAAAATATTTTTTTCAGTTATATATTATATAAGTACATATGAAATACATAATATTGTATTTATAATCTATTAGTAATGGTTAAACTCCTATAATTTTCATTTAAACATTTTCGAAATATCTATTTAGTTGCGTAATTATATTGACATTTGAAATTGAAATATTTAAACCCGATTTTCTTAAAATTTACATAATGTAAGATATGCCCTTTTTTGTTATGACGGCAGTACAGCCTGCCTGATGTTAAGTATTGCTGCAGCCTGGGATGTAACACGCTTACCTAGAAGATTATTACCTATTAACTCTAGATTTGAAGACCCCTGGATTGTAGTTCGCAGGAAACATGAATGGTATAATATAACTATTATTAGAGATCAGAAGTAGATTTAATTAAAAAAACACACATGTAGCAACAACTACCTTCATTTATTTTAACAATTTGTAATCTAACACTAATCACAAAATCGCTTAGAACTAACTTCACTTAGTAATCACAAATTCACTTAGCAATGGTCGTTTAGCACAACTACCGACAATTTCAAAACAATGGGAGCTCTGTTCGGCTCAAAGTCTCGACTAAGAATCACCGGCCGGTCACGTCACGTGATCGTCTGCCAGTCCCCGAGGGGAGCTGGTAGGGCCTCATCGAGATTAATCTCTTTAGAGGGGCTGGGCTCCGGGGCACACTGACCCCGGGGAAGTTCACAGATCACGTCGAGTCGCCTGTCCGGCGGCGTACCAGCAACGGTCGGCGTTGTTCGACGTGATGAGGCGATGTGCCTGTCGCTGCGGCGCATTTCTATAGCGCCGGGACGACAGGCGGTGGTTCCTGGAGGTGGTACAGGCGCGTCGACCTCCCGCTCGGGAGCAGCAGCACGACGAACGGCGCACGCAACCTCACGGGAGGGAGCGGCTATTGCAGCGCGACGACTCAACAGGAACGCGGTTGCGTCGGCTTTTATACTTTTTCGTCGCCTTCTGACTAACACTATAATATTATAACACAACTGGATGGCTAGAGCAGAAGATCGCGAGTCTTGACGGAAACTAGAAGTGGCGTTCAGAATTGGACAACCAGTGGCTAAGAAAGAAGATGATTATGTTGGTAGATTCGTTTCATTTGAAAGTCAAGCAATTGATCACAAAACCAGAATTGGTCACATTTATTTCATTTATACTTCTACCAAGTAATGAAAATAATAATGAAAAAATAATGAAAAAATAATGAAAAAATAATGAAAAAATCAAAGATCAAATGTTTAACGAACCAAACAACACCAGAAATTCGAAGAAAGAAAGATCTAGTACTTTCTCTCGTTTTTTCGTTCTGTATTTCCGAATATAACTCGGTACAAAAATCCTATTTCTCTGCTTAACAGCTTTCTTTCACGGTCCAATTTATTGAGGTTTGTGAATTTTCTGCTGTTGGTAGCAAAATACTGAAAAGGGTATAAAGCAAATAATTGACATGGATTAAAATAAGATTTTGACTTGATTGAATTTATAGTACCTTATATGATTGATTTTGCTAATGGAATGTGTAAGTTTGGTAGTTTTCTTACTCAGTAAAACATTTTTTTTAAACCATAGTTTTAGTTTATTGATCTTAAATCTCAAGACACGTAAATGTGATTAGGAATTGTTGGATGACATTTAAGTTATAGAACACAAACATTTGGTATTTTTGTTGTCTAACAAATTTTTTGCTTATTTTTCTTGTTGATTACATGTTTTTTCGTAGTGAAATTTTTTTTATAGTTTTCTTTATACACTATCCTAACTTGACTGGTTTTTACATCTTATTCATAGTGAAAGTAAATAAAATTGTCTTCGAGGTAAAATAAAATGCAGTACACGTCTCTCTCGAATCTAAACTTAGAATTGCTCAAGTAACTAACTTTACTTAACTGAATTTCAAACTAGCTCGATGGAAAGTTGGTGAAAACAAAGTGCACCTGAGCACTCCACTTTCTTGAAAAAACATCACGCGTTCAGGATGCATAGTAATGGAGGGCGAGATAACGCACGTAAACAAAACAGGAACTATAAAGTTGCAACACAGAGATGTAGTCTATATGACGGAGCTATAGTGTTGCCAGCAATAGTGCGTAGTTATAAAATGATCAGATACAGATACAGTGTTTATTTTAGGAAAGCAATAAGATTCAATTGGTGCTTGTTGGTAAAGTTTAACCGAAAAAAGTTTAAGTAAATAAGAAAAGTTATCATAAATAGAGTTTAACTAAATAATAGGTTTATGTTTTTAGTTCTTTTATAACCAATAATAATACATAAAAGTTATTTGTATGTTAATTTTATGCGAAATCTAACTTACTTGATAACGTTGCTTGGTTTCTTTATAGTGGGGTAAACAGATTCTTGTAAAAAGTAATGAATACATGATGGTGACAATATTATGTTATTTCACTTTAAATTTTATGATTTAGATTTTATTTATCAATTTTATGTAGGTATTCTCAAGTAACAAATTTAACACATAATACACACATAAAAGTATATTGTATCGACTACAACCAATTTGATATAACTTTCTTCGTCAAAATAGCATTATATGACTTTAACTTGATTGAACAGCTGTCACTATAAAAATATGACAAGTCGATGTTACCAACAATGTAGCGCCTCCAACCCACAGAAGCACCCAAATACAAGTTCATCTTTTCTACACGAGCGTTTATACAGGCTCTGCTGATGATGATGACAATGAGTAATGACTCCAGACGACAACCCCAAGTCAACCCCTTGGGGTTATGTTTACAGGGTAGGTAGATTAAATATCAAATTTCTGTGGCGTTACTACGGGAAAAATATTAAAATCAATATTGCTTCTATGCTCTCGGTGCAATTGCGGAAGTTATATCGTGTCGCTAAATTCGATAATACTCCATTTTGTCGAATATTAACGACGCTGTCTTTACTTATCTACACCTTGTCTATGGTTCGGTAACTATGATAAATTTACCGTCAAAGACCGAATGAAATCGATATACTGACATTTGAAGATGTTTAAATCGGTTAATTTTATCAGGTTTCAAATTGACGACGATAGGCCTCAATAACTACAATGTTTGGTTTTCTTAGATAATAAATATTCTTGCTGTTTACTCATTTAATAAATAATGGACTTTGTGATTGCGTTGGCGCTAAAGGAGGAAAAAGATAATAATAATAGTTTCGTTTTATTTAACTTACCTCGAAGGTTCCGTCTTTTTATACAGATAAACTCTGTCTAAAGATCGTGAAAGAATTATAAGAGAAGAATTTGAGCAATTTTGTTCAAATTCCAACTATCTAAATGGCTTCTGCGGTATTGCCGCAATTTTGCCAGTGTAGTAGAAAAATATTTGACATTGATATAAGCAATTTCGTGTTATTGACATTGACTTATCAAATCATTTTGAAATATTAAATTTACTAGAGTGAACGACTCCAATCTGTACTAAAGCTTACCGAGGCTTATCGATCAATTTATCTACCTCTAAACATACTTCGGCACTTGCAAAATATAGATAAAGTTATCGAATTAAACTAATCGACGTCGATAGGATAAAACTACCGCACTTGCACCGCTGTTTTGTTTCTCTAGCGAGTGTATGGATAAAAATAGTGAAGAAAATTCCAACAGCAAAATTATATTGCATCTAAAAATTTTGGATTCATGTCTTACAATAATAGTGTTTCATCTATTTGAGGGTTACTATGCAACAAATAGGAATAACAAAAAAATGTCTCAAAACATCTTCCAAAAAACATTTAGCGTTACAAAATATTTTCCAAAAGTTATGTAGCAATACTATTTCCATAACGTCTAAGATTGTATAGTAACCATCATGTTTGTCGGATGTTACAAGGGTACGTGATTTATCTCCCCATCGGGAACAATTAAATCAGAGTAACAGTGATCGGTCGGTTTTCATACTAGTTATATGAAACACATTAGATTTTAATATTGGTTTTCAGGATGAAATTTCAAAAAGATTTATTTTTGACTCTTGGCTTTACTCGCATTATTTCGGGATAAAAAGTAACCTATGACACTCCTAACACCTCATACTACCTACATACAAAAAATCATGATGATCCGTTTTGAAGATTTCGCGAGATTACCGTTTGAATAAACAGATAAACAGAGACAGATAGACAGACAAATTCTTTAAATTGTTGGAACATGTTTTGTTAACAATTCTGATAATCATTTATTTACACTTAATTTTAAGTTTTTAAATCAAAGCAGTGGGATAAAGTGTTCGAATTGGCACAGACAGGTTTTAATACTGTGATGACATGGTTATCCCATAATCTACTTAGTCTCAATATAGATAAGACTAAGGTAATGACTTTCTCTATACTAAAGAAATCTCAACCAAATTCAACTTACAATATTATTGCACACAGCTACCTGGATTCGAATATATGTGATAAAAACCTATGCTCTTGTAAAAAATTAGATAGGGTTGACTCTATGAGATACCTTGGAGTCCTAATTGATAGTCAACTAAATTTCAAACCACATATAGCTTCGGTAACCAGTAGAGTGCGCAAATTAATAGCTGTGTTTAGAAATATCAGGCATGTAGCTGACAACACAGTGTTGAAAATGACTTACTATGCACTTTGCCAGTCATTAATATCCTACTGCATTGATGCATGGGGTGGAGCGGCCAAAACACATCTAGCTCCTCTAGAAAAAGCACAGCGTGCCATTCTAAAAGTTAGTAAATTTCTGCCATTTAGATATCCAACGGCGCTACTGTATAGAGAAGCTGAAGTTTTAACAGTCAGACAAATCTTTATACTTAAAACTGTCATAAACCAGCACAAAAACGTTAAACCTATATCACATGATGTTATTAGGCGCAAAAACAAAGAAATTAAATATCCTAAATTCAAAACTTGCTTTATTCATAAATTTCCTTGTTTCCAAGGCATTCACATATATAACAAACTTTCCAAATTAAAAGATCTAACAAAATTAAATTCATACTCCCTTAAAAAGACTGTCACTGAACATCTTAAAAAATTAAATTATGATGAAACTGAGAACCTATTAACTTTTCCAAGATAATTAAGTCAATCAATCAGTTAAAATACACTACCACATACACTATACACTATCACATATACTATGTACACATTTATACACAACTTCTAAACACAAACACTTTATACTGACACATACATTTAAAACTTCACTCATAAAATTATATCAATTACTATATTATATCAACCACATTCTGATTCTTTCCATCCATAATACCCATTAACTCAAAATACACTCTCATATACACACCAAACTGTAAGAAAATTATTAAATAATTAATTAGGATATATGTAATTTTAAGATTAAATTGTAAATTGTTTATAACACCTCATATGGAATTACTTTGTATCATTACCACTGGGGAGCATGCACCGCTAAGACACAAGCTATGCTTAGTTTAGAGGTGCAGGCACACATACTAGTATGACTATTAATATGTTCCTGAGACACAAGCATTCTTGCTTAGTTCAGAAGACCCGGATCTATTTATTGCTCAAATAAAAATGTACTTTACACATATTTTCTAATATTATATTATAGGCTACTATTGTATATTTTAAAATGTTGTTTGTGCCAATAAATGATTTATTATTATTATTATTATTACTTAATAACTAGTTACGGATCTTAATGCTATGTACTTGTAAATGTAGGTAACCTGCTTAAAGTAGGATACAATATTTGACAAGATAATAATTACTACATAGACATTAAGCACTGGGTGCACTACATTGCACACTAAGTCGAAACTTGTGTCGTGCAATGTAGGCTCTTTCCATTGATTCATAGATGAATATGAAATAAAAAAAAACTAAGTATCTCCAATTTTTTTTTAAATATCTTCAATGTTTAGACTTTCTACCCTCTTCAGCTTTATTATATGTATAGGTATGTACCTATATATAATATGTAGATAGATCATGAGAATTAACACGACATTATAATAAGATTTATATCACCCTACAGTTTTCAAGTAAATTTGTTAAAATCATCAACCAAAGCCTAATCGAAACCATATTATAAACAAAGTGTTGTATTTTCTACTTATTAATTCGTTAAATTTCCTCTTCGTCGGTTTCTGCAACTGTACGCAGGTAAGTTTTCAACAACATGGGCAAAGTGCGAAAATCTGTTTCCACCGAGCTTTACTCCGCATTAGAGCTGCGCCATAGACTGGTTAAATGTGACCACAGATACAGTTTGATAATTTTATAGACTACGATAAAATGTGATGTTTATATAAATAAATACTTGTTGAAATGACAACTAGCCCGTTAGAATATATTTTAATCAGGTGTTTAGTATTGGCAATACTAAATTGTCACTTAAATTCAAATGTCTTTGTCACTTAAATTCAAATGTCATTGTCAAAGCTCTCTTCCGTTTGCGACAGAACGCGGGTTGGACGCGTCTCTGTGGCCTTGCTAACAATCATGTAAAAAGTGAATTAAATTAAACAAGTGAAGTGCATACGTGACTTACAGGCTAACCTAATATCTAACATCAGGTATATGTGTCTATTAAATTAGTAATATGTAGTAGTAAGTATAAAATGAAGTGTTTTAGCAAAAGAGGCGGAAGTTTTGTTGCGGGAAAACTGTACATCAGAATACAGAATTGAAATATTTCTAGTATGGTGTACAGAAAATCCTTAGCGTACAACACTTATCGCAGAAATGTTTTTGTTTTTGTTTTTATTGTTTACTAGCTGGTGCGCGCGACTTCGTCCGCGTGGAATAGTTATTATCATAAAAACGGTTCTAGTGAGTTAACCTTAAAATATAGACTTATACTGTTGGGGACATTTTGTTTGATCATTTCAAGAGGAAAAATCTTTTATACACATTTTTTGATATCTTGAACCGTTATCGCAGCGCACGCAACGGAAGCCCTCAACTATGAATAATTTTCCCCGTTTTTCCCACATTTTCTATTGTTTCTTCGCTCCTATTAGCTGCAGCGTGATGTTATATAGCCTAAAGCCTTCCTCGATAAATGGTCTATCCAACACAAAAATAATTTTTCAATCCGCACTAGTAGTTCCTGAGTTTAGCGCGTTTAAACAAACAAACAAACTCTTCAGCTTTATAATATTAGTATAGATTAGGTTAGTCTTGTGTATGTAAGTAGTTTAGTATGTAAGAGAGAACTTCCCCAATTAATACATCGTGCGGGGAATCAATACCGTCAGTTATCGGGAATATGACTCAAAAAAGAGTATATAAGTAGTTTAACATGAGTTTAAAATAGGTTTGTTAATGTTTGTTTCTCTTTAACGCTGCAACGAAGCAATAGAGGACTATGTTTTACTAACTACGTAAATGCTACCTATTTCAAGATTTTTTAAGCCATCTTCTTATGTAACCTACTGTCAAGTCAAGTCTTCTGAAAGTTATTTTTCTCTTTTATTTTCTAGATGCAATGCATGCTAGCAAAGCCGTGGATTCCCACAAATTCAAATGTAAATAATGAGAAAAAATACGAATCATTAGAGAAGAGACACTGTATAAATACAAAATACAAAATTGATGTACTTTTTATGCATTTTGCATGATCTTCATCCCAAGTTTGTGTTATTGCAACGTGCGGTGCCTTGAACTTTAACCACACGTCGTTTTAAAAAGTTCTGAAAATACCGTCGATTCAACTTTGGTCCAGAAAAGTTGGCGAAATTCAACTACACAGGAATTGGACTGGTATATTTAGAGATAAACTGGATTTACATTTGGTATTATACTTATAAAACCACTAGCAACTACGTGGGCAAAGGTAAATGCTAGTAGATTTTTAGAAATTTTATGCAATAGTTTTGGTGGCTCGGTTTGTTCAAAATAAAATGTATAATATCTACCTGCATAGGAATATAATAATAAAATGTATATCTACCTACATCAGAAAATAATACAATCTACAACCATAATTGCCATAGGTATAACACTAGAATATAATCTTGTACTACTACCAAAATTTACTAGAACTTTAGATAGAAATGTAATTCTATTTACCACCCTCAAAAAAATTATTACACCAGACGAATAAAAAGGAATTCAAATTATAATGACAAAGGGTTTGTTTGCTATCACAAATAAATAACGAACAACATTTTTTTACCACAATTTTTATGTGAGATGGCGACACCAAAAGTAATTTTCTTTTATTCGTACAACATTTTTAGATTTAATCCGATAATTGAAGAAAATCTTAGGCTCAGACAATCAGGTTCGAAAAAATGGCAAAATTAAAGTCAAGAACCTTTATTTTAAAGAAAACAATTTGCGAAACAATTTCGGTCTCACCTTGCAGTCACTTTGTGTAGAACGGAGGAGATTTACAATTTACGCTTATCTAAGGGCCACGAAGTTAGTATATTTATATCAATAATAAATTTAAATAAATGTACCCGTGTGGATAAAAAGTCCCGTACCAGAGATTCTGTTTGGATGTTGTGAAGAACCTCGAAGGGAATTCCTATAGTAGCTAGGGACATGGGTCGGATTCTGAAGGTAAAATAGAAGGTAAGCATGTGTATTGTCCGGCGATAATTAGCGTCATTAGTTCTTTAGATAATATTTGTATTTTTATAGGTACATAGTTACTCATAATAATAATTGTTTCGTCATCATATCAATCGTTAGTCATAATAATAATTGATCTTGAAAATAAATATAAAAATGCAGCAACATCTCAAACCCCAAATGCCCGCTATAACTCTGGCTCCGCATCCGTTTGGGATTCTCAGTCCGCGCCGACAGAAATTGGCCCGTGCGAAATGAGAGTGATAATTCTGTTACGGCGTGACTTGCGTGACAAGGACTGGCGAATGTTTGTGGCCATTATACTGGCAAACTCGATGACGGAATGAATTAAAATAAAATCTTGGTTCTTCCTCTTATCGAATGAGATAAGGTAAGAAGTAGATGCACGGCTTGATTAATTCTCGATACCAAAGTTAGCAACGTAAAATGACATCCCTTCTTCTTACTATCGAATGAGAGTCGCCAAACCAGCCCCCTTAGACAAGATGCGTATATCAGTAAGCGTACTGACGCATATTCATAGGAATAGAAAGACCAATGTATGGGATTGACGTAACAATTCCCCCGCGGAGCGCATCGTGATGTCAATCCTATACAATGGTCGTTCTATTCCATAAGTATTTATCAGTACGCTTACTAAAATACGCCTTATGTCTTAGGGGGCTGGTGTCTAAACTTTGCCAAGCCGCCTCGGGAACGTCTTGACTTTGTATTTTGATAAACAGTCCCACTAGTAAATTAAAAACACTCATTATCAAATCGCTAATGTAAAATAATGCTAGCGTGTACGCAGTAAAGAAGAAAAATATACAAACAGACAAAATTGTATTCTTTCCTTCCTTTGAGACATGTCTTGAATTATACATGTACTGAGAAAATTCAATTATGTCTATTACAAACATTATTAGCTTTCAATGTAAATTCTTAGGAAGAAAACATCCAACATATTTGTAGGTAGTCTTTTCTTCAGATAAGTAAACATTGACTATAAATGGTTCTCAATATGTAGTAATATTGGTTAGATTTTATCAAGACTTGTAGTGTAGAATTCATATTATATCACATTCATCATCCTCAAGATACTAAAACATTATATAAAACCGAAAGTAAGGTTGTTGGTTTATCAATGTTTGTATATCCCATCTTAACGCTTCCCAGATCGTGGGTGAAGGTTTAAAAAGTGACATAGGCTTCTTTCATCACATCACAATGCGAATAAAAACGCGGGCATATACTAGTCCATAAATATATCAGTAGAATTGAAAACCTCCATCTTCTTTCACCCATGAACACGATATCAGGTATTGAAAAAACTACGTTCTCTTTTATTCCTCTCTTAAAAGACATAGATAAAGCCACAGGCTACAACTTATAGTTAACCAATCTAATTTCCCGGCTATTTTAGTCCTTCGAAGCTTGTTTAAGCAAATCCTGCATAACAAATACCGTCTGTAACTAAATTCAAAGATATATTTACTTACCAAACTAGGTTACCAAACTGCTAAGGCAAGGATACACGGTATCCGTAAATCTGTCAAATGATGATGACGGTACGGAACGATATTATAATAGACGCCTCTGATAGGATATGTTTACGTAATTGGTCAGGTACAAATATCGCGCTATATTAACTCCACGCTGATTGGACCATTTCTATAGACGCAATGGTAATGCGAGATTAAATTATGGCTGATAAAGCAGTTCTTATTGTGTAGGTATAGAATATCATTATAACCTAACAAAAAATTGTTATTGTTTGTTTGTTTTTATTTAGATGTGTTTGTTTCAACTAGTTCCTCTTTCAAGTCACAACGAAATGATTGGTCGAATCGTCGTAACATTTGGTAAGGAGGTGGTATAGAATCTAATCAAAGCAGAAAAGATTTATTCCGAAATAAGTGAAATGATTAAAAACATAAGTTTACGACGCATATTTCGCAACATTACGATTACCGTATGCAGGGTCAATAATAGGAGTTGAAATGACTCTCTGCTTACTTTTTTTCTTACTGAATGAGAGTGGCCAACTCTGGTGTCGAGAGTTTATCAAGCAGCCCTAAGGACCTCTGACGTGGCTGACGACTACCGTACTAGACAAACAGCCGGGACCTACAATTTAACGTGCCATCCGACCCACGGAAGCACCCAAAATGGAATGCCACTTTTCGGTCACCCATCCAAGGACTGACCGCGTCGACCTTTGCTTAACTTTGGTAATCGCATGCGATTGCCTTCGCTAGGATCTACTTACTAACTTTATGTTGTTTTATATATTTCAAACTGTAATTAATAGTTAGACGACTCTGGTTTATATTCTCTATGCGATACAGTATCGTAATTCACATGCCAACACTATTACCTATTAATGGGGTGTATAACTTTACTGTGCTGTTGTTCTACCTTATCTGCTAATGAACGTGGAAACATGGCGTACTAAGGTATTTAGCTAAAACCTGCTGCAGTTATTTGAAGTGCACAAAGCTTAAATAGGAAACTCTAAAATAATTTAAATCAACTGATGTGACTTGACTTGTGTGACTATATTATTTTATCAACGGTACCTAATCATGTTATTCAAACCCACTTTTAATAAGTTGTTACATGAAAATAGTTATGTAATGTAAATGAGCAGTTGTCCACCATGCTAAAATTTGTGGTATAAAGATGAATAAACTTTCCTCTCGACAATTTTCTTCCACGTAACATAAGCGAATGCACACATCACAATTGAATAACAAGTCATTAGTTTAGAACTTCTGTATATTTTTATTTCATATAAAAAGTGGCAAAAAGCAAAATAAGTGCGTGATGGTAAGCAGGCACCGTATCGGGTCTTGAAGCTGGACGATCTTCCATAGCTATGTTTTTTTAACGCAAACACATTAAGATTGACTACATCCTACCTAAATTTAAGTACTCTCTCTCTCTCTCTCTACTAGTAAACCATTCCGCGAACCAACAAAATCAGGCCAAATTGGCTCCAGCCTAAATAATGCACAGTAAAACTACGTCAATTACAAATGCGATTGCATCAGTAAGCCCGCAATCGGAGGTGCGGCCATTTGCGCTCGACCATAAATAAAGATTACTGCGACGTGTCCTAACCTGGTTGGAACGGACCAAATGTTCGGCTACGAAATACGTGTAAAAGATGTTTAGGTACTAGTTGACGCCCGAGGCTTCTCTTGCATTATTTCAGGAAAAAAAGTTGCCTATGACTCTGCATGCTAAGACCTCACACTCATAACTAAAAGCATGATGATCCGTTAAGCCGTTTTTGCGTGATGAGCGTTTAAATAAACAGACAGACAGAGGCACAGATAAACAGATAAACAGACAAAATTATAAAAATTGCTGATACGTGTTTTATTATCGATCCCAAGTATATCCAAACACTGTTTTTTTACATGTATACCTAGAAAGATAGAAGATGATAATCATCTTCTTCGTTGTCGTCATTGCTGATGGTCGTGTCTAGCTTGAAACCTTGGTCTTGTGGTGCACTATGCTTTTCCATGATGTTGTGTCCTCGGCGGTCTTCAGAGCTCGGGTTATTGGCAAGTCTGTAAGGTGATATTATGATATTAGATGTAAGTAAAAAAATAAGTTTGTACAAGAGTGTCCTCAGGTGTCAAGAGCTTTCAAACCACCCGAAACGCCTCTGACATAGCTAAACGGCTGTAGCTCAAAAGCCGGGACATATAAAGCTGGGCTTAATATATAATGTGTTTTCTGTTGCATGGAAGCGCTCCGATGTAAATGACATCGTGTCTTTTGCCATGGTTCTTACAAAAAAAACTAATTCGATTAACAAACTGACCATCATCAGAGAAGAAATCATGCAGTCGAATTGAAAATAGTCGAAGTAAGTGATATTATTTCGACTGGCAGTCTAATCTCATTCATCTCATCTTCCTTATTGATCTGTGCAACATGACTCTTATAAAAAATCCGTAGGTAGTTTCTACACTAACAAATAAAAAATCATTACTGATATTATGTACTTTGCATTTTCTATTACACTGTTTCTTCTTTACACACAGGGTCAAACACGAAACCACCAAAAAATCATTTGTAAAAATGTATTTATCCAGTCGCCAATTTCGTAGCCGTACAAACCACGCATTTCCCGGTCCGCTTTGCTCCTATTGTTATCATTACCAGCAACTTCGCACACTGTTTTGGCTTAACAAGGCCTGATAAATATGGCGAAAAAGCCAAATGGGAGTTTAAAGAGCCAACGTGTTAAGTGCAGAATTGTTTAATGGTGTTCTTTTGTCTAGTCGTATGAGAGTGGATAACTGCAGAGTTGAAAGATTTCGAACCACGCTGGTACGAACAAAATTTAGGTCTGATGACTTGTTAAATTATAAGCTACATTTAACAAGTCATCAGAACCACGGAAGCATCCAAAAGGACCAAAAAATAGACTTTATTATGGTTTATCTACCTCTGCGGTTAATTCTTTTAAAAATACCTTTTTTACAATAACTTTTGAGCCTATAGCTGCAGTAAATTATTTAAAATATAATAAAACTAGGGGTTGCTTGCGGTTTTGCTCGAATTAAGAAGTAAATCTTGCATCCCCTATTTCACCCCTTTAAAAGTGGCATTTCCAAAAATTATTTCTTAGTGGATGCCTATTTCATAATATCTACCTTCATTCCAAATTTCAGCCGAATCCGTCCAGTGGTTTGGGCTGTGCGTTGATAGATCAGTCAGTCAGTCACCTTTTAGTGTTATATATTTAGAAGATGAAATAGAACCTTCTTTAATGATTTTCTGCACACCTATAAAGCGTTTGTTCTTGGAAAGCCAGCCTACACTGTACATTAGCCATACAGCTGTGTTTGGATGTAGCATATACGTGTTAAGAATACGAACCAGTAAAAACACTCATGAATAGACTTCCTCAGTGAAATTTAAAACACCTACGGTTTTTACTTCGAGTTGCATAAAAGTCCTTTGAATTCTATAGAGGCAGTAAAAATATGACTAGGCTATAATACTGAGGTGGATTTCGTTATTGCAACTTGATAACAAGATTTAGTGTTCTAAAATCATAATAAAATAGGGGTATAAAGAAAGAGAAATATTTACTGAGGAAAAACATACTCATAAAGAAAACTAATTCTATTGTTATATTTTGAAGTATTTAGTCTAAAATACTAGCTTCCTAGTTTTTCTTCCTTTATTATTTATTTTTGATAATGGCACAACAAAACATGACTTACAAATCAGCAACATATAGTACAAAGTTGGAAGTCAAAGCAAAGGTCGACGCGGTCAGTACTTGGATGGGTGACCGAAAAGTGGCATTACATTTTGGGAGCTTCCGTGGACCGCTTGATACGTTAAATTGTAGGTCCCAGCTGCTTGTCTAGTACGGCAGTCGTTAAGCCATGTCAGAGGCTGGTCGAGCGGCTTGATAAACTCTCGACACCAGAGGCCACTCTCATATTTTGATAAGAAGAAGAAGGAAGTATGGTATCTCTACCGCTTATAATATTCTATTTTTAAAATCGTACTGTTTTAATTTTTTCGCTGTCAAATGTAATGTTTTTGTCTGACATTCTTACTTCCTTCCGTGTTCCTTCAAAACCCATACAAATGAATCACAATGTATCTACATTTATTCATACAAAAGTATAATCCGTATCTTCCCTCATTCACTTTGGCACGACCTTCTATAGGTAATGTTTCAAAGATATTACTACTTCGAGATGTCTATTTGTTCATGTAATTTGTCAAAATAACGATTTTTAGCATAGAACAACCTATATAGTTTAGTTATAGCTATATAGGCATACGCATCGTATATATATGTATTATTATTTTATTTATTCTTCTTCTTATCGAATGAGAATGGCCAACTCTGGTGTAGAGAGTTTTCACACCGCCCTATAATTATTATTTTATTTATTAAATAAATTATTCAACTTTTACTTTGGATTTTGTGACTTTAGTAAAAAAAAATAAAAATATGTTATCTGATTTAAGTTTTTTTAGATACCAAATGATAAAATAAGAAAATCACGAGTCGTCTGAATAAGCATCGTGTTTTTCTAATTCAGTGACGAAGGTAAGTAGTAAAGTCCACCACTGCTCAAATATATGTATTTTATAACATTTGATTACAAGATATTTCCTTAATGGTATGTCTCTAAGGTTTAATTTCGTGATGTTTCTACGCTCTGGTTACGATGACTTGCTCAAATACACACAAACAATCCAAGGAAAACTCTGGCTTAAGACACACGCGTCCCGTTTGCTTTCATTCGATATGAGCTGAGACTTCAAAATACTTGTGGATCAGAATTTGTTATATTTTTATTTTCAATAATAATTAAATTATACAAATTTCAGAGTTCTGCACGGATTTTTTCTACATAGCATCCAAAATGAAGTATCCACAAAATTAATTAATAAGGTCATAAACATAGCTCAAAGCACGGCTATACTAAACAGATACATCAAAACTGATAAGGGTCTCTCTCTTGTTTTGAAAAAGGTAATAAAAGAGGTTACACAAACAGAAAGAGAAAATACATAAACAAGTCGCGAAATTGTTGCTGATTTAGAGAGACGCTAAATCTGTTTGAGATAGACTCGGATAAATTAAAGACTTTTGAGATATTCTTGGAATCATAAATAATGTTAAATCAAGTTATTAATTATAAGTTATTTTTGGTGCAACGTTTAGCCATCGCGATTTAACGTGGCAACGCGGTGAGCGTAAGAGACAATGAGCGTAAAATAAATAATTTAAATTTTCTATTATCATCATAATTAATGTAATAAACGTGGGAGTAAAACAACCAGAAATTATTCCGTATTGTATTAAAATGTGTATTGAATTCTAACTGTACCCACTTATGTAGACTTATAAATTAGTTCCGTTTAAAATTTCAAACCACAAACATTATTACGTTCATAGTTTGATTTTAATAGTTTGAAAATGAAATTATCACCTTTTGTGAAACAAGTAAGAATATGTGAAATGATGACTTAGATTACTGTTACGATTACAAATTAGATTATTATTTTGACAATTATCTTATCAAGAACTAAAGAGATTTGTCATCATTTCCACGAACGACATCAGCAATTCACAACTTTCAATTACTGATGGCCGTGCATAGAAATGCTACCAAATTATATTGGATATTTTATAATTAATGTATTTGCGACTGTTTGGTGACTATCGTAAAACAAAGTACACTTCCGCATCGATTATACACGATCAACATAAGCAATTTTTTAAATTTTACTGTTTTTCAGTTGTACGTAGTTCTACCATCTTTCCTTGCAAGTTACTCCTCTGGAGCCGCGCTCGTCTACCCGGCTGTACTGTTACAACAGTTGAAATCAAATGAAACAACTATAGACATCGATTTTGAGGCAGCATCATGGATGGGTATGAATATATTATGTACCTACATGTCCTACATAGAACAATTAATGTTATGAAATCGGTTCCACTTTTCAAAGTTCATTTCAATAATATAGCGATCATTAATTTGTCGTTAGTGTTGTGTCATACAGTTTTTTTTTAATAATTTTAGCGTCAATACAACATTACTAATTTTATCCACTTGAAATTTTTGGCATCTTTTTTTTTACTCTAAGTATTTTGTAATCTTTTACATATTGTATTGTGTCTAATGTTTCAGGATCTATACACGGTGTGGCTGGCATACTAAGTATCTTCATGCCTGCGCTCATGCAATGGAAGGGCAGAAAACACACATTCATCGTCACTTGCGTTATCATCATCATCGGCTGGATTTTGACATACTTTGCTGCGGATTCTACCGTCATATTAGCTGGTGAATTTTTTCACGGATTCGGTACCAACAGCTTTCTTACCGTGAGCTGCTTAACAATATCAGAAATGACGTCACCTTAATACAGGCAAACTTTTATGCAAGTGTTATACATCCTTCAAACAGTCGGTATGGTGACCGACGGTCTTTTAAATTAATACTTTCATTGGAGAACCATAAGTGGAATAATGCTTGTACCAATTGTAATAAGTGCCATAATCGCGTGCACATTACCAGAATCTCCTTACTGGCTAGCATATAAAGGTGATTATTGTAGATGCGTAGACAACTTTACATGGTTGAGAGGAACTGACGAGGATTCTAATAAGGAACTTAAAGAATTGACAAGTAAAGAGATTGACGAAGAAAAAATTACGATGTTTAAACGTGTCAAACATTTTTTTAAATCGTTTACTCGTAGAGATTGTGATACCTGCGTTACATATTTTCGTTCTTCAATTTTTGATGTATGGGTGTGGTGTTATAGTCACATTGATATATTCTGTCGATATTATAAAAAAGTCAACTAACAATGATAGTATATCTTCCCTAGGGGGTTTGATAGTGAACTCTTTGTTTTGTGTTGGATTTTGCATAGGAATTATAATCGACCGTTATTTCAAAATCAAGACAGTTCTTTTGTCTGGCGTTTTGGGTGCTACGGTTTGTTTAATTTTAGGTAGCATCTTTACGTATTGTCAATCTATAGGTTTATGGTCTCATGATTCTTTGGCAGGATTATTTTGTTTATCAGGATTCATGTTATCTTCAAGTATTGGTATCATAGGTACAACGTATTCTATAGCGGCTGTATTGATGCCAGTGAAGCACAGAGGAGTGGGTGGTGCATTATTGGTATTAAATGCAGGTATATTTCATATAGTATTTTTAAAGTCAGCTCCCTATATGTTTTTACATTTGCAAATGTGGGGAACAAATCTGGTTTATTCAACTATATCTGTTATCTGTGGTTTGTTCATCTGGAGATTTGTTCCAGAAGTCAAAGGACGTAGCTTAGAAGAAATCGAGAATTATTATCGTTTTGGTTCCTTTATGAAACATGAAACAATTCTTGAACCTTTGCAGACACCTAAAATTAATAGGAGGAGCATTTAGATTATAATCTTCTTCTTATCGAATGAGAGTGGCTAACACTGGTGTCGAGAATTTACTGCCGCCCTTATTTATTGCCGCCTTAAGGGCCTCTGACATGGATTATAATAACTCATGTCGAAACATTTATCAATTAATAGAAAACAAGGCAATGTTTGTCAAATATATATATTGTATT
The DNA here is from genome assembly GCA_964023185.1 of Macaria liturata. NCBI lineage: Eukaryota > Metazoa > Arthropoda > Insecta > Lepidoptera > Geometridae > Macaria > Macaria liturata. The sequence goes on from OZ026822.1 coordinate 9,704,430, forward strand.
ACATATTTTAAGAGTTTTTATGTTAAAACATTTAATTGTAGGTATGTTACACAGTCCATCTTTAACGCATAACAGAGCGACGTATCATCGTAATTTTTGGTATCAAGACATAGGCCACTTATTATTTTAAAACAACGCAAACCAGACTAGGAATACCGACTTTTAAAAGGTATTAAAATAATATGGAGATCATGCTTTGGTATATACATACCTATTATTACCTATGTTTGACATGTTTTTAATAACAAAAATTTTCATTATGTTATTAATAAAACTTGACATTGTAACTTCTAAAATTTTATTAAAACTAAATGTTATAAATTCAATTTGACGAGATATTGTAATTTGTGTAGCATATTCTGTGATATTAGTACTTATACCTATACCTATGTTAAGTACAACTTTACATTATCAATAAAGATTCTTTATCTTTATCTTTTATAATAAATCTCTTTAATACTAAATTAATTACACAAGATTTGTCAATAACTTTATTATTTTCCCACAATATTTTTACTAACAATGAAATACTCGCATGTTTTTAAAAACTTGAATAAATCTATAATCTATTCATTAGCACTATAATTATTAAAATAATTATTAAAATAATTATTAAAATAATTATAATCATAGAAGTAAAACTATACACCCGAGCGCGCTAATTATAATAAAGTAGGTATAAATAAACGTGAGTTAAGAAAAAAAAAGTTAATAAAGATAATATCTTCATAATTTTTCGCTATTGTTATCAATTAGATCTTGAGTAATTCAGTTTAAGGCAAAGTTCTATAAACCCATTTTTATGCGATTATTTTGGGTAACATTGTTTTGGTTTTGAGACATATTTTCTGTCTTTGAAATTATTACGAGACTATTATCTCGTAATAATTTATACACAATTATTATACACATGAATTTAGAGCATTATATTATTATAAGTAGTTTAAATTGCATGCCATTACCAATGTTACGCAAAAGTGGACGCAGTCAGTCCTTGGCTGCGTGACCGAAAACTGGCAATCCATTTTGAGCGCTTCCGTGGGTCGGAAGACACGTTAACATGCAGGTTTCGGCTGTTTGTCTAGTACGGCAGTCGTGTTGCCATGTCCGAGGCCCTTAGGGCGGCTTGATAAACTTTTGACTCCAGAGTTGGTCACTCTCATTCGATAAGAAGAAAAAGCAGTTTCCTGTCAAAAAAGGACTATTATTTGTATTAACCCGGAGTAAGTAACTTACAATTTTTTGTTTTTATATGCTAGTTTGTTGCTTAGCTAGCTCATATAAAACATTTTTTTTTTATTATTTACGAAACCAGTCCAAGAAGAGCGCCTACTTGTTATGCCCCATGTGTTTACCGTAACTTCAAGAAGTTACGAAAAGTGAAACAAAAGAGAACTTTGTCAAAGTAATACAAGATGGCGAACTCACACAAGGGAATAAGATAATTGTTACAAGGTAACACCGTATTATGTTTGTCTTCATATTAAAGGAACCGTTTTACAACAATCATATTGTTGTCTATACAAAGTTTTCTTATGCTGGGGCCACACTAACGCTTAACGTCAATGCCCATTAACGCGACAATTATTGCGATAATTTTTACCGCGTTAAAGTGGGTGGCCACACTTGAATGGTCAACGTGAACGCCCATTTTTGGCGTTAAAAACGCCGTTGATTTTACTTATATCCCAAGCAAGATGGACGTTGACCGAGCTCTGTATTTCATGAGTGCAAATTTTTATTATTTGAATTTGTATCCCACAAACATGGTTCAGTTTGAAGAATTTCAAGAAACGAAATCACTTTCTCGTTACTCCACTCCATAACGGCTATGGGGTACCTACGTATTCAAAAAAACATACAATTTGGAAAACACGTCGAAAACACGTGCGATCCCGTCGCGCTCACGACGCATACTGAAATACGTAGTGTGGCCGCTTCATCGCATTAATTCTCGCGTTCATCTCTTTGATGTACCGCCACTGGAGCTATCGCCAAACGCCAAACGGCAATGTTGATGCCGTTGTCAAATTATGACGTTTAGTCGTGGCTACACCTACGGTTAACGTTCATTATCGCGATAATTAATGCCATTTCTCGTTAGTGTGGCCCCAGCATGAGAGTCGGTTTGAGATGGGTTTTGGTTTATGGATCTAATGAAAATGTTTCAAAATTTTAAAGGTTAGTGGTATTTTATAGTACGAGTGTTATTATGAACTATTATTAATGGAAGAGACATGAGACAAAATAGGAAATGTGTGTGTTTAATAGGTATATTATTATGATAGGGAAACAATGTGCTAAGTTAATATTTAATATAAGTATAAAGCTAAGCAATAGCCATAAAATCTATACATATAATATAGTTGAAGAGGGTCAAAAGTCTGAACGCTGAAGAAATAAAAAAAAATGCTTGGAGATACTTCGATTTTTTTGTCTGTTTATCTGTGTCTCTGTTTGTCTGTTTATTTAAGCGCTCATCACTTAAAAACGGCTGAACGGATCATCATTATCCCGGAAGTGTCATAGGCTACGTTGTATCCCAAAATAATGCGAGTGAAGCCGTGGGCGTCCACTAGTAATCAATAAAGTAATAATGAATCATCTTGTGTGTAAAGTCCAATTATAATTCTATCATCAACTAATAAGTCCATTTAGTTCGAATATAACGTGTAATAGTTATTGAAATTATATTAATTAAATATAAAAACTCGATTAAAAATATGGCAATAATTAGTTTTCTATTTCCTTATGAATATTAGTATAAGCTATAATAATAGTAATAAATATAATGTTAAGTTATAATTACTATAAAGTACATTTTGTTTTATCAGTAATTATTAAAGTATCGATGTGAACGTCGTCTATAAAAGTATACAATAAGTTGAAAATATGAAACTTTCTCCATTTGTAAAAAAAGAAAGAACAAATTATTTATTTCTGAAAAATGTGTTGAAATTAATCTAACAATGTTGATATTAAGAACGTTAGTCTGTAAGTTTCTGACATCAATTTAAGTCAAAAGACAAAACTGTTTTACACGTCGTAGATATGTTTAATGTTTATTCAGACTATTTACTTCTACGTAAAATTTATTACATTCTTATTCCTGTGTGTTTTTAGTTGTACGTAGTTACACCAACTTTCTTAGCCAGTTTGTCTGCCGGCGGTGCGGTGAGCCCTACTGTTCTACTGGTACAACTTAAGCAAAATGATTCAACCGTACAGATCGATTTTGAAACAGCGTCATGGATGGGTATGATAAATAATGTTATTAGTCCTTTTAAACAGACTTTCCACGTATTTTTTTTTTTGTTGATTAAAAAAATTTACATTCACAATTTACTACAGTATTTTTCTAATATGTTGCAATCTTTCTCTCGAGACGTATTTCCTCATGACTGAGGGTCGTGACTCCCCAGCAGAATTAATTCGTTAGGACAATTCTCTTGGGCAGATACATCGTGGTAGGCGCCCAGGTCCTTCCACGGAAGGAAACATGTCATCGGATATTGTGGTCCTCAAACGTGTCGGTTTCCTCACGTTGTTTTCCTACACCGTTAAGTGAGTGCAAATCCACACATAACTTGAAAATACAAGTCATTGGTGTAAGGCCAGGTTCGAACTAGGATAAGTAAGAATAAAACGCAGCCGCTGAAACCACCGAGCCACACTTGCTTAGCGCATATGCAGCTGATGTGTAGCAATAGTAGCAACCTAACCATGTTTGTTTAGGCTACTATGGGCTAGGCTTCGCACAGCTCGCTAGGCTATCATGTGTCGTGGAGTAACGCTTCCAACCTTTAACTGACGACCTATACGTCTCACAGACGTCAATATTTTTGTGATAACAATATTTTTTTAAATACGTGGCGTGCGGCCTCCTTTCTCCCGTTACCTTCCTCTGTTGCCATCCTGAAGACGCAGTCGACGTCACGTAAACGGTGAGTGCACAGGTGTCCGTTATCGAAGTCATCGACGTCTCACAGACGTAAGTACGGTGTTTATGTACAAAACTTCATCTCAGTGTTTGTGTTTTGTATGCTCATAGTGTCTCCTGGACGTCATGTCGGTTTATACGTTTTATTTAATTTTACATATTTCCTAAGAAGAAGAAAACTGTTTCAAAAGAGCGGGAAACACTCGTCGTGGATGATGAATTGATTTCTCTGGAATTCCAACCTCATAAAGACAGAGTAGTCGGCACTTTATTGTACGGGTTATTTACTAAAGATCATACCATTTTGTTCTATGTAACTAAGAAAAAAGCTATTATTCTGGTATCGACTATGCATCACAGCAATGAGACTGATGAAACAACTAATAAGCCTGTTATCATCACTGACTTTAACGAGACTAAAGGCGGCCTGGACGAAGTAATTCTTTTTCTTGATAAAGTTTCTTGTAAAGATTGTAAAGGTTCTTTAATAAAAGTTATCAATATCAACTACTGTATACGTTTATTACAAAAGTCATTAGGATTGTGTACAATATCATTCTACCATCAATTGTCTGCCCCACCTCCCTCCACGTAGCTATCCAGGACGTCTCACTCAACAACTTCCTATCAAGCACCATTACTTCATTAATTATTCAATTCAATGTGTAAAAACTAAAAGGACATATCACAAAATATTTTCTAGTCAACGAGAAAACAGCTTTAACCCACTAAATTCTGACCTCAAACAGTTTTAACACAAGTATAGACAGTAATTTCGCGGTTAGAAACCTGTGCTATCGCAATAGCCTCAATCAAGCCTGTGACAAGGAAAACAAGGCAATCAAGCTATGTTCCAGGCAATTTTCTGTATATGGCCCGAGAAAATGAGTCCCAGTCTTATCTTAAGGCGATATGACTCGCATTTCAGTCTGAACTTTGAAGAGGAATAATTTTGGGGTAAAGAGAACTTTGACCTCTTTAATATATTCAAATGTGGTATGTCTTTTGTTAAGCTCTCTGTGTACCGGGTGATTGTAACTTATGCATTTTGATTTTAATATAAGATGTAGAGAAAACGGTAGTTGTCAAATTGGTTTTGAAAAATTATGTGTGTTTATTCGGAAATTTAAGATCATTCATTCACGTCAACGGAGATCATATTGGTTTTTGGTAAAAAGGTAATATAAAGTCCCGTAACTATGACAACTTACTGTGATCCTCGGCAATCAACGCATTAAACAATAAGACACACCCTAGACTGTTGCAATGCTTAACATCAGGCAAGCTATAGTCAAACGCAAACATATCCCACGTAAAAAAATTAGACCGTTTTAGGCCCAATAACAATTTAAAATCTAACAATACGTCTCAAAATAATATAAACTTCCTTTGAACATACATTTAATAGAACAAACTAAAGAACATAACATAACATAACCAAGCCGACTAGTCCCCGTGGGGGATGTAGACTACGACCCTTCAAAGCTAAAAACTAGATCACAAAGTTCAAACTACACAGATATAAATATCGCCACCTTCAACCCCAGATCACTGCGAACCCAGGAAAAACTCACAGAACTAGAAATAGCTATCAAACATTTAAAATGGGATATTATTGGTATTTGTGAAATGAGAAGATTCGGAGAAGCAATAGAAGACTACGGAGAGTACCTCTTACATTATATTGGCACTACTCCAGGTAAACATGGCACGGGTTTCTTGATAAAAAGAAATCTTAAAGAAAACATAGAAGAAATTAAAGGAATATCCGAGAGGATCTCTATCCTGAATATAAACCTGTCTACAAACAAAAAAGAAATGTGGTCGATTATTCAAGCCTATGCTCCAACAGAACCAGCAAAGAAAGAAGATATTTTAGATATAGATAAGTTCTATGAAGAATTACAGTCCACATTAGATTCTGCTCACAAAAATATTGTCTTAATGGGGGATTTTAACGGACAGATTGGCAAAAGACAACCTGGAGAAGATTTGGCAATGGGCCTGTACAGCTATGGCAAAAGAAGTAACAATGGAAACAGAATAGTAACTTTTGCAATGTCAAATAAACTTTCAATATTGAACAGTAAGTTCAAGAGCAAACATACTAAAAAGTGGACATGGGTGTCCCCAAATGGGTTATATAAAAACGAAATAGATTATATTTTGACAAACAAACCTAACCTTTTTAAAAAACTAACTGTCATTAAAAACTTAAATTTTCATTCTGACCATAGGATGATTAGAGCAACTTTAGCAAGCAACCCACCGAAGAAATGTCGACACTTTCAAAACAAACATGAAAATCACTTACATATTCAAAACAATGAAGAGCTGCTCAAAAACTTGGAGAAATCAATGGCGGAGAAGATGGAACAAAGGATTTATATCACTCAAGAAAAATATGACAGTATTATTAATGTTTTAAAAACAGAAACAAAGAAAGTTCAGTATAAAGATAAGAAAAAAATCTCCATGGAAACACATCAACTAATAAAAAAGAGAAAGGAATTATTTAAAATGAAAAAAGACAGACAAATTCGACAAAAAATCACAGAAATAAGTAAAAATATAAACAAAAGTCTACGTAAAGATAGAACTTCAAAAAGGTTGAAAACTTTAGAAAAACATATAAAATTAACTGGAGGAATAAAAAAGGCTTTAAAACAACTAAAAACAAATAAAGAATGGATGCTAAAAATGAAAGATAACAATGGAAAATGTACAAGTAAGAGATCTGATATACTAAATATAGCTACAGAATTCTATAAAAAGTTATATCAAAGCCAAAATCTCACATATAATTACAATAACATAGATCAACCATTTCAAGAAGAACCAATACCAAAAATTTTGCTCGGAGAAACTGTTAAAGCAATAAATACCCAAAAAATGGATAAGGCACCTGGATCAGACCAAATAACTAATGAACTTCTAAATATAACTCTACCAGTCATAGCTCCTAAGCTAACAGAAATTTTTAATGATATTATTGAATCAGAAACTATTCCCTCAGATTGGACTAAATCCACAATAATATTATTACATAAAAAAGGTGACAAAGCAGAGATAGGAAACTACAGACCCATAAGTTTAATGTCGAACATATACAAGGTATTTTCAAAAATCATATTATCAAGAATATCAAACACATTAGATTTTAACCAGCCTAAAGAGCAAGCAGGATTCAGAAGCAAATTTTCAACATTAGACCACATACATGTTCTCAGGCAAGTTCTCCAGAAGTATAAAGAGTATAACAAGACTTATTACATTGGTTTTGTAGATTTCAACAAAGCCTTTGATTGTTTGGAACACAAGTACATATGGAAGGCTCTGGAAGACCAAGGAATCCAACCAAAATACATCAGGATAATAAGAAACGTGTATTCCAAGAGTACAGCACATATAAGACTCGAAACCAAAGGGGTTGAATTTCCTATTCTAAGAGGTGTGCGTCAAGGAGACCCAGTGTCCCCCAAGCTCTTCTCTGCGGTGCTGGAAATGATATTCAGGGCAATGGACTGGACCCAATATGGACTCAACATCAACGGTGAAAAGTTAAGCCATTTGCGGTTCGCAGACGATTTAATTATCTTCTCAGAATGCCCAAGACAACTAGAAACCATGCTCCAGCAGCTGTCTGATGAAAGTGGACTGGCAGGATTGTCAATGAATATCTCTAAAACTAAAATAATGACAAATTCCAGAGTCAAACACATTATCAACATAAACGGACTAGCCCTCGAGTATGTGTCTGAATACATTTATCTAGGACAGCTCATCTCACCGGATGACTGTATGCACAAAGAAATAGACAGGAGGATCAAAAACACTTGGAAAAGATACTGGGGACTGGCAGAAGTAATGAAGAATGCAGATATGCCCATGCCGGCAAAAAGAAAAGTATACAACACATGCATTTTACCATGTCTCACATATGCATGCCAGACATGGGCACTAACCGAACATCTTTCCAACCAACTGAAAGTCTGCCAAAATAGTATTGAAAGAAGTGTCATTGGAGTCAGGAGACGGGATAAAATAAGATTAAAACATATTAAATCAAGAACAAAATTCAGAAATGCACTCAAGGTATATAAACAATTAAAATGGAGATGGACAGGACACATGTTGAGAGAAGAAAAGGTGAAATGGACCAAACATATTACTGAATGGTGTCCCAGAGACAGCAAAAGAAGCCAAGGGAGACAATATAAAAGATGGGAAGATGACATTAAGCAAGTTGCTGGACCGGCTTGGCTCCAGGTAGCCAAGGATAGAGAGAGGTGGAAAGCTTTGGAGGAGGCCTTTGTCGACAGACAAGCTGTCTAATGTAAATAGTTATTAATAGAATAGATAATAATCAATTGTATATAAACAGTAATAAAGGCTTATTTTATATTTTATTTTTTATTTTAAAGAACATAACTGTATCGCAAACAATGAGAGAATGGAATATGACACTGTCGTCGCGTTTAATATAAAACAGGGAGTAGTGGAGAAATAGCTAACTTGGACTTCACTTAGTGCCCACTCGAATGCGGCAAAGATGGGAATAAAATAGAAGTGATATCATATTATTTGTAAGAAAGGTTTATTTTTTCATTTTCGTTTAATGTTTTCCCTGTAATTTAGTTTTTAGCTTGATTATCTTAGTCTTAAAGCTACAAATTTTGTTAATAGATAGATTTAAGTTCATTAAAAAAAATGTTTTGATTTGCTTAAAATATCCCAATTTGTAGTACACTTAAGTGTTGTCATGTCAAAAGTTTGCTTAAAATTCCAGTATCACGATTCGGTAGCCAAACCCTAGCTAAAGTTATGTGTACACTATTACTTGTTTAACTTTTGTGTATTTCCTAGTGTATACAACATTGCAGTAACAATAAAGACAATAAATAAATAATAATAAATATTTCGGGACATTGCACACAGCGCCATCTAGCCCCACACTAAGCAAACGCTTGTGTCGTGGGTACTAGATAACTGATATAATACTTATATACTTTTCTTTTGTAAATACGAGTACATACTTATTATACATACAAACAACCAGACTCAACACAAGAAGTTCTACATTTTTTTAAAATGCATAAATACTTGTGTTAGGTGGGAATCGAACCCGCAACCCCTAGATTAGAAGGCAGAGCCACTACCAACTAAGCTAACAGGCCAGTCGACTCATCATCATTACATATTTTTTATCTTTTTATGGCGTCGTTTGTTGGTATTTTATAAAAACCCAAATACTACAATATAAACAATGACCCTCATTGCTAGTAAGTCGTTTTTACAAAACAAGGGCTACTTTTAATACCGGATTTACGCGAACAACACCGCTGGGCGCTGCTAGTAGTGAAATATCGAGCATTCAAGAACGATCTAAGAGGGAGGTGGCGATTTAACCCGCAGTAATGAGGAATACAGAGCAAGGAGGAGTAGAGTATTATTATAAATATATATATATATATTTATAATAATACTCTTATATATTTTTAATTTATATATTTTTAATTTATTAGAGGCTATTATTTTATTTGTATCTCAATTACTATCTTTATATCCGTGTCGTTTAGCCTTCCACAGAGAGCTCTTGTCCCTCCCTATTGTTACGGCAGCTACTTCCAACGCAAGGTGGTCTAGCTAATGTAGCTACTTACTTACTAGTGTGCTCGGCACATATATAGTATAACGGAGCGGAAGATGAATAGAGTATTTACAACTGTGAATACTATACTGTATAACGTGGTTAACTAATTAATGATAAACACGCAGTAACTATGTAACGGTTTAAGTAAGTCATCCCTACATAAGGCTTGTAAATATTAGCTAGTAAGTGTTAGTACTAAGCTAGTTTGAAATAATTATTTGTAAACTTTTCAAGAAGCACTTGGCTCCGGCCCGTGCAGAATGTACCTCCAACGCTGGAGAGATCACAAAAGTGTTAATAAAGAATAATAATAATAAAACATATATTTGTTATTAATTATCTTTTTACAAAAAAGCAGAGGTCTGTATAGTAATAGTGAACATTTGTAATTTTACTATGAAATAGGGCTTAGAACTATACAATAGTTGGTGAACCCTGGACCTCAAACTAAGTTAGCACCTGTGTGATGATGTACTGTTATTTTAAAATGTAAAATTGGTCCAGGACTTTGAAAACATCAAGACCGTTTTTGTTTGTCTACTGTCATAATAAAAAATCTGTCAAAATTTTACCAATATAAATCAACGTACCATTAAAATATGAAATAAAATTATAAGTAACATTAATTTTAATTTAATTAACATGTTCCTATGTATATGCATCTATGTTTGTGTATGTTCTTGTGTTGTTTCTGTATATGTCTGTAGATTGGTTAACTATTGCTGTTACAGAAAGCAAAAAGGGGGGAAAAAAACACTCAACTGTGCAATTTAAAACCACCGTACATATCGATACTTATTTCAATTAAAATTTCTCAGTTTGATGGCCTATCTTCCCACTTGACATTGGCAGAATTGCGAAATTATATCTTCGCAAAAGCCATAAAAAAAAAAAAAAAAAAAAGTAGTTGACATTTTGATTGTTTGTATGTGATGTTTGAACAACAAGTACCGACTTTTTATTTTCAAAGTTCTAGACTACCTAATTTTAAACCACGTTTTGTAAAGACGGATCATCTAAGTTTGAATGAAATTTAACTTGGCGGCGTATAACAAGAGATGTCTATGGTCAGCAGAGGGCGAAACCAAAATTACGAAGATGAAGTGAATTATCATATAAGCATAAACAGAATATATTATTATTCATATTTTATCTTTAGGTGCCCGGATTTTTTGATGATTTTACCTGATTTGATGTTTACCTCGCAACTTTATTGTAGTTTACAATTTTCTCAACATTTTTGTGGACTTACTATCAGTGAACTAAAAACACATCTATTTTCACATTCAATATTTTATTTCCGTACAATAGGTAGGTAGAGCTAAGGTTAAAGGAAATGTATGGTGAAGAATACATTCAATAAATTAACCGTACAATGGTAAAATTAATATAACATTATAACATTACATCAAGAAATAAGCTGGAATAAAAAAGTGTTGATAGTATTTTGCGTGATATTTAATCAACTTAGTTAAACTAGTATCTAATAACTATGTACTATCCAAATATAATACCGGTCAATACTGTAGTAATTATTTTCTTAAATAAACTTATTAATGTCATATTTTAGAAAAAATAAATTCTGAGTTCTATTTTATTCTTATTATACGTATTCTTTGTTATAATAGTATTGATTAAAATTATAAACAAAATAAGTGGAGATCTATTTCACTATATACATTCTTTTACTAACATCCTCTATTTCACATTTTATATGCAACATTTAGCATGCAAGGGTTCAATAACATTCATTTCATGTCTATCAAATGAACCAAAACGATAATAATTGTCAATTTCTTGCAAACTGCGACCTTTGACTTCTGGTACATATCTCCAGATCAAGAAACCGCAAACTGTGGACACAGCAGAATAAACTAAATATGAACCCCACATTTGTAGATGCAGAAACATATAAGGTGCTGATTTTAAGGCTAATGCGTGAAATATACAAGTGTTGAGAACAAGTAATACTCCTCCAATACCTCTATAGTTTACTGGCATTAAAACTGCAGCTATAGAATAAGCAGTCCCTATTATACCTACACTAGAAGACAACATGAAACCTGATAAACAAAATAAACCCACCAAAGAATTATGTGGCCATAATCCAACAGATTCACAATATAAAAATACACTTCCTGTTAATAAAGACATTACAGCGCACGAAACGCCCCATAAAAGAACGGGTTTGGTGTTGAAGTATCGATCTAACAAAATTCCTATACAAATGCCAGTACAAAATAATGTGTTCATAATCAAACCACCGAACGACGAAATATCTCCATCACCAATAGTCTTTTTCAACATTTCAATGGAATAAATTAATGTAACAATGCTTCCACTACCATGAATCAAGAACTGTAGCGTGCAAATATGTAATGCGGGTAAGAAAAACTCTATACAAATTATCGTTTTGAAAAATTGTTTGATAACTTTAATGCTAAAAATGTTTGTGGCTTCGGTCACTTCGCTAGTCAATTCGTTCAGCTCTCTTTTGGAATCTGCATCTGTTCCTCTCAACCAATTAAAATTTATCACGCATCTAGTATACTCTCCTTTGTACGCTAGCCAATACGGAGATTCTGGTAATGTGCATGCCATTATAGCGCTTATTACTGTTGGTACAAGCATCATTCCACTTATAGTTCTCCAGTGGAAGTATTGCACTAAAAGTCCGTCTGCCGCCATCCCCACAGTTTGAATGATGTACAAAACTTGCATAAAAGTATACCTGTATTTAGGTGATGTCATTTCAGATATTGTTAGACAGCTCACGGCTAAGAAACTGTTGGTACCAAACCCATGAAAAGATTCACTGAGTAATATTAAAGTAGCGTCTGTGGCAAAGTATGCCAGAATCCAGCCCAACATTATTATAATGCTGGTGAACATAAAGGTGAATTTTCTGCCCTTCCATTGCATTAGTAGAGGCATGAAAATGCTTGGAATACCAGCCAGACCGTGAATAGAACCTGAAACATAGCACACATACAAACACGTTATAATATAAGTTATTATAAAAGTAGTTATGAGATTGTTTTTGCAAATTTATTAATTCAGCAAGGAAGGTGATTTTATATAAGTACTAGTCTCTATAGCTTGAAAAAGGTAGGAAGGTAATTGTAATTTTATTTTTGTTAATAGATCTCAATTTTCTATTTACATTTAGTATCATTAATATATTGGTATAATAATTTATAAACATCATGTTCCTGCGGACTTTAATCTAGTGACAGTCCAAATATTAGTATACCGAGTTGTATCAAGGCTCCACCTTACACTGAATCTGATTAAAGGCTATAATAAGACAAAATTTTAGTCAAGTGTAAAATATATATATATTTACCCATCCATGATGCTGTTTCAAAATCAATTTCTATATTTGTGCCATTTCTTTTAAGTTGTTGTAAAAGCACAGTTGGGTAAGAAACAGCTCCTCCAGAAGATAAACTGGCGAAAAATGATGGTAAAACAACGTAAAGCTGTAAATAATTAAAACTTACTTAGAAGTAAAAAAAAGTTAAAAGCTTACTTATGTCGGTTAAAATATGTTTTAATCGGCCTGTAGTCAATTGAAATAGAAACTCAGGATAACATCAAATTACGAGTAGATAGACTTTTAATCACCATTCTAATGCCATGCTTAAAAATATTAAATTAAAACTTACTTGTCTCAAAAGGGGTGAAAACACCATGTTTTTTGAAAGTCAAATTTCAACTGATTTAGTAAATGTTTGAGATTTTTTGGGACTACAATCAAATCTGAAAATCTCATTTTGTTGAAAATAACAATGCTGTGCGTAGTAAAAATGCATTTCAAAATTTCTAAAGGCTTGTCCACATATGACGTTTTAAAATACAAAAACATTCGTAATTCGCACCCTAGGCTGCAGCAATGCTTAACATCAGGCATGCTGTAGTCAAACGTCAACCTATCCCAGGTAAAAAAAAAATCGTTCGTCATAGTTGCGATTATTGGAGTGATTCGCAACGGATCGCGCAGTATATTCATATTCGAGATAAGGTAAGATAAAAGAATCATTTATTCATCAATAGAAATAACTTACTTAAGACTTATGAACTAAAAGTTAACAGTTAGTAATTCTATTGTCTCGTCTTACAATAAATATTTATGGAAGGATGGCATGACTTTTTTAACACTATCACAAGGCGTTTTACCAGTAGTTCATCTAAGGCAACGCTCGTATAATCTCCCTGTGGTTAAAAGTGGAGTATGTATGTACTGAAATAGAAATCACATCTCTGTTCTCACAGCGGCAATTTCAATTTTGCAAATACCAATAAATAAATATAAATATTATATAAAAACTCATCGGTTTTCATGGACAAGACCTAAGGTAGTTTTTACTAGGTATAATGTTTTAAACTACGCAAATGAATAAAAAGGTTAAATTTTGAATTGGGTTAATTAGAATTTAACCTCCATTCAAATTGTACCTAAATACTGTAATTTTATAACTAAGACTTATTACTAAGTTTTAGGTAGACAAACAGTTTGAATGTTCACAAAACATAATTTCTATTGAAAATAATGATAATGATGATTCTGATTTTTCTATTATAATAATGAGAAACAAAAACTTTTATTCCTTTGAATCAATTTATACACCATGTCATAGGCTGCACTTGCCAATTGGCAAAAAAAATCTGAGTAAATCTACAAAGCGTATTATTAACCTCCCAACACAATAATGAAATTCATCTGCACAGTTTGCCTGAGTAACGTCATAATGTCAAAGGTTCTATTTAGATAATTGCACTAATTCATTGTACAAGATTATCATGTTCAGATGCTGATGGCATCACAATGCAATGTTTGATTTGATAGATCTGGTTTCAATCAAAGACCTCACACGTAATTGATGTACAATGCGATGGATCTGACATGCAAATTCCATGATACTGCATGTGTTTATTATAAACTAGCTGATCCGGCGAACTCGGTTCCGCATTAGAGGTAATAAATACATAAGCAGATTTTGGATTTTATTCAACTCAATTAAAAAAAGAGATAAAATGTATCCTATGTCCGTCTCCTGCTAAAGTAAGCTACCTCCCCACCAATTTTCAGCTAAATCCGTTCAGCCGTTCTTGAGTTATAAATGGTGTAACTAACACCACTTTATTTTATATGTATAATTTACCACGTCAGATAGCCACTACCTTTCCAATACAGGTTGTTCTATCTTGGGTCACAATGTCTCTTGTACGGGTGATGTTTCAGGGACTTAGTGATTACAAGTTTGTGCGTTTGTGAGTAAGTGTGTATGTACTTATGTTTGTAACTTCTTCACAATCAAACACCTGAACCGAGTTGGACGATATTTACTAGAAAACATAATAATAATTTGACTCTGAATTAACCTACATTTGTACGCAAGTTTTTTAAATCTTAGATTTACGTATAAAACACATTGCAAACAGCTCAAGTTCATACAATCGCGTCTAAAATCTAAAAGTTAATAAGTAGATTCAAGGTAAGCGTGTTAAACCCTAGGCTACAGAAATAACAAAAATAATGTACATTATATAAAACTCGAAGGTGACTAACTGACATAGTGATCTATCAACGCACAGCCCAAACATAACATTCGGGATCGGGCTAAAATTTGGCATGCAGGTAGATGTTATGACGTAGGCATCCGCTAAAGATTTTTGGAAATGCCGCTTTTAAAGGGGTGAATTGGGGAGGGGATGCAAGTTTTACTTCTTAATGCGAGCGAAGCCGCGAGCACCCACTAGTATGTAATAAAATAGTTTATTTATGTATTACAATGTGTATACGTACCAATAAAATATAATATAAAACGAGTAAGTTCTCAAGGTACGTTGGTGAGGTTTACTGAGCTCTGCACTAGGTATCACAAGGACCTTGTATTGCAGGGCTACAGTATTTCTCGCCGCGGTGAGCTTGTTTTACAATATCACACCAAGATTCACTCATGTAACATAGGTCACGACAAAAGCGTTTGCTTAGTGTGGGACTAGATGGCGCTGTGTGATATGTCCTGAAATATTTTTTTGTTTATTTAGGTAAAAAGGATTTTAATCTTCATCCCAGCTAATAGTGGTCAGCCACAATACGCGCTGTAATTACAAAGCCCCACATTAGCACCTAGGAGTGAAGACACGGAGTTCCAGCTCATTTATCCATCACGAGATGTGCTGGCGGCGTGCCAGCGACCCGTGTCACTTTTACTAGGATGTCATATGCAAGAGTGAAGCAAGAACTTTTTTTACGTGGGATTGGTTTACGTTTGACTACAGCCTGCCTGATGTTAAGCATTGCTGCAGCCTAGGGTGTAACACGATTACCTAGAAGATACCTATTAACTCTAGATTTGAAGACCCCTGGATTGTAGTTCACTTATTTTTGACTAACTGTTCAATCGGATCGTTCATAGTTATTTAATCGAAATGTCATGAAATATTTTGTACAATATGTTCTATGTATAATAAATGAAAGAAAAAATCACATTGATTTTGCGTAATTTCATTATAGAATAGCATAAACTAAAGATTTCTGTAAAAACAATACACAAAAAATACAACATTTTAGTTAAACATCATAGTTTGTGTTTAGGAAAATATAAGCGTTGCTAAACAATGCCTTATATTTTGTATCTACTTCTGGTTTCCTACTCAGAAAGATTTTTTACAAATTAGTGACAAAAACTTTGGATACAACAGCTATTAAAAGTTGGCAATGAAAACAATTGATGACACAATTTTCTATTATATTTCCTACAATCTGTTACAATTTTCTCACCCAAAATCCATCCGTACTCGGATTTACATAGTACTAAATAAACAATATGCAAAACAAAGTCCCTCTAAAACAGCTAAATTGTCCCAAAACACTCGCGAATTAAAAGAGCTGCTTCATTAGACCCATAATTCATGCCAAGTCTTAGTTTGTGTTCCTCATTAATTCAAAAACGCGTTAACAAGCTCAGTAATTTATATCAAAAGAAGTCCTTTTGATCCTGGCACAAGTAACTTTCTAATTGGGGTATTATGCCGAAGAAAACATAGAAAGTTGGCGTGTTTTGCTGCCAGTACATTTTGTTGATGACTTCGGTGTTCACATTCTGTTGATACGAACTTCGTGTACCTACATTATTAGACGTATATATGTAGGTATATTTTATATGGAGGTGTATTTAAGAAAACCATGTACGTACCATAATAGATACGAAAGTCCCCTTCATAGATTTTTTATTCCTTTTTCACTCATGCATCAATGCATTGCAGAGTGAAAAAAGTTATGATCCCTTAACTTTTCCTGCATAGTTTTAGTTTGTCAATAAAATAGAAAAAAATATATGATTTTACGGCTTTATGACTTCATAAAGCGGCAAAATTATACTATTTTCTTTTTTGTGAATATGTAAATGTATGATGGCAAAATGATGTTGGTTCTATCTCGCATGCATAGGTCCGCTGCAACGGGCGAGAAGACAATGCGAAGCGAGGCGAGCCGCCACAATCGGCCGCCGTGACGCAAGATTCCAGATAGTGATGCCATTTGCTAAGTACCTACTTAGTTAGTTAGTTAGGTAGTAAGTACAGTCAATCGGGGTAACTTTGATTCACAATGGTAACTTTGACAGTCACATCTATCACTACTATTTTATTTTTTACGTGGCGACATTTAGTCCTATAATATTGAATTTATACAATTTGTGTACTTAACAAACTTCGTAAACGAACTATCTGAAAAAAAAAGAAGCTGTCAAACAATGTTAATGTCAAAAAAATTCTTAAAGTTCCTGTGTGTAACTGCTTAATTTTCTCCGTAGTAAACTTTTGAGATATCACACAAATTTTGCTGCTATCAAAATATGTAAATATCATAATACAATCTTTAATTTGTCTAATTTTGGATACACAAACCATTTTTGTTGTTTTAATATTGCATTTCTATCTTATTTACTAAAAATTCCGGTCTGTCGTATTTCAAACAAATTCTGGGTAAATTTGACACTGTCAATGTTACCCAGGTTTTTTGCGATCTATTATTTTCAGTTTAGGTAACTTTGACATAGAACTGTTATGTTTAAAAAAACACACACATGCAGACGTTACGATATTTAAAGCAAACAGTCAGTCAGTCATTCATACATTATGAATGACATACCCTTAATTTTTAGCCCAGCCACAAACAAAATGCCTAGAAAAAAGAAAGTACCAGAGCCTGGCACCCGCAGATATGGATTAAAATCTAATTATACCCTAACAACCTTAGAAGAATGCTTAGAAAAGTTTAGATCTGGTTCACTAAGTGCGTATACTGCTGCCAAATACTACAAAATACCAATTAATACAATAAAAAATAAAATACAACAGAAACACAAAGAAAAAGTAGGGAGGCCAACAGCTCTATCTGAAGAAGAGGAAAACATTATGAAAGATCACGTCATGGTCTTGGCAGATGTGAAGTGTGAAGTGATACAGTAAAGTTGATTCTGATGAATGTAAAATCTCTTTTCAAAGCTATGTTCCAAAATATTCTAATGTTGATTCTATGTAATTGTGATTACCAAAGACTAAATAAAAATATAACTACAATTTTATGGTTTTATTGACTTGTCTATGGTTCTACTGCATCTGACATTTGTTAAATATATAAACTAATGTTACCCTGATGCTTTAAAACGGTTTTATGCTATGATTTATTCAAAAATCTCATCTATATCAAACTTACCCAAATAATGGTTATAACTTTGACACACAACAAAATTGCCATTTTTTAATATAATTTTTGATTTCTAAAGACTCTTAATAATTTGAAAATATAAAAACCAACCTGAGAGCACAGATTATGTAAACCATTTAGTCTAATAATTAAGCTAGCAAAAGTTAGCTAAAAAAATATAGTGACGATCTGTCAATGTTACCCCGATTGACTGTAAGGTTATAATGTTAGAAGTACTAAGTCACATTGCTTTTAACTTGAGGCGAATAGTGTGTGCTACGTCTCCGACTCATAAGTTAGTGCATATAATGGTAATCATACTAAAACACCTTGAGCAAGATAGTGGCGTTCTCTGGTATAAGGAGTTGTCTCAACACCAAAGTATAGAAAATATGACGGCGCTACTTTAAGTGAGTAATTTGTTAGCGTTTTTGTTTTGTGTTTGTGTTTCTAATGTTTATATTTGTGGATTTTTTTAAAAGCGTTATTTGGGTGTCACACTTGGTTTGGATTCAATAAAACCAACAAGTTTATTAAATTGATTTGATGGAAAACTGAATATAATCTTTGATTTAGAAACTAGGGATAAAAAAGTGAATGCATTGAAATGACTGAGACATAGCTGTAACCATGCTGTAACCATCAATGATCTTCTTTATAAACGGAGGTTAGTAAAACCTCATTGGTTGTAACCCCTAAGCATGTACAAACACTATAACACGTCACTACATCCACATTTGGTCCCACCTTCTCGTAGACCCTTGTACGGTACTTTATTGAAGCTTCCACGGCGTAATGGTAAGTGTCATGGGTGGAACGATTTGCAGCAATATACTAGCTAAATGAGCTCGTTAATGGCAGCTCACAGTGGAGGACTATCACTAAAATGATTGTAGGTTCTAGCTGTTTGTCATAGCAGCCGTTAAACTATGACAGCTAAGATAGTTAGGTTAAGCGGTAAAGCGGAAAAATCTGTTCAATTTCAGTCTCCTACAAATTCACTCACGGAATGATCAGAAACAAATGCAAGATTTTGTGGCAGTTTTGTATTGATGGCAACCAGCTAATTGCGTTGGTCTTAATTTTAGAGAAAACAACAAAAAAAAAACAAATTCATACATAATTTTAAAGACTTAAAGTATTTACTCAAAGAATGTAGGCACATGGCCCTAACATATGAAATTGGCGTTTTGTATGGGAGGAACAAACAGTCGAATATTTTTTTTAATATAAGTAATATATTTACCATTGTTTTCTATGCACTTTTGCCATCTCATAGGTAGTTCATTGATCCCTTTACAAAAAGAAAACCAGTCGGACGGGAATCAATAAAATCTTTGAAGGCGATTTGGACTGCCCCGTCGGAGTTGAAATTTTTCCCTTGCAAGAAGTTATCCAAATTTCGAAAAAAATGGTAATCTGTTGGAGCAAGGTCCGGGGAGTACGGAGGATGACTTAGACATTCCAATTGAAGCTCTTCTAATTTGGTAGCCGTCTGTTGTGCAGTGTGTGGTCTAGCGTTGTCGTGAAGCAGCAGTTGCGTGGAGCGATTGACCAGCCTAGGTTGTTTAGCCGCTTCGGTTGTTGACTAATTTTCGTAAACTACCCCAAAATGTTATAAGTCACTAAAAGAAACGCTTTACGACTGTTTTTCTTAAATGTTGAGCCATTTTCATAACCAAAAGGCAGTTTTAACAAATACATTTCGTATTTCCCGCTAAAACGCTAGGTCACGTGATAAGTCAGAGGCGTGACGTCACAATGTAAAAAACAAACAAAAAGAAAACAATACAATAGGTCTACGCGTAGATAGGTATTGGTTAATTCGTTACGTTCTTTGTTCAAGATTTATGTAAAAATGGATTCAAAGTCTTACAGAATATGTAAGTAATAGCACAGCATAATATATTCATCTATACTTGCAAAAAATAGTAAACAAACCGTCGGCTCTCACAAAATCACAATTTTTTTTATGAAATCACTCCGCTTCGGTATTTTTAATAGTTCTTGTACACAAACGGTTCATGTATGCTACTATTTACACACGTAGAACACTTTGATTCAACATAATTACGCTGTATTTCACTAAAATACGAAGACGTTATCGAGACAGCAAAATCTTTTGACAAACACTCTATGATAGACTTTAACGTCACTCAAACATCATTTTAGTGATGGGAATGGTATTTAAAGAATGAACGTAAAATAAGACTAGGAAAATGAATGCGTTCATTTGCAACATATTATCAAAATACTGTTATGGTAATACATTTTATAAAAAGTTTACACAGAAAGTTTACACACACATTTAGATTTAAGCACATTTAGAATATTTACTTACTTTTTTAATGTAATATTGTTACGGAAGCGGGTTCAGGTACAGGCAAGAAACACCGTTTTCATTTTGCACAAAGCATAGAGAGGGATGAAATAAAAAATCCTTGGCACAACGTCACTCAACCTTTATTTTTCATTACTCCATTTCCGCCAATATTCACATGTCAAAATAAACTACTAACCTATTTACAAAAACAAATGAGTTCCTATACCTACATTTAACAAAAGAGTATTTATACCTTACATTAAACAAAATAGCTCTTACACCTACATTCAAAGAGGTTCTACGTCATAATATCCATGATATTGTTCTTGCACACTCGTATCATAATATAACTATATTAACATTCAGTACAAGTTTAATGAATCCACCCCTTTTTTTGAACCGCGAGCAAACATTTTATTATAAGTTTGTTCATCCTTGTAAATAAAATAAATATATAAGAGATTAGATTCATATGTTCATTCGCTAAATTCAAATTGTCGTTCATTCGAGCTAACCACATCACTATTAGTGAATGAAAAGACATTTTGTTTATTACATGTGACGTCACGAGCTCTGATTGGTCGTTGAGGCGTTTCGTTTCAATGATGTACATATAAAAAAAATCTTATTTTTATTTAGGAAAATAAAATATTAAATAATTTTTATTCGTAATTTAAGTCAAATATTCTTAATTAGGACCTTTAATTCTATAATACTTAATAGAAAACTTTTTTATTTGATAACTATGGAAAATACTCTAGACATCAGCCGTTATAGTCTGGCCAGATTTGAAAAAATTGGAATGAACAATACCGGCACTAGTCCACCAAACGCTTACAAGTAACTTTTTTGGGGTTAATTTTCGCTTGGGGCAGGATTTGGCTGGCTGGCCAGGATCCAACCATTGCGCTGAGCGCTTCCGATTATCGTAAAGAATCAATTTTTCATCACAGGTAATGATTCGGTTTAAAATACCTTCATTATTGTGCCGGTTCAGTAATGTGACGCAGCAGTCAGCGCGCGTTTGCCGGTTTGCTTCAGTCAATTCGTGAGGTACCCACCTTTCAAACTTTTTAAACTACCCAATTTGCTTCAAGTGAATTAAAACAATTTTATCACTAACATCGCAGCCTGCAGCTAACTCGGACGTGGTTTGCAATGAATCCGCTTCCACAATAGCCTTCAATTCTTCATTATCAACTTTGGTCTCAGGCCGTCCACGGGGCTTGTTCTGCAGGTCGAAATTTCCAAAACGAAAACGTGGGAACCAAAAACGAACTGAGTTTTATTTTGCAACACGACCGCCATACACATCATTCACACTTCGAGTCGTTTCCGCAGCACTAATGCCACGGCGGAACTCGTACTCGTAAATAATACGATATTTTAAGTTTTCCATTTTGTAAAAAGAGTGACGCTAACAGAAAAAAACAGAAGAAAAAAAAACAAATGAATGACGTTCATCGAAGCAAAAATACATGAGTAAATAGCTGTACAAATTTGAATTTAGAATTCCTTACCAAAGTGGAGATATTCGCAATTAAAGTGGCCAGTACGAAAAACGCCAATTCCATATGTAAGAACCATATGATAATGTTACACAGCCATGGACCTTTTTTCATATTTTGTTTTCTCAAAATGTTTAATGAATGATCACTTTTCCCAACTGCACAACAAAAAAGTCTTTTGTTAGTGCGTGAACAATTAATTACGTCCAAAATACTCGTCTGAACTCCTTCAAAGTATCTCCTTATACACATTCCCTGAAGGCATGTGTTGTGTATAGTAGTAATGTGGCCGCCCCCAACAGTTTGGACATGTATTACAATGCAGGGCTCCGGCGTCCATTTCTTAGCCAATACATAAGAAGGATTTAGGACGAGAGGGTTTGGTGCAAGTTAAAGTAGATTGGTTGTTAGATTGATGTCAAGCCATAAGCACGGCGTCACCAGGCCGAGCGTGGCGTTGCTTGCCGTCGCGTATCCGTAAACGCAGCGTGGACGAGGTAATACGGTTACGGTATTTTTCCGAATTGATAAGAGTGGTGTTGTGACCTGAAAACATGTAAACTGAGTCATGTTAGCGATACTGGTCAAGTTCTATAAGCGTTAAGATCTAACTGTTATTATAGTTTATTTCTTGATTTGCAGATAAAATACTTCGTATCATGAGTACCAGCCACTTTAGCTTTAATTTTATAACGATCCAATGATAATATCCAATGATAATGAAAACAAAATAACTTACTTACTAGGCAGGCGCACTGACTCAAACTGGATCCTGGTTACCGAACATATAATAATCCTGACCTCCGACACCAAGAGACGCCCCTCTGACCGGTCCTGTGCACTCCTCCTCCTTCTTCCTTTAGGCGATAGCTCAATGCTGAGCATCGTGATGCCCCCGACCAAAATTGTAGTCCATTAGAAGCCATTTATCACAATCGGTGGCTTCGTGTATGCCTGTGCAGTCTTCAGCCACAAAAAATAAAATAACACAATTTCGCTCCGTTTCTGTGGCTTGCACCATCCCAAATCACACAAGGCTATTTTGAAGAGGCCTCCCCCGGAATATACCAACAAGATGACATCGATTTATTTACATCTCACGAGCGGGAAAAATCCGCTTATGTGGGGTTTTCTGACCACACAAATAAATAAAATAAGTCGATCAGTGACTTTTGATGTCATTGCTGTGATTTTTCTTGTAACAGATGTTGTTTTGGAAATATTTTGTGATGGTATCGAAGCGTTGTACTCGTAAATGTTTGTTTATTCCGCTGTATTTTTGTGTAAACTTAAAGCTAAATTGGTTTTCCAACAAAATTTACTTAACTTTTACAGTGTAGTCCTCTAAAAATGTTTTTGATGAATTTAGTTTTTTTTTATTCCACTAAGTTTCGTGTCCTGGGAAAATTTTAAAAATGAATTAAATGAACATATTTCATTTTTTTTTAAATTTCTTTCCACACTTTACAAAGTCGTCAGCTGAAGTTTAATTGATAAAGTAAGCTTTAAAGATTTTTTTTACACGAAATAGGCTTACGCTTGACTACAACTTGCCTGATGTTAAGAAACGTTATAATCTACGATCTAGCGCGCTTGCCTAGAAGAAACCGGTTTACTCTCGACTAGTTAGTTTAGTTTCCAATTACTTTAAATTTCGCTTTATTATATGAAGCAATGCAGCATAAATACATTTTAAAAAGTCATGTTTTCCAAAAACCGGTTTCGATGATGCGTACATTCCACATTTTTACATTTCATGTTTCGTTCAAGTCGATTTATAATTCTGTTTATGGAATCAACTGAACGTGATCCCTTGGTTGTGTTTTATTCATAACAAGTGCACAACAAGGCAATAATCCAGCCTCAGACTTAATAATACAAAGACTCCTATAGAACTGCCAAATAAGTTGACAATATAAAAAAATATCACATCAAGATTCATTTTATTGTTCCCCGTTGCAATAAAATTGCTCTTCTCTTTTTATTTTATTGAGAAGCCAATGCGGTTTATCTTTTAAATACATTTCGTTTTTAGGCGCATTGCAGCACATGTATTTTGTCTTTACTGTATACGAACAGACTCATTAACCAGCCGAGTTGAATTGATGCAAAGTGTATGCTAACTATAATAGGGCTATTGGTGTTTATGATAAGCGTATTCCCGACTATTAGCTAGATATTATTTTTCTAAACCATAGTCTTGATAAGGAATGAAGAAATTGACAATAACAACATCAACAACATACAGAGTAAACCGGTTTCTTCTAGGTAAGTGCGCATGATCGTAGATTACAACGTTTTTTAACATCAGGCCAGTTGTGCCTAAGCGTGAGCCTATAAAAAAAAATGTAATGTCAGATTTTTCCCATAACTAGCTCTCTATTGATTATAAAGTCACTGACTCTGGTTGATACGATTTATGGCGCAGTAAGCGATTTCAGTACAATCTGAATGAGGATTTGCACATTCAGGTAGTGTAGGTGCTTCGACGTAGGTACAGGATTATCTTGTGCAAGTCTGTGGGATGGAAGGTTCGAGAAGAAGTGGAGATAGTGGATTGATAATTAATGCACAATGAATATCTATAATACAAGTGGATGCCTGCGGCTTTACTTGCATTTTTTCGAAATAAAATAAGTTTAAGATACTCCTTTGACCTCAAACTACTTACGTACCAAAAATCGTGATGATTTCTTCAGAGTTATTATAGATTATTTATTATAAAAAGATAGGATCTGGTAATAGGTTAATTCAATAATGTGTCTGTTAAATTTGAAATAGCACAGTGCGTCAAGTGTTCCAGTGGACAGGTGAATTAAATTTAATTGTGTGATTTTGTTTTGCCTAATTTAAACTACTCGATGCGAGTTTGGCTCGAAATTTTGTTTTAAACAAAACAAAGTATTACATTTAAAATTGAATAATCTGATGTATTAAGTCTAAAACTAAGTACTAAGTCTAATTGTTGCTATGATCGTTAAAGTAGATGGGCATAATATGAAAATTTAAGCAAACAAATTATTTAATTTATTACGGTAATTGACATGTTAAGAATATTCTATTACATCTGCCCAATACCACGACGCCTACCACATATCCCATATGAATTCGATCGGAAATAGTAACAAAAGTTTCCTTCCTCGCCCAAAGCAAGTTAAACGCAACTTCTATTCAGTCCGAGCATAAGAATGATATAACACTGGGTAGACCACTATTGAATGTGGAATCAAATGTACAAATCACAATCATTTCATAAAGGTTAAAAATTACTACATCAAATTGTCAGAAAAAATACTATAATTTAAGTATTTTTTATTTTTTCTGACACAAAAAATTATGTCACAGAGAATTGGAATATACAAGTTATTATTAAACAATCAAATCACATTAATTTATGAAATAGTGAGTATTTTTTCGTGTCGCTGAAATGGCCAAAAATAAGTAATTTCTTATGAATATAAATTATTAGCCTCTGTTTGTAATAGATCTCTTTTATCCTATCTAACGCAGGTTAAGCTGTGGATTTTACCAAAGTGAAGTGGCAAGTCAGGGACATTATCTGCGACGGTCTCAACAGAATTCGGATACATTATAACATATTATCGTGTATCTATAGCATGAAATCAGTTTAACGAAATGTATTGTGATTTGATGATAGTTTTTGGTTCTTCTATTTTAAAACAGTATTATCGAAGCGATATTTGCTTTTGTTACATCATTTTCATATCCGAGGTAGGTAATAGCCTTAAGCTTACCTAGTCTATGATATAGTGTAATAGTTTGGGTCAGTACGAACGCAAATAGATCGTAATTCAGCTCGAGGTGGGCGGCTAGTAAATCCAACAAGTTACTGATCCATCTATCATTCTGTTTGCGAACTACTGGCAGTAGCTGAACTTATACAAAAACAAATATATTTTTTAAAGATGAAGAATCTTTATTGATACTGTAAAGTTGCATACATACATATATGTAGAAGTATATCATAGAATATGCTACACAAATAACAATATCTCAAATACAGTATTGGTCTCTTTGTTCCCTTTTTATGTCAACATGAATCGACGGATACAAGTTATTTTGATGCAAAGGTTGTCTTAAAAATACTTTTGTATATATAAATTAATTTTGTGAAATTTATTATGTATATTATACACACTGAGACATGCTTTTCAATAAATTGACAGAGTTTAATTTTGTAATATGGTACAGAAAGATTGAAATAACTACTCATATACGAGTAATTATATAACTACTGATTAAATAAAATAAATAATAAATATTCCGGGGCATTGCACACAGCGCCATCTAGCCCCACACTAAGCAAACGCTTGTGTCGTGGGTACTAGATAACGGATATAATACTTATATACTTTTCTTTTGTAAATACATACTTATTATACATACAAACGACCAGACTCAAATATATATAGACTGATTATATTATAAAAGAAGTAAATAATGTATTTTAAAGAACTACTTGGAGGAAGAGGTTTTTTATGAATTATTTTAATAGCAATACAATCAATAAGATGTAAACGATTGTTAGAATAAATAATATAAAGGAAACAATCCTATAAGTAGAAGAAATTTGTTATTTTTTACGTAAGTGTTGCAAAAAAAGTAAAATATAATTAATAGCCGTTTGTTTTTTTTCTTTAACCGTTTTTTTTTTTTGATAATTACAAAGTGGCTAAGTTCAAGTAACTATACAGCATTACAAAAATTTAATTAACTACACAAACAACATTTTTCTATACATGGGGTAGGTTTGCGTTTGTCTACAGGCTGGCTGATATTGAGCATTGCTGCAGCCTAGGATGTAACACGCTTACCTAGATCTTCTAGAAGGATTGAAGACCCCTGGATTGCAGTTCGCAGGAAACACAGCTTCCGGTAAATTGTTCCAAATGTTGCTTTGCCGTCCCTACAATAAATGTAGAATTTTAGAACATGTAAGTTACATTACTAACTATTAGCTATAAACGATGCATGTCGCTGTAAATATACATATGTGCAGTAATTTTCTACCACGTCTGCTCAATGTCTGAGATAAATTGCGAAGAAATAAACATTTTCCCCCAAGATGGATGGATACGGTTGCTTTCAATTGAAGTTCGATCATTCGATACAGAGAGTTGAGGGAATTTGCTTTTGACAGGCTCCTGATATGAATTGGAAAGTGATTTTTCTTAAGTTCCGCTTATGATTTTGAGGATTTCCAATTTAAAACAGAATTTGTATGATTTGAATGTTTTTTTGTTATTGTTTTTATTCTGATAATTGTAACTGAAGTAGTTTTTTTTAGTGTTTATTGATCAATATAATAGCAAATTGTCTAAGCAAGAATTAATACAGTTAGTACTTCGATTTATATTATTGTACATGAATTTAAATCTTTCATCAAGCAGAGCAAGGTGGTATTGATATGTTTTATACTTCTTCTTCTTCTTCTTCTTATCGAATGAGAGTGGCCAACTCTGGTGTCGGGAGTTTATCAAGCCGCCCTAAGGGCCTCATAGTATACATGTAGCATAGTTCGTGGTATAGTGATCAATGATAGTGAATCAAATGTCTTAGTGTAGTTGTAATCCGAGAGTTATCAAACTGCCTTAGGGGTTACTGGTATGTCTTTACGTCTACTGTATTTCGAGAAACAGACACAACTTGTAATTTAAAGTATGGCTGATCACTGAACCTCCCAAATCGAATTTTTGGCCACCCATCCAAGGTTTGACTGCATCGACAGTTGTTAAACATGGTTGATTACATGAGGGAAACCTTCACTAAAAATTATAATAACTTTGGATAATTATCAGTTACAAATGCACTGTTTCATTAAAGTTGAAATTATATGCTATCCAACAAATCGTATTAAAATTTAATCAAAACCAACTAAAGCTGGTCAAATATTACTAAAACTCTCCATTTCCATCCCGTTTTAAGTTATGAATACTATCCCCCTTATTATAAACACAGATATAAATAAAAACCAAAGATAGATAGGAAAATTTGTTTATTACTTAACCGTTGAAAATGGTAACAATCAGAGTTTACCTAAAATGTTTTGTTTTATTAACTGTGTTGATTGGAAGTTTTAAATTATATATTTACCTAGCACTTTCTATGCACTTTGTTTTTTTTTTCTAATCGTAAACCTTAGTCTATATACATAAAACTCAAAGGTGACTGACTGACTGATTGACTGACTGACTGATATAGTGATCTATCAACGCACAGCCCAAACCACGTGACGGATTGGGCTGAAATTTGGAATGAAGGTAGATGTTATGACGTAGGCATCCGCTAAGAAAAGATTTTTGGAAATGCCACTTTTAATGGGGTGAAATAGGGGATGTAACTTCTTAATGCGAGCGAAGCCGCGAGCATCCTCTAGTTATAAATAAAATCAAATCTGTTGTACCAGTAACAAATAAATAATGATCAAGTCAAATTTTTAATTCACATATTAAGTCTTGTACAAAAAAATATCACAAAAACAATGCTTCAAAAATAAATATATATTTCAGGACATATCACACAGCGCCCTCTAGCCCCATACTAAGCTTACGCTTGTATCATGTATTTAATAAGCCTTTAAATAAAGCATCACTTTTTACATCTCTCTAATGTCGGTTCTATTATATAGGTATATTTCATATCTCTGGCAATCCACGACCTGTGTCCATCCGGATCTAATTTCCAGCTATTCAAAACGCTGGAATTATTATGCTAAATTAGCAACATGGTTGTGGTGAAATGCGAAGTGTGAATTTCCAATGTGTTTGGCCGCATTTACGAGGAGCATTATTAAAATAGCATTTGATATTTTCATTGTACTTTTATCATCAAGCGTTTGCAGTTTAGCTTAGCAGAATATTCGCATGCAATAAGCAATAACAACTTAGTCGAAGTTGTTAGTTTTTACCTTTTTCTGGGCAGTTAGGCAATTATTTGAGCTGCGCACGCATGCATCGCACTCTCGGGGCCCTGATCGCGATGCAGAGGTGGAACACCCCAGGTTTTTAGTGGGTATGCCGCCCTTCTGGCTGAGACTCCCACAAAACCACTCGCCCTCCCCGGGGTCGAGTGGTACCAGTGAAAGGTTTTCCTGGGCCAAAAAAAGGCATTTATTTGATCATCAGGTCACATTGAAGTTGATATGATTTCTTTCAAGAAAATGTGAATTTACATTTTAATTGACAGCCCAGTATTCAGCCATTCAGTCATTTAAGCAACAGTCGCACACACAATGTTGTAGATGAAGGTGAAGTTTGCTTCTCCTGTTTTTTTTTTAATATGAATCTTACTCAAAAAATCTCAGTTTGAAAGTTTCTCAACAAATCCAGTTTTCTAGGTATAAAACACGGAACTAATCAGAATATTTTTCTTCGATAAGTGCAAGAAGTTTTAAAAGATTGTCATAGAAAATTCCGAAAGAGCTTCTGAAAATTGTCACCGACACAGGCTTTGAGGTAATTTTAATTTAAAGTCACTTTCTGTTTGCCCTCTGTTTATTTCTGTTTATTTTGGCAAATTAAAAGGAAGAAACACGGCCCCCTTGGCACTTGTAAAGATGAGATAGGGAGTTTTTCTATTACTATATATTTTTTAAATAGTAATTTATTTTAATACTTCTTTCTGTAAACATAAGGTACTATTTATTAAAATAATTCATATTATATAATTATGAAGTTTTAGTACAAGAATAGGTATATGACATTTTTACTAAGCACATGCATATCTGTTGTAATATTTACTGAATTAGGCATTGCTATAAAAAAGACAAACAAACTATCTAGCTATGTTTAATTTCTCATAATGTTAAGATTATAAATGTTGATTTTGAAAAT
This sequence comes from Macaria liturata, assembly GCA_964023185.1. NCBI lineage: Eukaryota > Metazoa > Arthropoda > Insecta > Lepidoptera > Geometridae > Macaria > Macaria liturata. Next base: position 9,734,426 of record OZ026822.1, read on the forward strand.
TACTGGACTCATTTATCATGATTTTAACTAGACATAATCCAACACATTATAAAAAAATCAACAATATTTATTGGAAAATAAACTAGTTAGCATGATTGAAGCATACATTAGCTGGCTGACTATGAGGAGCAAAGAAAACAATCTACCTCACCTACTTGTTATCTTTGTCAAAGCCCACTAAAAGTTTCAAGTAGGAGAAATACTCCCTATTTAAAATAAATAAATAAAGAAAACATGATTATCAAACCTGTGTTACGTATTTTCTTCTTCTTTTTATGGAATGAGAGTGGCCAACTCTGGTGTCGAGAGTTTATCAAGCCGCACTAAGGGTCTCTGATATGGATTAACAACTTATGTACGTATAAGAACTCATTAGTTGGTATCGTTGGTAACCAATTTTATTGTTTAGAATTTATTATTGAATAAATGTATCGCAACAAATTGATTGATGGTAAATTTTTTAAATCTAAACAGCTCAATGTAATCTTTTGCTATATTAGGTTGTAGCTAAATAAAATGTCTGTTTATGTTCCAGTATCTAGCCTATTTAACTTCGTACGTCTACTACCTCTTTCACACTAATAGTCATGGTATCCGTCGCTCCATTGCGACTCGATGAGCAATGTGAATAAAATTTCAACAGTAGGTATAACTTTATAATTAATAATAGTTATTTATTTATTTTCACTTAAAAACTAGGTAATTATTGTGTGTCCAATAAACATTTTTATTATTATTTTTATTATTATTATTATATAATTGCATATGTTAAATAGATGTGTATATATTGATTGTGATTCGTTGCGGTGTGTTACTCGTAACAGTACAAACAAATCGACAAACACACTTTAGATTGTAAAATGTAATATGTTACGATTCAGATAATGCTCTTTGACCTCAACAATACTCGTAGAAAATGTCCTTTGTAGTCTTAAATTAATTTTTGAATGGCTCCGGGCCTACACCAATGACGTCCAATTTGGTAACAACAAAACAACAATTGTATAGTATTTCTTGCTACTTCCACTCTTCAAGGAGACCTTTGTTTCTTGAGTCAACAGAAGTACATTATTCAGGGCACGAACTTACGTACCTACACACTGAAACTAATTTCTGTGTCGGTTGTAGGAAAAAGTTGTTTACGGTTGTCGTAACACGCGTGTTAGGTACAAAACCAATCAAGCATGTGACATCTACTTTTGAGTACCGCTGTCCTTGTTAGAGCCATTTTCAGTTTAATATCTACACTCGATATACGAGTTTCTACGTTTTCTTCTATTAATGCTCTCTACCTTTGACCATAGTGTGTGTGTGTGTGTGTGTGAATAAAACTAGTCGTCTTTTTGTTTAAACGCATTCCTTAATAATGTGCCTTCATTATTTAAATGTATACAATATAACCTATATACATGTATGTATGATATAAAAATAGTATAAATCTGTTTTGAAATATAAATATTGGTTCATGAATTGCGGAGTATACATAACCCACAAAATAATTAATAAAAGACTTTCAGAAGAATTGAGATTCTACATTTTTATGAAACCGGTTAAAATGGTTAAAAAATAAAAGCAGCAGTACAAGATAAACATATTTAAATACACATAAAAACGGACATATCCCGCTTTCTTTATAAAATTTCTAAAGGTAGGCCCATTCATCACATTCCGATCCCTTATAACAGAATCATTGCATGGAATAACCCAGGCCGGTCTATCGGGGTCTTCAATCAGACGATAATATCTTAAAGTTAGCCCCTGAAAGACCCAAGGATGACTTGGCGATTTTCTCGCCACATATTTTGGGGGACGGTTCGCATAAACATTCGTAGGAAGGTGACATACGCTTTTTGAGCGGTTCTCATTATTTCTTTTTATTTCACACATCTTCTTCATCTGTATTTACAAAATACTAGATTGTGCATTTAACATGGAGATTTGTGTTCTAATCATCGTCAGCGCATCAAAATCTACTGCAGGGCATAAGCTTTCCTTTTACGCCAGTAATCCCTGTTTTGCACTGTTCTTGCTCAAATGTTTCCTTCAAACTTTTTAATATCGTCCATTAATTTGCAACAAGGGTGAATATAACGGGTGATAAGTACTTTTAGCAACGTTGCATAGTCTTGAACTTGTAATAGCAAAGTTAATAATCTCACACATGAGTCTTAAAAATTGACATAAACAAATTGTTGTAAATTTGAATAGTGTTGCAAGTTTTATCCAATGTCTGAATTTTTAATGCAAAAATGAAGATTAGTTTGCATTGAATCGCAAAAGTAACCTTAGTCGATCCGCAGACCAACTTTAGTTTTAGAAACACAAGCAATTTTAATCTGATTATGAATCAAACCAGACTATTCATTTCAAGCGAGTTAGTTAGAGACCATCTGTTTGAGTTTCGAGATGGAACTGCGATAGAACAATATTTCAATTCGAGACTATCGAATCTCAGAATATGCTTCAACTCGATTCGGCATCATTTACATTCGATTTAATCGATTGAAATGTAAATTTGGCCGTTAATTGCTTAAATCAGAATGGGGATTGATGAAGACGGATTTTGAAAGATAATGTAAAACTCGGATCAAGTTGACTAATAATGTTATTGATAGCTTTATTCGTTGATTAGTATTCGATAATTTAAGATACTATTGTCTTTTTAATGAAGAGTTTTTACGTGAACGTAACTTGACGTAAATTTATGTAGGTACTTAATTAATTTAAATATTTTTTAATTCCATAAAATGTTTGCCTTTACTCAATGAAGCTTTTAATATACTCAATTACTGTTTTACAAAATATTAATCTAATTTATGGAATTTTATGTCAAATAAGCCTATTTATTATTTAAAACACTTACATATTTGCTGACCTTACACCTCAAACGAGATTTAGATTAAAACCAACTTCACCAATCCAATTTATAGAGAGCGCATACAACATTTTCAAAAATTTTATTCCATTTAAAATACTCGTATATTTTGGTCAGGAAATTTGCTTTGAAAAATATCTAGCGCTGGTTTGATCGTTCGTACGAATATATTAAGTACTAACATATAAAGCCAAAATACGTGGTGCTGGTTTGATCGAATTGCGTTTGTACGAATATATTTAGGTACTAGCAAAGCCACGTTTGCAATTTATTTACTGGCACTATGTGAACTGTGTACTTGTAGCATTCCGCGATTCTACCTGCGTTATTCCGGGTTAATATGGTAGTCAATGTGTTAATCCAAAGTGTAATATATCTACACACCAGATATCATGCATTACATATCATTGAAATCAGTACAGCCATTTATTAGCCGTTATCTAGTCCCCATGATACAAGCGTAAGCTTAGTATGGGGCTAGATGGCGCTGTGTGATATGTCCTGAAATATTTATTTATTTATTTATTTATTTGCGTGAGGAAAATAAACTGATATCACAATTACAAAGTATATCTCAAACTTTCGCTTAAATTATTTAGTGTGACTGTGTATTACTAGTGTATGACATACTATAAATAGCCTTATCCAATAAAAAAATACATAAACCAGCAAATTGTAAACTAAAGTTGCTGAATTTGTTGAAAAACTTTTCATCGGAACATATTTAATTTTCCTTGTCAATTCATCCACGTGTCAAAATCAGCAGTAAATTATCCCACTACAAACATTTTGAGTGTTTATACGTGTTTACTACAAAAATAGTCCAAATATTAGGCACGATCTTCACAGAACCAGTCTAAGCAGAGCCTTGATTAATAAATACTTGGATGAAAATTCTTGGCAAATAGTTTTCGCTAGAGGTCACGTTAAAATGGACTTTTCGTGTCTGACCCTCGTCTCATATGAAATTACAAGCAGTTTCAGTTTGTTACATCCAATGCTTAGTTCTAAGAATTTTGCGAATTTAACGGAAAATCGGCTGTAGATTTTTCCTGCTATCGTATGTTTGCTCAAATTCCTGTTTTGTTGTTTTGTATTATTTAGTTACGGCGTTGTAATAAAAATATTTCAAACTAATAAAAAAACCATACATGAGCCTGGTCTATTTTGCTGATCAAAAATAACGCATATCGCTTACCCGAATCACAAACCAACCATCGCTTTTTTGCAACATGAAGCAATATAAAACGAAGCAAAAATGTAAACTCACATCATTTTAAATATGAATGTAGGTCAAGGTTAACTAAAACAAGTACAATTCACGCGATCATCATCGTCATCTTCCACACCTTTGCGTACCTCGATGCTGAGCACATGCCTCTCTTTGCCTGTACCAGAGCTGATTTTATCTAGTTATTACCTCGTCCTTAGAAGACCCGCGACTTTTGATTTACTTAAATGATTCAAATTCGAATGCAAAAAGGTCAACAAGAAATTGTCACGTTTTATTGCGAGTGTTGCCATGTTTTAAAGCTAAATGTTCCAAATTTTTCACAAGTTTCGGGTAACTTGCCTCTATCCTCATATAAAAACTTTGCTCGTACATGCGGATTTATAGGTATTAGTCCGCCGACGATGTTAAATGTTTTGAATGTGGATCTTTGTACAGAATATCGTAATCCGTAGGCTAACTTCACGTTTTATTAAAAAGATACATATTTTATGTCAGCTTTTATTAACACTATTAAGGCTAAGTTCGATAACATCCTTAAACATTACTGTAGTCTAAAACGTGCGACAATTCTTATAAGAAACATAAACTTCAGAAAACATTTACTTCGATGGTGTTTCTCAGACAACATACAGTAGATGAATGCCAAAGTTTGTTTCAAAAACACTGTTTAAAAGCTGAGTCAGACACACAGCTTATTATGTGAAAACAGATTTTGTAATCTGTCGTTGATTGATTACATTTTAAAGTTTCGGAAGTAAAGGTGTGTGGAGGCGGTGGTTGTTAGGACTTTACCATTTTAAACACTTAATGACGACGAGCAGTTTATGCGCTCAATTTAATGACTTAGGTATTTTATTTAAAAAATACATATCAGGATAAATAATACCTCAGACTGGGATATTTGGTGACCGTATCACTAAAGTGATCTCTCCCAGGCAACTTCGTTTGTAGCTTGCATCATGTTTATACATAAATTTCAAGTATAGTAATTTTCCGTAAAATTGGAGAACCACGACTGGCCATAAAAATAGAGGTCGCCCACTAATGCGTTGGGTTGACGACATTAGAACAACCGCAGGGAGCACCTGGATTCGATCTGCGCAGGACCGGGACGAGTGGCGTACAAGAAGAGAGGTCTATGCTCAGCAGTGGGCGGTAGTAGCTGATGATGATGAATATAATAGTAATTTTCCAAATTTTGAATGGTAATCCCACTTTGTCACTGTATTATGCTCATTTCTTATCAAATTATCAACAAAAATTGACCTTCATTATGTAACAATAAGTGCATAAGTACTTCTTTTTAGAGGTAATAACTGTAAAAGGTGTCATTGATTGCATCCTGAGTGTTTTTTCTTACAAATCCTAATGCCTAAGTAAATTTTCAGCAAGATATCAAGATACCCGACCACAATGAGCTGTAGTCGATTTATGTGGGATTTTTACCCACTAAAACCCCCCCGGTGGCCAGCCTCATTAAAAAAGAAGGAGTAGAGCTCCGGGTACTCCGGTAGGAACTCGTCGAAGCCACTCTTGCTTTCTTGTTTTAAATGCACCCGTGTGTCAAGTAACAATGAAATAAAATCCTTGAAAATAAATCTTACTGACTTGCCTAAGCTGTGTCACAACTGTGGTTAGGGTTACCACTTTTTACGAGCTCACTGGGCACTCAAAGTGGGATCGTTTGCCCGGATTCCACCGCTCACGACTTCATATTGAAATGGCAGTAAATGTCGACGCCATGTTTATAGTTTTTCAACGATATTTTTGTGCTTTTTATAGGCCTCAGATTTTGGTTATGCCAGTCAGGTTGCGGTAACCGTAAAATTGTTTGATATTTTTATTATGTGATTTTTTTATCGACTCCTATTTTACCCGTATTTATTTTGTAGCGAAAATAACTGTAACGAAAGTAACTGTGTTTTTTATATTAGTAACTAAGAACTAAAAAAACTCTACTACAATACTGCCCCCATCTCAGCATAATGCTAGTTGTGTGGAAACAAGCAGCTCTTATGTTGGGTTGGGATTAAATTCTGCAGTTCCTTTAAAACTAGTGGACGCCCGCGGCTTCACTCGTGTTATTTTGGGATAAAAAGTAGCCTATGATACGTCCGGGACTTCACACTACCTACATACCAAAAAATCATAAAGACCAAGAAAGTTATTTCGTGATGAGCGTTTAAATAAACATACAAACAGAGACACGATAAACAGACAAAAAATCAATAAATTGTTGAAACGTGTTCATTATCAACATTCAATTCTAAGTATCTCTAAAGTTTTTTTTTAATATCTTTATTGTTCAGATTTCGACCCTCTTCAGCTTTATTATATGTATAGATATAAAAACAATATTTGACATCACACGGAAGAATAACATCACGAACAAAATATCAGACTATAAGTATATATGAAGCAATTTGAAATAGATATTACATTATGTATGTATATACATTTCATTATCAAGAGATAATGAAATGAATTATCAAATCTATTAAAAAAAAAAGGTAATATTATAATAGTAATAGGTAATAGTTATTGCATAACAGAGGCATCAAATACGTATAGATTTCCTCGTTGCCTCCGATTCAGTACTAGCAAGCCTATCGCTATAGCAAAAGGTTAAAAGCTTGAACCCTCCTCTCGTTCGAAAACAGTTATGATTCCAATATTTGAGAATTGCTTTGTCGCAAATGTGTAGCATGTATGACGGTTTTTATCAGTACATAGTTTGTAGTCTATATATAAGCCTTTTATTAGTTATTTTTGATTATTTACTTTACGTTTATTATGTATTCAATAGGTTATGTTCTATAATCTTCTATACATATAATAAAGCTGAAGAGGATCAAAAATCTGAACATAGAAGATATTAGGTAAATATATATTTGGGTATATGTACTTTAAATCCATAACTGAGCACATCTCAGCAGTTTTAAGATTTTTCTCCGTTTGTCTATTAATACGTACATATGTCTGTTTATCTGTTTGTCTGTTTATTTAAACGCTCATAGCTTAAAAACGGCAGAACGGATCATCGTGATTTTTAGTGTGTAAGTAGTGTGAGGTCATAGACGACTTTTTATCCCAAAATAATGCGAGTGAAGCCTCAGGCTGCTACTTGTTACAAAATAATATTATACCCATTTATCATATAAAATGCTTCTCTACTATTATAGTAAGAAGTCGCTTCTAAAATGCGACTTTACTTGAGATGTTTGTTTTCAATTTCATCGAACGGTTCCTAGATATTATTGCTAACCTATTATAGACCTTATTCTGCAGGCATAATAGTAAATTTTCTTTGTTCAGTCATTGTAGTGATAGTTCAAGATCAATTGGAACAAAATTGGGGTTGAATTCCTTCGTGATACATTTTAATCTAGTAATCTAAGTTAGGTATAGAACTCAATCTAGTTTACTAGATTAAAATATATACTCAAATCTTTATTTACAATAATAAAATATAAAAACAAGGGAAGAAAAACTAAACATGCTACTTCTAACTACTACAAAAAGGGGCACTTAGAAAATCTTTAGAAGAGCCTAAAGATAATCTAAGTGCTCCAGCCCACTACCAGAGGGCAGCGTGCCCAGCATACTGGCCGCATTACTACGCTGGATGGCAATACTCAAATTACTCGTATGATTAAATTCAGGTACAACAAATTTTGATATACTAGGTATTTTAACTTGGCGTATCCATTGGTTCCAGTTTTAGTTTTGTTCTAGTTTCAACTAATTTTACTAAATATACAGTTCTTATAGAAATTTATTATTATATTTATTAGACATTGTGAAAAAAAAATAATACTTTAATATGCTAACTACTGAACTAACTAGATCTTATTCAGAACTTTTTATATAGGACAGCTGATTTTACTTTTTCAAATTCGAAATTTATGTAGAAAACAGGGTTTGTTTTTTGATGTTCTAAAATCACCCTTAAAATTATGCCTCAATTATCAGGTAATCTATAAACTACGTAAAAGCAAGTTATCTTCAAACAAATAAACATACATCAAGCACATACAAAACCCATTATTCACGCAATATGTAAACTCATTAACAGTTTCAATCTCTCTCAAGCCGTATACATCAGATACAAAGAGAAAAGTAAACTAAAACGTGACTGAGGCACCTTTGCCTTTGATTTTTACACGTCGTATAACAATACCTTGTCTCCACGCATGAAGGTTTTACAAAATTGCTACAAGACGTGGCGAAATTTTGGCCAATCTGACATAATAATGTTACTTTAAAAAGTAAATTCGTAGGAGAGTTACCAAATCTGGTGGCGAGACTTTTCAAAACGTCTAAAAAGAGCCTCTGGTGTAACGTAACAAATTCAATGCTAATTGTTTAATATACTTATTAGTTAGGCATACTTAGTTTATTAGATTCATTTATAGAATCAGTATGAAAATAACTCATAGACAAGGTCTACAACTTCAAGCAATCTTCTCGGCTACTTTAGCACTGACTTGCTTTACTTTAGTAATCAGCTATACTTTGGTACTCGCAATTTCTCTTAACAGCTAACTTACTTAAGAGCTGTTGTTATGCTAGCCATATCTAATTGACATACCTATTGTGAAAATTATCATTTATAGTTAACGAAATTCCGTTGTTGTGATTGGTCTTTATTCTTCATAGACAACGAAATCCAGATACAAAATATACCGTTTTAATACTATAATAAATTTTAATCGCATACAAAATAAACCATAACGTACAACAGTTATGAAACGGAACTGTTAATAAAAAATAAATTATCGAGCAACAGTAAAATCAACAAAGCGTTTGTTCCCCCAAAATCAACACAACCGTAAAAGGCCGGGTTGTTATTCTAACGAAATTAGTTTGCCTAACCATCACAAAATAGTTTGATAATGCCCAGAAATAACAAGTAAACATATATAATATACCTACTATAGCAATAGTTAATTTAATTCGGTTCTAAGGTCCAATGGCACAGAAAAAGTTTCATGCAAATTGGGCTATAGTTTGTATAAAACTATGTTCTATACTAACACAATAAAATAATTACTTATTCTTAAAATACGCACACAAACAGACCAACGAACAAACGCTATTTCAAAAGTGCCTAGTACACTGGTCGCGTTTCATCGCTGAATTGCGATGGAAACGCGCTGCACCAGGAAAGATTATTCTTTACCTTTAAAAACTCATAAAATCAAACATATTACTTAATTAAGGTCTTTTCCTATGAATTTGCCGTTTTTTTCTTACATTTTAATCTGTTTGTAACTTTTACGTACCTACAGCTATATTTTTTCCAAATACAATTTTTATTGTATCAATTGTTGAATTATGTTAATTTTAGATAAAAAAAATGTATTACTAGTGCATATTACTTATAGGGAAGTCATTGAAAACACCTCTTTCAATGTGTCGTCGGTTTCACTACTTTACCTAGGTATATTTTTATCATATACTCTGTTTTTGAGAAATTGATATACGCAGTGCATAGATTTTTTCCATCTAACTATAGTTATCAATTGCATCTAAATCTGTTCAGATATTCAGAGATATTTCCATACAAACATTAAAAATGTTTGTATGGAAATATCATTTTTCTCAATTTAGTCATACAAATCGGCAATTTCATAGGTAAAGACCTATTATTAAATATTTTGATTTTACATTTGAAGTGATTCATTTATTGAATTAATTCGATCTTCATCATACATACATATTATTATGAATCATCTTTTCTACACCATAAGGTGGTTTATTATCTACTGTTTGTATGAAAACCAACCCTATCTAATCCACCTAATATTTGGTTGGTGGTGATTAACGATGTGTGTACATTACTGGCCAGAACTGTAATTGTTAGGAATGGAGCTCGAATGTTAGCATTACAGAAATTATGTTTCGTTTCGCCCCGTTTAAGCTGAAATATTTTGAAGTTTTAGGTACAATTCTGTGATATTGTGTCGAAAATACGATGGAAATATTATGTATGAAGGTAAAATAAGAAAATTAGACGGTAATTTTTATTGATAATTGACTGTTCCGTTAGCTTAGTTGGTAGTGGCTCTGCCTTCTGATCTAGGGGTGCGGGTTCGATTCCCGCATAACACAAGTAATTATGAATAATAAATTTGTAATTACTTGTGTTGAGTCTGGTCGTTTCTATGTATAATAAGTATGTATTTACAAAAGAAAAGTATATATGTATTATATTCGTTATCTAGTACCCATTATACAAGCGTAAGATTAGTATGGGGCTAGATGGCGCTGTGTGATATGTCCTGAAATATTTATTTTATTTATTTATTTTATTTAATTTAACGTTTGCTGTTAAACAGGAACAAGTTCAGTTCTATTTTCTATTTATTGCAGGTAAATCCACATGTACATCTGGCTTAGTTTTCTAGAAAACCTATTTACTGAAATATTGGTTTATTAAATAACATGGTAAATATTAATTTTGATGTACTCGTACGCAGAATTGCGATTACCTTACTTGTAATATCATCCAAGCTTATTTCGTTAAAATAACATAACTTATAGAGTAACTTGAATTATTAAACATATAACTCTCATTAGCTTTTGAATTTACTAAAATACAAATCTAGTAATTATTATTTAAATGGTGACTTTATTGTAAAACTGACAGAAAAATCTATAATCTATATATCTAGTCTATTATCATAATGCCTATTATTCATAACATAAACCACATAAGACTATCATTTCTAACTTTGATAAATAATGTACTTAACTTAGTAACAAATATATTTACCTCTTTAAATGTGGGTTTATAGTTTAAGAGATGGAACCAAAATTAATGTCATTATTCTCTTAACAAAAATTTGCAATTAATACATGAAAATTAATATTCTTGTGCTTACGAGTATGTTGGCTATTTTATTTTGCATTATTTATCATAACCAGTAATTCATCTGACACTTTTGTATATTAAAAACGAGCTTTACATGAACGTTTATGTGTGTGCCGAGCTACTTCAGGTTATCAAAAAGATATATGAACTCCACTGCTTTTGTGTCAAAAATTACCGTTACCATCTTGTATCTTATTGGCTCAAAAATAAACAGAGAAAAATAATATTTACATAAATATACAGCAGTATCTTGGTCTACCTACGTAATTATATTATAAGGCTTGCGGCAAGCTTAAGTCGGTGTATTTATGGCGAAATGAGGGTATGCTCTTACTACTAACACGGGTGCTCATAGTAATAACACGGCGCTTAGCTGCCTTGTTTTGTTTTGCATTTATTTTGTATTTTAGTTGGCAACACCGTTAGACTGCATGTACGGAGTTTGAGACGAAAGTTGTGTATATTTGTACATACATTGTTTGCATTTGTAGATAAAATTGTTGTTAGACTTTGTATGATGTTATCTTAAACGTTTAAAGTGGGTACTAAATTAGAGATCATATTTTATCTGGTATTGTAATTTAGAAGCAAAAACTTATTGTTATATAAATAAATTTATTAGATAGAAGAGTGATAAATTACTTAGTATTTAAGGAAAATATGTAAACTGACTTGCCCTATATGATGACGTCATAAGGTGAATAAAGCTTTTATCTGTATCTATAAAATACGTGAACTAATATTTTTTTATGATAATTTTGATACTGTATTTTTCTTGTTCATAATTTGCTTTTAGTAAGCGATTATTACGGTCTAACATGGAGCGTGCTTTCCTAGTAAGAACCGGTTCACTTTCGCTTTAAGGGAGGCAATGTTACAGTCTGCGATAAAAAGTGACATGGTTAGCAATATATCATCTTACCTTAAATAAATATGTACATGCGACACAAGTCGCTGTAAGCTGGGTTTAGACAACAAAAAAAAGTTTTCTACCAGGCATGCGTTTGGATTGTCTCAACTTACGAGTATGTCTGTAAAAAGTAACGTAACTGAAAAAAACAATTTCAATGTATTTTGTTACAATAATCATTTCACAAAAGATCGTATTTGTCTCAGAAAATATCAAGATATTTATTTTATTTTTACCCATAAATGGCACAGCAACGTAAGATTAAATTTGTCTCCTCCTAAAATGATGTATTGCCTCGAAATTTTATTGACTCGTCTAAAAACGTGATGAGTTGCTCGTTTTACTTATCGATGCAACATTTTATTGACATTAATAACAATAATTTAAAAAAAAGAGTACTTATGGGGAGATATTTGTCTCTGAACACACATATTTATGTTAAAATGCACAAAATCATATAAATTCAGATCAAAATGTTGGCTAATATTCGTAAAAAGTTATCAATAACCATATCTTAAAATCAAAGTTTCTACCAAATTTAGGAACAACAAAAGCTTTAATTAAGAAATTATTTTACACCTGCTTGTACCTAAATTGATCCAATATATGTACACGTAATGGCCTCTGCTTCGTACCTTATGTGCAAACTAGTTCTCGAATATCTACTAACTTACCTAAACGCTAACGTCCCGTGAGTTTACGATACATTGAAGTAAACATAGTCTATACAGCACTCTATAGAGCTAGAGAGCGATTAAATCAAATAGATAGCCTAGTAGCCTTCGGCCCTTCAATCGCCCTTCTGAGGCCTACCATGGTTTATTGCCACAAATATATTGGCACAATATTTTAGCAGCGGTAAGAATAAATCGTACAAGTCGTAAAGTTAATCTTTATGCTCCTTTTGTGTTAGGGCCATAGTTTGTTTTCGGTTTATTGGAAGCCCATTCATAAAGCTGTACCTACTCGTATATGTTAGGGACTTATTTGTTAGGCTAAATGTTTTTCAGTTGTGTTTTGGTATAGTAATATAAAACATCAAAATATTAATATTTTATACTCATAGGGCCTTATTACAAAACGTAATATAAATATAAGTCTAGACCAAGTCCGTTTTAGTTATTCTAAAATTGTCTGTGCACTGTCATAAATATCAAACTGTCAAAATGTACCAATGTTCAATTAAAGTTCCAATTTTGTTGACATTTTGATTGCTTGTATGTGATGTTTGAACAACAAGAACTCATTTTTTTATTTTCAAAGTCCTGGACTAATATTTAAACAGCGTTTTGTAATAAGACGGAATGAATCCTTATAACACCCGCTAATAGAAACATACCTGTATTTTAGTACTGAATTTGCTCCTGTCAAAAAAATCAAACCTTGCTAAGATTGTTACAAATTAACCCCCAAAAAAGTTGAAAACGAAAGTTGAGTAGTCAACCCTTGAACGATCATAAAAAGTAAATTTTCCGTGCTGCCGCTCTTTTTCGAGTTTTCGATTGATAAAAGTGGGATCTGGAACAAATTAGAAGGGATTAAATACCTCTCAAAGCTTTAAATAACAATGAAAATGTTTGCGTTGTGAAGGGTTTTGTTTATTTTACTGATTTAGAAGTCGATTCGTTGGTTTTACAATTATAAAGACCAATAAAATGTAACTTATCTCGCTTTACATAAATATTACTTAACCTAGGTACATTAGGCTTTTTCAGGCAACACAAATCATTCAATTCAGTAAATCACTAACGTTTCAATAGGCAATTTTGCCATTAAATTTGCCTAGCAATTTTGAAAGAAAAAAAAACATACTAAACTATACTTTTTTTTGTATTTAACTATAGTGTTGTTGCCCTATACACTATATATTATAGTATTTTGCAAGTCATATAATTAAAGAAAATATAATTATTTACTACTCCTATCTCCTTCTTTCCTCTTACCCTTTTATTATTCAGTCGCGGCTATAACTTTTCCTCACGAAACATAACAATAACATTCGAATTATTTTCGGATTCTACCCTTACCCTTACCGACAGATAACTTACTAAACTTTATGCTCCTATTAAATAACAGGTCTTAAACTAAACAGACCCTAAACAAAATGAATAAATTAAACTTCAGCTTTCGAGTTAAATATTTATTCAGTTTATCATAAACAACACTGTCGTATTCACCCTTAAGCTTAAATAAGTTAATTTATTAAGTTAGTTCTGTACAAAGTCGATCATGTTATCAATAGAGCCAATATAATCAAAACTAAGTGATATTACAAGTTTGATTTTACAAGTTTACAAGAGTTGATTTTATGATAATAGATTTACAAGGTGCGACACGACTTTTACGTAAAATCATGACGTGGAATAGAAAAACTGTACTGTTAAAGTCAATAAAGTAAAGTAAAGTAAATTTTTATTTGAGCAACCTTATTGTATAATTTACATGATTCTGTCTTTTGCTTTATAATATAAAGTAATATAATGTAGGTATGACTGGTTGTCTTTGAAAAATCATAGAACACATCAAATTTACTAAAATCAAAATGATGTATGAAACAAATTGGCATTTAAAATATGTAGCTTTAAAACATAGCAGACTTAAAACATGAAAAATCAAAGTACTTTTGTTGCATTTTATAACAATTGTTACTAAATAAAATTCGATAATTCCGTTCACAAATTATTCCGACGCTGGCGTTACCTATAACAGGTTTTTACTGACTTTGGCTTATCAAAACTTCTGTTAACAAATTTCACCAAACCGAGAGTTGTTATTAAAAGTTTCATCAAAGCATTGCTTTTGGTTTGGGAATTAAAAACAAATGAATAAGCAGAATTATTAATTCCAAATGGTTACAAATTAAAAATACTGCTAGGCATTTGATCACTTTAGCTTTCTATTTAAATTTTTATTCAGTTTATCAACAGCAACACTGTCATATTCACAAGGGTGAAGCGTAAATAAGTTAATATAAGTTAGTTGATTTTCCTTAGCGACTTCACCATCATCACAAATTTAAGGGCAAGGTCATTGTCTGTGAAGCATTGGGCCATTCTTTCCGGTCTTCAGCCAATTATTTGACCTTCTTAGAGACATAGGTAGTGGTGTTTGAGCCAAATGTTTGATTTTGAAATGTATTTATTTAGTATGTGTAATGTAGTAAAGAGATACGTTGATAATACGATTACAATGTTATAGTGACATACTTACATAATATCTATATTTTTTTTAATTTCGATTTTGATTAGCTTTGTTTCTGTATGATTTCCAACCTATTGAAAAAATGTTTCCCTGAAGGAATCAGCTGCTACAACACGAGAGACCACTTTCTCTCAGCGTAGCAGTTGCTCGACATATCTTTTGTTTTCTAAAATGCCCTATTTTAAATTACATTATTAATAAGTGTTAGTATTATAAGAATTTGTGTGTCCAATAAACATTTTTATTTATTTATTTTAATTTAATTTTCATTCTTTTGTCTGTAGATTGCACGCGCTATGGGCAGGAGTATAGCGTTCCATTATGTAATTTTTTGAGTTATAAAAAAACAATAACGCGCTATTGATGATGATGATTGATTGATACAGAAATTTCAAGCCAAGTTTGAAGGCAAGAGAGAAGGTTCTTTGCCCTTCACACGACCGCGGTTGGCCACGTATAAAAGCATTAGGGATTTACCAGGGACGTACTTTAGTACCACATATATATGACTTTGCATTTGAATGTCCTCTTTCTTGAATTGTAGGTATTGTGACTATTCCGAAAATATCTCTAAATATCGTGATGGGCGCTCTCGGATGCCATTGATCTCAAAAAGTGACAAAAGAATTTTGTTTCTACAATGCAAGCAAAACCACAGTAAAAAAGTAAAAGTAGTTAAGTATTAAAAAATATTCTCAGCGGATTCTATTCTATTTCGCCTAGCAACCTAATTGTACCCTTTTACAAAATCCCTGAATACATCCTCAGGCCAAACCCTTTTAATATAAACAGTTTATTTTATCCGGTAAATTATGTAGCTGCGATGGGTAAACATAGGTGAGAAAATTGGTTTCTCGTGACGCATTACGGCTTTTACTTACAGTTTCTAAAAGGTTCATTATTCGCGCATTTATATATTTATGACTAGTGGACGCCCGTGGCTTCGCTCGCATTATTTTAGGATAAAAAGTAACCTCATAAGACCTCATGCTACCTAAATACCAAAATCATGATGATCCGTTCAGACCTTTTTGCGTTATGAGCGTTTAATTAAACAGATAAACAGAGAGAAATAGTTGGATCGTGTTCTGCTATCAATTCGAAGTATCATGTAAACATTTGTTTTTAAATATCTTCAATGTTCACACGTTCGACCCTCTTCAGCTTAATTACATGTATACCTATAGAAAACAAGTAAGTCTTTTAGTGCTTTTGTCTGTAGTATGACGTAGTTTTTTATATAATTGAATAAAATTGTTGCTTTATGAGAATTTAATAACTTTGTACGTGTGTGTAATGAATTAGGTAATAAAATCTGAAAGGTTTGCAATTTCTTTTTTCATAACAGGAATTGAACAGGATGCCACATATGTAGTGAGTATTTACCGTCACCCCACTTATATTGTCTGTTGATATTTAGGTACTAATCATCTTTTGTTTATTTCATATCAACTAACCACAAACACCTTGCTGTTTCTGAAAGTATTCAAAATTACACTTTATTGTACGTTTAGTGCCAAACGGCCTTTGTAATATCAGTACAAATCCAATTTTAATGATGCAAGTTAGAAATCTCTTAGATAGATAGATAGGTAGATAGAATATTCTTTATTGTAACATACGAAATAAAAATAAAATACAAAGAAATAGATCAAACATAAACTTATACTAGTGCCACAAATGGCGGCCTTATTGCTAAAAGCGATCTCTTCCAGGCAACCATTGGATGGAGAGAAATGAATAAAGGATAACGGAGGACGTGGTTTACAATAGAAATAGAAGAGATAAAATAAATAACACAAACTCTTAGTGTTTATCTTATATTTTCCCATCTTGATTCAACTAACGAATGTGATAATATAATGTTCCGTATAAAGCTCGTGTAATAAGCTTCGTTAAACAATCCCAGGCGTGCTCTGCCCATATTTTGTACTTAGTTTTGCTAATTACGTAAGCAGATTGCGAAAGGACAGAATGATACTCACACATAATTATAAATATTTATAACTAGCTGTGCCTGCGACTTCGTCCGCGTAAAATAGTTATTTTGGGCATTAATTCTTTGAGTTTTGAACCGTTTTCGCAGCGAACGCAACGGAAGCCCTCAAAGATGAATAACTTTCCCCGTTTTTTCCACATTTTCCATTGTTTCTTCGCTCCTATTAGTTGCAGCGTGATGTTATATAGCCTAAAGCCTTCCTCGATAAATGGTCTATTCAACACAAAAATAATTTCTCAATTCGCACCAGTAGTTTCTGAGATTAGCGCGTTTAAACAAACAAACAAACTCTACAGCTTTATAATATTAGTAAAGATATGACCTCTGAATACGTAAGTTAGATCTTTTTGTGAGGAAATAAATAAAGAAATTTGCTAAAATTGTGACCGGTTCAACGTTTGTTTTGTTGTGGTAAAAGTTAAGTTCACCTTTAGCAAAATTAACCTGTTAAAGTCGGCTTTCTTCGTCTTATCAAATGAGAGTGGCCAACTCTACATAGTGTCGAGAGTTAATCAAGCCGCCTAAAGGGCCTCTGACATGGATTTACGACTGCCCTGCTCGACTATAAAAATAGATTATTATTATTTGCATTTCAAATTAAGATTTTGACTACTAGACTGCATGAAACTACAGTCTTGGAAGCTATGTAGTTGTCGATGGTAACATGTATGTGTATTTTAATAGAAACTTTCGGAATATTCATCAGACTTGCTTTTAGAAACAGAATTACAAAGGAATCTGTATTATTCTGAGTTTCAGCTCATTTTGAAGCAAAGCAGAAGCGGTCGTGTTGGTAAACATTAAGCGAGACGGAATTTCACGTATGCATGTAATGTACTTTTATCACACTAAATGGAATTAGCATAATAATTCCTACAGTACTTTTTTGTAGTGTGTAATGAATTCCGTGAAAAAGTTATTTAAGTAGACTGAGAGAAATATAAATACCTTGTCGCTGATTTTATTCCGTTTTGTTATGTTTTTTTTTTACCATGTGGCAGACACTGAAAAACCATGGAATGCGAAATATTTTGGTGTCCAAAAGTAATGTGTGTCCAGTGTTTATTTTTTTCTAAATATGAGGTTCAAAACGAATTAGTTGTAGTGAAAGTAATAAATAAATAAACCGAGCAGGTGAAAATTTGAAGATTGATGTGTTGATTCCAATTGTATTTTAAAATATTATGCTAACAAGCCAAGCTCAGCAATTTCTGTATTATAACAATTACAATTCAATTCATACTCAAAATGTGAGAAACATTTTTAGTATGAATTGAATTGTGATTGTTAACATTTATCGGACACGACTTGTTACAATAAATTTAGTTCTTTTCATTAACAAATAGCCGTATTTGTTACAAAACAACAAAACTAGCTGTGGTGATGCCTATGAATTCATAAATAAAGCATAATTTCTGTACGTGATTCATAAATTGGAACAATTAACATCACTCTTCAGTCCATTTCATAAACATCTGAAATCCAAAATACATATCTAAAATTTTTTTGAAACAACAAAAACAGACCAACAGAGATCTTAACGTTGGTAATAAGTTAATAAATTTGCCTATCTTCATTCGTTTGTTATTATATTCGCATCTATGAACAATTACATTTTACATTTACCTATTATAAAACAGAAGTAAACTATAGTTAGATAAGGCTACATTATTAGGGTGCAAATAATTTTACGAGAGGATTGGCTTTTACAAAATGGTGGAAGTTATGAAATAATATTAAGGTAACGAAAAAAATACGTTTTATTATATTATGGATACTGTCACTTATTTTTCTAGTTTTTTTTTTTGATAGCGTCAAAGCATTTGAGAAGTCTTATAAGTATATTTAGTTTTTCAAATCAGACATAATACAATTTTTAACACTCCTACAATTTGTCTATTTTTTTCTTAAATTGCAAAGATTTTTTTTCATTGCGTACCGCTTTAGCACAGTCTAGATTTTATTTAAAAGATATGAGATATTGTTTGGTACTTTACTTTTACATACATATAACATGTACCTAGTAATGCGATTGTCTTCGATGGGAGGGCCTTTTTTTTTTCCTGGAGGAAATGCATAGGAGCCCACCACGATGTATTGACCCAAGAGAACTCCCCTAACAAACTTTCATGAGAAAATACGTCTCCAAGAGATATTACGTTTCAACCCACCATAATTATTATATATTTTCACTACTAGTTACTAGTTTCATACAAATACAACTAAAAACATACAAGTTCTATCGCAGTATCTACGCATTACAGCCCCATCAATAATCGCCCCGCGCCCTCGCCACGGCCCTCCAATTCATAACAGACCCCAGTCACGACCCTCAATGAGTTTCCTTTCCCGGAATGTTTAGAAAAAAACATTAAAAGCCATTTCTTGTCTTTGCCAAATGGTTATGGTAATAATGAGGTAATTTCTTTCGCGTGAAGTCTGCAGATGAGACTGCCTTTTTGGGACCGTAATAAATATTTAAAGGCGCTTTTTGAATAGAAGTGAGATTACAGATTTTAAAGGCTTTATTTTTGATATTAAAAGTTTAGAATGTGATAAAAGGTAAGAAATTTAATATTTTGTGAAATATGATATCAATTACTATGGTATTAACAAGCCAAAAATAATTTTAATCAATGTTGGAATATCCGTACTCCGATTTGTATTTCCAGTATGGAATCATTTAAGTACAATGATAATATTTCATATTGTTTTATTTTAGCTGACCAATTTTAATTTTAAAAGATTAACCAAAAAAACTATAGACCTCACAAAATTAGATTAACTGTAAACAAAAGAAAACTTCACTTTTATAAGAAATCAACATAAAATTTATATTAGTTCATCTAATAAGCATGTTAATAAATAAGCGTAGACGGCGTAAATGGCCTACGCAATCAACCCATCGTAGAGCCTCTACGGCGTAGGCAGTGCTACGATATACGTAAGCTTTGGGTTGAAGAAGCAAAACCTATAGAAGACAAAAGGCCTAGTGGGCGTGTATTATACAAAGACAGGCTTAAAGTCTAGAATAATAGAAGGACCTTGCTCACATATTTAATGAATGATTAAAGGTATGTATTTGGTGCTTTCCGTTGAATGCCAGGATTTGGTACACCTACATAAATGTTACGTAAAGAAAAGGTATTTTATCTCGTATTTATTTTGTTTCGTAGCTTATTTCACTTACAGACTTTACGAATTGAGAATAAATCTATAAAAGAGTGTATTTTCTGCTGTAGCCAGATGCCCTATCTAACTTGTACTCGTACATACATACATCTGGTTTCATGTTTATATTAGACTGTTCAATAATTAAATATTTCAGGGGCTGTATTATACAATTTAAATGTTTTTATTTGTTTTGTTTCAAATTTAATTTTGAGTATATATTGTATATTTGTGGATATATATGGATTAATAATATTATGTATGAGACTTGTAAATGTATTTAAATGTATGCAAAATATAAATATGTATATAAGTTTATGTGTAGTGTTAATATTATGAATGTATGTGTGACAGCATTTAGATTATAATAATCAAACATACATTAACAAAACATCACCCTGTTTTTGTAACACAATGCGCTTGCACTTTACGACCAAAACACACAAACACTCCAATAATTAAAGCCATTAATCTTCAAAAGTACAGTCACAGACAGAACTGCCATCGGAAAATTCGCAATCATCTCGCCAATCTAATATCGGACCAAATGTCGATCTGTCAGCTTGTCTGCTCGAGTAATTTGATTAGATACAATTTATTGCTCACATGTTTTGCTATTCTGTTTCGCTGCCAGCTTTGCTTTATTATGAATACGCTCCGTGAATGAATAAGATTTTGGTAATGATTGTCTTTTGAAAAAAAATTGAGTATGTTTTGTGGATAACGAATTATTTGGCTTTGTGATTGTAATATGGACATTAATTACTTTTTGTGGCATAATTCGTGTCTTGTTTCGTTTGAATCTCTCGAGTTTTTTTCAACTTTTCAATACTATCAGATGTAGGTATACAGTGGCTTACAATGTAGTGTCATCCGACCAACGGAAGATGTCTATCTTCCGTTGGTCGGATGACACGTTTAATTGTAGGTCCCGGCTGTAAGTCTAGTACGGTAGTCGTTAAGCCATGTCAGAGGCCCTTACGGCGGCTTAATAAACTCTCGACACCAGAGACGGCCACTCTCATTCGATTAGATAAGATGAAGATTAAACATCTGCATACTAATTTATTTAGCTTTTTAAGTGTGTCCTCAATAATAACCTTATTCTTTAAAAACAAACAGTTACACATTTTTCACGGCTTAACCGAGGAAAGAAAATTGCATCCTCTCGTAAAATTTCCGCTACAACAAAAATGTGAACTAAAGTAATAAAATTCAAGCCGTTATTTAAAACTGAAACTGCAGGAGGTGCTATAAAAACAAATTTGTATAACACCGTTGTCGGCGACTGTACATAAATTATGCTTTTCACAGAAAACTTTAACAGGGCCAAGTTTTTTAGTTCTCTTCGAAAACTTAAATGTTCTACGAGACGTTTACAGAAAAAACAACTTAGAGTTGTAGACGATAGAGCTTAAAATTACATTAAGGTAGGTACTTATTTCTTACACTTAGAGTTGGCTGGAGAGATTGCTCGTGATGACACTTTAATTACATTTAGATGAGAAATTATTGTTTGAAGAATGAGAACTAGAACTGTGTTAAATTCGTATTTGAACTCGTTCCAATTCACATCATCGTTTGCATAATTAAACGATTCGAACGTCTCCGCTGTTTTAATCGTTACTAGGAGTTTTGATGATATTATTAACACAGACAAAAAGTCACATTAGGCTTAGATATTTGACGTCCCAAGCAGAATTAAAATTTACATCATATTTAGAGAACTACTACTCCTACTTTATTATATACCAGATGTTGAACTGCAAATCGTTATTTGTAAGCAAACGGTGAAAATTTAAATGTTGCTATGTAAAAAATATAAATCTGATTTTATCTTATAAACAAAATTTTACCACAAATAAACACAAAATCGTTTTCACACATCCTTTTTAGAAAGCACACGACAAATGAAGACTGAAGTGAAGAGTGAGCCAGCATCTCGGAATTTAGATTCGGGGTCGTTTTATATCCGTCTCGCTGCCATTTTTATTGCCCACTTCACGAAACCGCTCAATTTATGAGCGGTCTTGTTTTGGCATCATCAACACTTGACTTATAGCTCTCTCTTACGTCTTCTGTGGTCCTGGAACTTTTGTTTCTTGATTATAAAGAAAATTATTTGGTCAAAACGATGGCTACAATAATTATGCTAAAAATACAAAATAAAATATAACTGATGCTAATAAGATGCCAGTATTTTGTGCGATATTTTAAGTTGACATTATGTTTAAAATGTAGTTACGGAACTTTGAACCTGCCTCGTTTATTTTATTATTTTTGTTATACTATTACATTTCCATTTGCTGCATCAGGAAAACTTATAAGTATTATTTTTATAACTTTTCTGTTTCGTATAAAATCATGAATTTCTAAAATCTCGTTATTGAAACATCACAAACAATCTCTCTTTAGAAGATCAAACGTTCACAATATAACACTAGCGATTATCCACGTACCACTACACCAGTCACTGTATCGTTCACAACAATTTACAACGTATCGCGCGTCCATTGCGCGCTGAGTAGCTGTCAGCTTACAAAAAGCACGAACACAGCGAGCAGTGGATCGGAAAACAGCGACGCGCCCCCTCGCTGCATGGCCAGAGGATTCTCACCTGAAAGAAAACGCGAAGTTAGTACGGGGGTATCGAATTTCGATTATCGATAAGGGTACGATTATATTGATTGTAATCGAATGGATATACTCGTTAGGGTTTACATCGTGTGGGATGTAGGGATGTTGCTTTTTAATTGGCAACGAACATTTTGAAGACCGAATCAAGTAAGAAAAGGTTTAAATTTTGTTATATTTGATTTTTGAGACTTAATTGAGTTCTTATAAGATAAGATAAGATATTTCTTTAATGTACACCAAAAAATTACATGATGAAAGAAATTCAAAAAATAATTTAATGGACATTGGGCGGCCTTATTGCCTCAGGCGATTTCTTCCAGGCAACCTTTGGATGGACAGGATTTAGAATTATAAATAGGCGGTCTTATGAGGTTGTTATGATATTGTTAGAGCTATTTTTCCTGCTGTTTGTCTAGACTTTGGCCACCAGCTCTTTCTACTGCAATTTTTATTTTTAGTAATTATAATCCATTGTAATATTTTCAAGATCAAATTTCCAATAAAACGACATATAAAAGTTAAAAACTAGTAAAAAAACTCAACCAAATACCAATACTTCTTTTTTCAACTTCTCAAGTCATCAACTTAAGTACTGAAAAGAGTGTCTGTTTTATTTTGCTGGAATTTTACAACACAAAGTTTGGCCGACAAGAGTTCTAGAAAAAAGTCGTACCAAGTTTGTTTCGGAGAGTTTTTGGCGTTCAAATAAATAATGGACAGACAGATGTTTACAACGAGCCAGGAAGTGTTGAACCCAGTTTTTTAAACAACATATTTCCTGCTTATTTTCCTGTTGTATAAACGCCTCGAAAAGTTAATATTTTAGTTTATTCATAAGATTGAAGGTAAGTTTGTAGTGCCAATAGTTTATAGGTGCCATCTATATTGTACTTTTATTATTTTTGATTATGTGTGGATAATCAATCCCTAAATCGGGAGGAAATACGACTCAAAGAGAGAAAGCTGTAAATTACTTTTTTATCATAATTATAGATACGACGATACGATGATAGAGACGACGAAGACCATAGTGATATCACATACACAATCACTCACAAAATAGGATTGGTTCTCCTTTTATTTGAAGTCAGCTAACAATATAGCCTCGTTTGAAAAAATCCAAGTCATCTCAATAAAATAGTCTTTAAACCTCAAACCTGTTCTGATTTCATAGTACCATACTAACATTACCGAAATCTTACAAAAGTACGTCTACGAAGGCCTATAAAAACAATTCTCAAATATTTTTCCAAGCCATAGGATACAAGTGCTTATGGGCGATTACTCGCATCTGTGCCTCAGGGCTAATACAGGGTTAGTCCTCATATAACCCAGTTAAATATTGTACAATATTTAGGTCAAATAAACGAATTTTGTTTTTGTAATTAAACGTGTCATCTATAAATGGCGGTGAAAATTATCTTTCTCGCACAATACAATTCCTGCATTAGTGCGAAAGGTTGGATATTTTGCACTATTACATACAATACACTACTTAACTAATGAAAAAAAAATGCAAATGCTTCACAGCCTCGGTATATTAAGATTTCGATAAAACTTATACTGCTTCTTAGAACAAAACACTCATTTTATTTTTGAAAATGTCTTGTTAATACTAAATTACTACTTATAAAATTTGGCTAACATAATAATATAAAGAAAGCTTAACAGATCATGATGCTAATTTTTTGCTCATCATTTTTCAATAATATCTACGCCTGTTTTCGATACGTAGTGGTACTCTGATTTCAACACACTAACCAACGCACTGTATAGATTTTTAAATGTCAAAATTCTTTTTATATTATTGGTTTAGTCACTCTGTATAGTGAGCCTTAGGGTAGGATCCCGTTTTAGCCCTTCCTAGTTTTGTATCGCAACAGTGTTATGAAATAAAAATGGTTGAGTTTGTATCCTAAATGTTACGAAGTTTTTTGGGCTGACCCTTGCCGGCAATGATTATTTAAAACCTAAAAAAAATAGCACGTTTTTAGTCTCTTTGTTTGTGATTCGCGCATATAATAAAGCTAATAAGGGTCAAAAATCTGTATATATAATAAAATTATAAAAAAAATGTCTGGATATACTTTAAATCAATATTAGAACAAGTTTCAGTAGTTTTTTATATTTTTTGTCTTTTAGGTCCAGTTAGTCTTGCCAGTTGAGTGCTTTGCTTTTTTTAGACGAGATGATAATATTAATTTCCTAACTCCAGCAGATAGCATCGCAGGGCACTATTAGTCCTACAACAATTTATTATATAACAAAAATACATTTTGTGTCCATAAAACTGTCTGAAACATAGGCAATGTTACAAAGGTTGAAATTAAAATCTCAAAATTATAAATATTTACCGACGGCCTTGAAAAAACGAATCCACTTCCGTCTAATAAAGAAAAATGTTTCTGTAAAAATTAACTCTTTTTTATGAACTGTAAAAAGTTGATTGTAAAAAAAGGAGTTTTATGTTAATTACTTACCGCTTAATGGCAAAAGGTGCTTTAATTCCAAATTTGGGTTTTGGGAAAAGATAGGGATATTTTACGGGTTTGATCTTTTTGTCAGGATTACGGTGAACTAATTTAAATTGTTTAAGATAATTAATTAACCCAACTCATAAAAAGATAGTAACATTAAATATTTTCATATCTTAATATTTAGAAAAGAGCTAAATAATATTCAAATTAATTCATCAATTAAAGTTTTATCACAAATAATGATTTTAAATATAAAGAACAAATTCTTGTATATTTATATACCATATATTTTAAAGAAAAGTAGTTCATAAACAAAGAAAAAAACATCTTTGGTTATAGTAAGTAATATTTTAGCAATTCTTTGATATAGACCATTAGTTTATACTTAACAATTTATAAGTCTCCTCCAAGAAAATTATTTCATTACCTTCCTTCAAGCTTCTAAAATTTCCATCAAATTATACTTCCAGTAAAACACGGTTTTTAATAGGCATTAACGTTCCTGCTTAATTTTCTAGTTACGCCCAGTTTAGGATCATAACTTTGTTATCTACGGAACCTTTGGGAAATAATTTTATAGCAGGCCGTTGGCATTATTGTAATCAATATGACTACGTGCTTTGATTTTAATTCGTGTATTTTTTGTTTCCGGAAATTATAGATAATAGTTTGCAGCTATATCGAAGTTATAAATACTACCATATACTACCAACATTTTAATAAAACATGACCGGGACGAGTTGCGTACTAGAAGAGAAGCTAATGCTCAGCAGTGGGTGATAACAGGCTGATGATGATGATAAAATTGTAGGTACTTAAGTTAATCTGTAAGTTGTTATATTGCTAATTTGGCTACCCTAGACAAGGTCTGTACAGAATCTACTCAGAACCTGGATGTCATAAATGTTTCATACGACATCCTCGAAAACCAGCTTAGCCTAAAGCATTCGAAAAATAATCTTATTGTTTTTTTTTTACACGTGATAAGCTCATTCTTTACAAAAACTAGCCCGAGCAACAAAAAAAATTAAATGCCTTTACAATTTAACAACATATCACCACCAAAACCTCTTTACAAAGCCATATGTCACAATAATTACCATAATAATATTTGAGAGCGTTCACTAAAACATAATAATAGTGAATGTAATGAAGTTTGTCGTCTAATATCAGAGGCACGACGTAGATGCCTTAAGAAATAATTTACTCCAGTCAGCTACAGCAATATTGCTTTACACTGATCTGAGGTGATAGATGATGTCATGTTTTTAGTAAAAAAAAAACTAGGTTATATTTTATATTGAATTTCAAACTTTGAGTTATGTCATAGAGCAGTATTTATGTATTTAATTAGGATTATTTTGAAATGTGTTAAGTATGAATAAATTAAAGCAAACATCCGTGTAGGCATATCCAAAATCTAAACATATACGTTTGACCTTTTTTGAGTTTATTAAAATATATATATATCTTTCATTGGAAATATAATAATTTTGACTAAATGAAAGTAGACAGACTTCTTTGACTCATCATTATTGTAAAATAAATATGCTTAGAATATACTTATTGAAAATATCTACCACTTTATTTTTTGTAAATAGATTAAAATTCTAAAAAAAAAAATTGAAACACAGCTCAACCCATGAGTTACAATTCAACATGTCTTTATAAAAGTTTTAAAACATTACAACCAATTATTTCCTAATTTTCCAATACTGACAAATATTTCAAAACCTATCTAATTGTTATCCCTCCATCTAAAACTCAACCCTCTACGCACTTTCATTAACTCTCATAGTCATCAATCAAATTAGCGCCATCCGTGAAACAACCCGAGTCGGTGCGTTGTCAAACTTTAATAGGTTACGTAGCACGTCTACGAGCTACGCGCGTGAACCGTAGTAATTGATAGACATCTTATTATTTTTAAAGCAAGAAACAGTCTCATTTAATTGGCAAAAAACGTCAAACGTCAAAGTGTAACATCTTATTAATGCCAAAAATATCGAGACATTTTACAAACACATCTATGAACGTAAAGTGATACTGATAGTGTATACTGATTGTTCCCATGCCAGTCTCCTGCTGATAATAAGATGGATTCATTAGTTGTTGTCTCGCCGCGAACAAAAATAACATAGTGTTTTTGGTTTGATAATAAATATTATGATATCCAAAAAGTTATACTATTATTTATTTTCTAACACTGCTAAGTCTCGAGCATCTACTACTATAGTCTCTTTTAGTCGTATTTCCTCATGACTGATGGTTGTGGCTCCCCGCAGAAAAATTTGGTTAACAGTTCTTGTATTAACTAGTTTACAATTAATTAAAAGTCTTTAGAGTATATTGTCTGCACTGGAACACATATAGCCTGTGATTCATTAATATATTATAGGGAACTTGTCAAAGTAGGTCGGAACTGGCTTTCAAGGATTAACTGGTTGGTAAATTAGCTATGAGTAAACATGGGGCTTAGAATTGTGGGTCCATGCAGTGACACTTATATTATTAATATATACTGGGTTTATTGTTAAGGTGGTTTGTGTATCAGGACGTACATATATATTATGTAATTTATTGTTATTAAACAAATTTGACTAACTAATTTGATATTAAAGATCATTACTGAAGTAAAGAAACCAGTGGGTGCCCGTGGCTTTCATCATAATCATCATCACATCAGCCTTTCCACCCACTGCTAAGGTGCTGAGTATAGGCCACCTCTCCAGCGAACCACCCAGAACGGTCTGTAGCTTGTCTAATCCATCTTCTGCCAATGTGCTTTGAAATGACATAAATATCTTTGCTTGCGTAAAATAAATCGATGTCAATTAAAAATTTATACAAATTTTCAACCATTAGTTTAACCTATTAGAAGTGGAATTACAATAAAAAAACTAGAAAAAAAGGCTATAACAAAACATGTTAGGTACACATTGTAAACGTGTCAAAATTATCAAATTCATGTCTCAAATAAATATAAGAAAAAACTGAAAAAAAAATAAACGGCTAAAAGAAAAAAAACGAAAAAAAACTAACTAACTTTATAAACTTATACTCGGAAAAAGATTTAAAAAAAATATTGGTTTTCGTGCAAGACAACCATCAAACATTACGCAAATACTTAAAAACTTCAACTTTTGAATTCATAACTCACTAAAAACTAGAAGTAAGTTTGTTGAAAAACCAACTCAAAATAACTGTCTAAAAGCCTATCGTTTTAAGGAGCACGTTTTGAAAACGGCACAAAATTTATTAGGCCATAAAACACCTTTTCTAGGCAGATACTTGAATTATTCATGTATGAAGCTTAATAAATTTTATTAGAATCAATATATTTGAGTTTGATTCGTAGCGGCGTAAAACTTTATCGACTAGGTTTCGTAATTTATCTGATTTTGTTTGTACTACAGGCCTTTTATAATATTCCTACATATTATGTATGTAAAGTTGTTGCAACGTTGTTAAATAACCATGCCATAACGTTAATCTTAATCTATTTGTTATAAAATTGCTACACGTAGAAGTGTTGAAAATTGAGAGTAAACAAACATAATAAGTAAGTTTTGATATTTGAATTATATTATCAGGTGGTACCTCACGATATAACCATTTTCAGTTGGTTCCATTTGAGACAAAAACACCCGAATTTTAATCTATAATATTGTCAATATTATTGAAAATTACTTTACTCGTTTGAGCGTGAACAAAAAACATATTATGTATATCAGAATTTTAAGTAATATATCTATAATTATCTTATATTTACTATTTGATAAAATAATACAAGTTTTCTCACCTCTTAGCACATGTACAGAGACTGCAGAGGTGGCGACATCTGCCAGCGAACACGTGTAGTTACCGGAGTCGTTTCTGTTCGCGTTTGCGATGTACAGCCGCGACAGCGCGCCGTTAGATGTCGCTTCTGTCTTCACGCTGGAAATAATTAGATTAAGTAATTATCATGTACAGAAAAAAACCAGAAAAAAATGAGACCAAGAAAACTTTCATATAGCACTGTTTGGATTTAAAATTAAATCTGATTATATATTTTGTACTGTTGTGATTAATAAATCTACAAAAGCAGACGTTTTTTTGATTATGCTGGTCTATGTATTCCTCTTTCACAAAATTCGAAACAATATTGAGGATCATGATGTTCATGTCTTGACGTACTCAACATTATCACCAACAAATTATAGGTAAGTACATAACTTTAAATTAAATACTGACTTCATAAATGGCAAAGGTCAAATTACTCGAAACACGGCAAAGTTTTCAGATTACCGATCGTGAAAATATTTTAATACCAAATTTACAGGAAATTCTTTTAATTGAACTCGCACGTGGGAGTTAATTAAATTTAATTTTTCTCCGTAGTAACGAATTTATAACAGGAACAATTTTTATGAAAAAAAATAAATTATGTTAAAATTTTGTTAAAATATTATAGCTGCCCAACGTGATTCCTTTTTTTGGCCTTATTCTTTGTTAGCCTAATATTTTTACGTTGATTATATTTTCTAAAATACTTTAAATTGTGTGAAATAACCATAATCCTTTGACTTGTGAGTGAATTGTATTATGCAAATGATTATTGTTTTGCATCATGCCACTTGACCGCTATAACCTGAGGTTGATGGCACGTGAACTTGCGGCGTGAAAAGTAAAGAAGTGTTTATAATAACCAAATTATAAAAGAAAAAAAAATGTTTTTATTTTTTTATTTTCATGTATATAATTTAAAGTTATAACATATATATACCTATAACATATATTTTTTCATAATAATTAGCGGTGTAAGAAGTGATCGATCAACAGTAACACAAAAAACAGATTCAGAAACTTCTATTTTTTATACATCAGCGGTTTGTCTAATGCTGATTTTTTAATTACGCTATTTTTCATTCATAAATTAGCGAGAATTTAGACCAGTTGCTTACCAGCTATACATAAAATAACACCGCTTTTTAAGTAAGCGGTTGACATTTGACACTTGTCATTTACATACATTATACCTCAAGTTCAACGTAAAATGTATGGCTAAAAACAAAATAAAATTTAATCCTTGTCCTCGAGCATCAATCAACGGAGTTGACAAGTAATGAGCGAGTGGGACAACTATATCAAGAAAACCTAAGAGCGAAAGAGACAGGAATCGGATTTTGTCTTTGTCTAAATTTCACTTTTTGTTTCGTTGGTCATTACTCGGTAGCGCCCAACATGGCAGTTGCGTGAAAAATATTTTTGCTTTTATATGGTGATTACGAGTGCTAAGTGTGAAAAAACTTGATTTACATAGTGAAATATTGAAGAAAATTTCATAGAACATGGTGATTTGCTATCTAAAAGGCTGTAAAAGCCGTAGTGAACGGAAAGATGAAAATATATCCTTTCATACGTAAGTACGATACTTTTACGACAATGTGACTTGATTATGACTAATTTAGGAGCAATGAGAGCCCTGCTTTATTGAAACTCTATTTATATGGATTATAAATAGTAAAATAAGACTAAAAACATGAATTGTTTTTATGAGATTACTCGGCTAAATTTAAAGTATAGTAAACTGTTTTACTCGCAAAGCGTTTGTCAAACATAGTTGTCATTTTGCAGTATTTTGAATTTGATCGGGTTAAACGGTTTTTGGTGATACCAGTTTCGTTTTGGCAATTTACCCAAGAAATTAAGGCAAAATATTTTTTTATAAAGATGATTTGAGTCGAAATAGGCAGAGCAACATATAGGCATATCACTCTGCAAAGAAGCACTACAATAATGACAAAAAAAAACATTTAGAATTTTTAATTATATACCACATATATATTTATTTTTATTTATATAGATTTCCGATGGATCCAAGCGTTCGTGAAATTTGGATTAATGCAACAGGGCGACATAACTGGGACCCTCCAAAACATGCACGCATGTGTTCTAGACATTTCGACCAAAACTGTTTGAGAAAAACTCCAAATAATAGATTTTTTTTAAAATATTCTGCTGTACCCACACTGTATATTAATGAAAATGTGACAAAGGTAATAAATATATTTTTTATTAATTAAAAATGAAGTTGAAGTGATCTATACTTACTAATAATTTAATTTTCTACTCGTAATAATCTAGTAAAGTTATAATTTACAAGTTATAATTTACATTGCAGGTTTTGTAGTTAAAAAATTAGAAACTCAATTAAAGTGCGAAGAATGTTTATCAATGTTACGTGCACCTCAAAAAGTAGACAATACTTTCTTAAGCAGAAAAGATAAAGGTGGACTGTGTCACCCGTCTAGACATGTTGTGAAACGGTGTGAAATTTCAGAGGAAGTTTACAGACAAAACAAAAACCTAAAAAAAAATCTACTGCACCATCTTTTACATGAATGTTTGAAAAAATGTCTAGGAATCAGACTATTTTCAACTGATTTTCATTTTTCAAATGTAGATCATTATTCACTTTTAGTAAAAGCAATTTGCACAAAATATCTCAATGTCAGGATCCACTATGCTACAAAAACAATGAATAAAGACGACAACATAAGGAACATGTACACAAAGCTCATTTTGTTCAAAGGTCAATGAAAAGAGCCTTTGGTTCATGGAAGCAACCTCTAAGCCACATCACTGCACTATCACTACACGTACACAGTATAAAGCAAAGTCGCTTCCCGCGTCTGTCATTATCTCTGTATGTATGTAGATCTTTAAAACTACACAACAGATTTTAAAGCATTTTTGTAGTAGAAAACCCGACGTTCGAGGAGTCAACACGTCCTGAGGATGCCACGTGGAGAGGCGAAACCCGTGTCGACGAGAATATCTTGCCGAAGGAGAACTACAAAACTTGAAGACACAAGGTACAGTGTTGGTAAGATCTTAAGAGCCACGGAGGCCACTTTGGTTAGGAGGAGAGGTGTGGCGGTAGTATATGGAGGAACACACCAAAAAACCATCAAGTTTGTTGTTTGAAGTCGGTTATGGAGCAGTCGCAGCGGAAAATCACTATATACATATTTTTTCCAGAGTTCCATAAATAAAGTACTCTGAATTTTTTTTTTTTTTTTTCAGAATCAAATAACTTTATTTACAATAATAAAATATAAAAACAAGGAAAGAAAAACTAAACACTCTACTTCTAACTACTACAAATAGGGGCACTTAGAAAATCTTTAGAAAAGCCTAAAGATTGAAATGAAAAACAACGTAATCTGAATTTAAATAACAAAAAAAATTGTTAAGAAAAATACAAAAATAAAAGTTAAAAATGAAGTACATGAATGTAGATATTCCAAAGGAAAATTTCTGTTATTTGTAATATTCATGTACAGTTTTAGTTAAGACGTTTTGTAAATTTGTAGATATGTTTAAGTAGTTTTTTTTTAATATTCTTACTTTAAACCAGAAAAAATATTAACAAATTATTTAAGTAGTTGGTTATTACTTTATTCTTTGTTTTTTCAATGTAAATAGTTTTCCTTGAAATAAATATACATATAGTTATTTTGTTTACAAATCCTACTTAGTATAATTTATTCCTGCTTAAAATTTTATAGACATACTGTGTGTGCCATTTTTATATGAGTCCCTTTTTCAGGTGATAATAATGATTACGTACAACTTTTATACGTGTGTGTATGTGTGTAAGTATGAACAAAAGTAGGGGAATTTTTATGACTCTGGCAGCCCTGAGATTCTACGTCATTTGTCGTCGTCCCTTTCGGGTATACGCGCTTTTTCTGGTCCACAGGATTGATCGTCAAGGATCCTTGTACAAAGAACACTACTTAAGAACATAAAATGAGCAAAAAACAAATTCATATTATGACGTTATTTATTTCATACCAACATCGAAACACAGCTTTAGGTCAACCTGTTGCCATAAAAAATTTACTAGCATCAATAATATTTTATGAAAATGTTTACGAAGTAAGATGTAAACAAAGTCATGTTGAATTTCATGGTCCATTTTATGCCTTCATTTGGTGAGGCTGTGCTTAAAGAGACTTTAGTGGTAAGATTTACTTCCGGCGACTTGTTCCAATGACAACTTTATGAGTGCATTGCAATGTTGTTTTGTACATTTCTATAATAAAGAATAAATAAGGTTTGTAGTGTTTTGTTTTCGTTGTCATTGTGACAGAGATAAAAAGCGAATGTGACTCGGCGGTTTAAACGTCTGCTTTTCATCCTGACGCACCCTGATTTCGGGCCTACCGCCCGCAGCAATTACTTGTTTTTCTAGTTGTGTGGATTTGCACTTGCTTAACGGTGAAAGAAAACATCGTGAGAAAACCGACATGTCTGAGGACCACAATATTATATCTGAAGACATGAGCCTTCCGCGGAAGGACCCTAACGAATTAATTCTGCGGGGGAGTCACGTCCCCAAAGTCACGAGGAAATACGACTCATAGAGACTGACTGAGATATGTTTGATATTATATTTTGTATGTAGATGGTACGTTTTTATTTTCGTATTTTAGTAACGTTAGTTTAAAAATTATACATAAACATGAGCATTAGAGTGATATGCACGAAAAAGGTTATGTTTTTATTCATGGCATAAATATATAGAATTAAATAATTCTGATTATTTTAGAACAAAGTTTATATGAGGTACTACTAGCAAACCCGGCGAACTCCGTTTCGCCACCAGATGGCTTCGTTTTTTTTTTATAAACCTCACGGAGCCTAAGACCTTTCCAACGAATGCAAAACTGTGGAAATCGGTTCGTGCGTTCTGGAGTTATAGCGTCAGGAAGGAAAACCCGACTTATTTTTATATAATAGAAAAGATTGCATTAAAAAGTCAAACAAATATTTTTCTTTTCCATTATCGAACCATCATTAATTAATTTGGAAAACTAACGATTGATAAACCTATCCTGAAACTCGCTACTCCCGGCCAGCCAGTAATGGTTCACAAACACTAACCGACCACGGCCCTTCTATTGGAGGTCAACTAAACCGTGATTAGAGAGCAGGCTTAAACGATGGTTATGTCATACACCTTATTAATCAGAGACACCTAATTTATTAACTGTTTATCTGTCCTCTTCACAAATCATACCATCTATATGATAGTATGTGCAGCTGTAAAATTAGCATACTCTACCGGAAGTTTTGTTTCCTTTGAACTGCAATCAGATGACTTCAAGTTTAGAGTTAATAGGCATATTTTACAATATTTTCTTTTATTTTTATTTTTAAATAAAATAAAAATACACTGGTAAGTTTTAGGAAACTTACCAGCGTATTTTTATTTTATTTCTTTTGTTGCAGCATTGCACTAGGCACTTGGCGGGCTGTAGTCAAATGCAAACCAATAAAGTCCTGCAAAAACCCGATTAAAAACAAGAACAAATCGT
Organism: Macaria liturata; assembly: GCA_964023185.1. NCBI lineage: Eukaryota > Metazoa > Arthropoda > Insecta > Lepidoptera > Geometridae > Macaria > Macaria liturata. The sequence goes on from OZ026822.1 coordinate 9,769,178, forward strand.
AATGAAATGTTTTATGTAAGTCTTTATTTTAAGCGCTATTTAAGCACAAATTAATTCTTGTTTCTTGGTTGCATTCTAGTTTTATTACTGAAGATCAGACTTTAAATGTATCATACATCCACAACCAAGTACCGTATATGTAATTTATATTATATTATGAATAAATGAAGCTTATGAATATGAATAAGAATATGACTAATTAAAATAATTAATTACTTTTATTAATGGCGACACACCTCAGCAGTGAGGGATACGACTAAGAGGAGAGAGATGACTAATCAGGCAAATCAAGTGATACATTCATTTGTGTTTTTTTATCTTATTTTTTACTAATACGGGGTCTACGAGATGAGTTATCTTTACGTTAAGCACTGCGTACCAAACCGGTGGTTATCTATTTGACCCGAATACTTACTTGGTCGACGTAATTTTCAAACAAAGGAGGATCGTGATGAATTCCGCTCAAACCTTTTTTGTGCTTACCGACATGTTTTGTGGCCTACAATATGCGAAAACATGGATATGAGTGTTTTTTGTTACTGTGATGTGTACGTTAATGCCATCTATCTAAACATTTAATAGAACAGAAGAGGGTCGAAAGTCTAAACATTGGAAATTATTAAAAAATGTTTAGAGATACTTCGAATTGATAGCAGAGCACGTTCCAACAATTTCTAGAAATTTTGTCTGTTTATCGGTTTATCTGTGTCTCTGTTTGTGTTTATTATATTAAGCTTCTTCTTTATCTCAAACAAATAAAGTAACAAAGGATCTTCGTCGGTAATAGATACTTAACAAAACTATGTCTCTTAATTATGAAAGTTTTTGTAATTGGAGAAAAAATATTAAATTACTTAATATTAAATAACAATTATTTTCATCGTCATGAAAACGAGTCAAATTATAATTTTAGGAATCGCATTCATAAATCAGATGTCTAATTAAATATTAATTAAAATTTAATGCCATAATTATTGCGAATCTTAAATTAAACATCCGAGATTTATTGATATTCCACACTCAATTAATAAACTAAGAAACCTTCATTAATTAACTAAAGTCAAATAAGTGTCGTGTAAAGCAGTATCTAAAGTGACAAAACTACTTACGATTTTATACATTTGCGAAATATGTTATTATACGCAGATAACGTTTACTAATTCAGACCATGGGGCACAGTATTTTTTAGACAAGCATTTGCTTATTGTCTTGGTATCGTTTAAAAAAACGCTGTTTAGAGGTGGCACTAAAAGAAATGTGTGTAAAAAAACATGATAAAATTATTAAATTTAATGTTTTTTGGCAATTTTAATCACTACAATATAACCAAGACCACAAGAACGTTATTCCAAGTAAAGTGTTTCTAAATGTTTAGAAGTTGTTTTATTTAAACATGAATTGTCGCTTAACATATTTTGTTTTATTCAGTACAAAAATATATTAGTAGCAAATCACGTAAACTTAGACACTGTTTTCCATCTCCTCAAATTAAAGCATCCAGGTAGTTAATAACTGTACAAGTTATTTGATTTTCGTGCCTACAATTTATCTGTTATCATCTTCAAGTTAATTAAATACAAACCCTAGTTAATCTCGGAGTTGTTTTCCAGCAAACAAATAGGGGTGTTTTAACACCCCATTAATTTGGTCTGAATCATTGGCCCTGAAACAGGTAATTTGGGAATACTCCCTAACGTAAGTACGGAGCGGATAATTGGAGGTACATATATCACCTTCAATTGATTGTTTTATCTGTATTTGTCACCTAAATTTTGTAGTATATTTTACATTTAAATTAGTAAATAAACGGTGAGAAAATAAAATCATTTTCTAATCTAATTAAACAGACACAAATTACACTCCAGAAAGGGTGATACAACATCAAAATTTTGCGATTTCAAAAAGTATATGAGTAAATATAGTTTTAATGGCTTATCTTTTTTATTTAAAAAGAATCTATAATTTTAAACTGACATGAAGATAAACAGACTCTGAGTTAGGCTTACTCCAGAATAAAGCGGGTAATATCACGGAACGTCTGGCGTCGGTTTTCATCTACACAACGTTGTTACTTTCACGTAAACTTTTGTGTAATATACCATATAGTTGATCTATCACTTAAATTAGCGGTTCAGATCGTTTATATAGCTAGCAATAAGTATATTCTAATGGTTCACCGATCCATGATCAGACAGTTCCGGTCTGAAATCGAAGCCAAGTTGGTTAAACTTCGACGTACGCTAGATAATTGAAGCAAGCATCTACTTCTTTGTCTAGTTTACAACCACGTCTGCACGTAACGATCAAACTGACTTTAATAAGTTCGTAGTGTGCTTAGTTTTTGTTGATTCTTGGTAGTCTTACGCTCTCTCTTTACCCCTTGTCAATGTTTTCATGAAAAGGAAATTAATTTTGAGATACTCTACCAACTAAATGTCAAAAATCAAGTTGATCAGTCGCTGCGTTTTGTGGAAACTGAACAAACAGGTCAAAAATCGAATCGAATTTGTCATGGAAAACTCACATAGATCATGTTTGTTCAAAATTGAATCAATTTTCATATGCATTATATATGTTACGAAAAGTGGCAAATGAGAAAACAGTATTGAGTGCCTATCATGCTTTCACAGGCTCTACCTTGAAGTATGGTATATTGTTTTGGGGAAACGCCCCAGGTAAAGAAAGGGCTCTAGTTGCACAAAAAAAGTGTATTCGAGCAATATGCGGACTTAAAAAATTGGATACATGCAAACCACATTTTATCAAATTAAGATTGTTAACTCTACCATCGATGTATATCTATGAATCAGCCCTTGAAGTGAGGAGGAATATAGACACAATAGATACACTTAAAAGCCGTCGATATAAAACTAAACTGTGTCACCCTCGTTGTAGAACAGCAAAATACGAAAACAGTACATTTGTAATGCAACTGAAAGTCTACAATAACTTACCAGACTTCATTAAGAAATCAAATAGTATTGTAACATTTAAATATAGACTAAAATTATTTTTGATCGAGATGGCATACTATAAGATATCTGACTACCTAATGGATAAGGAATGTAAAAATTATAGAATAAAAGACATACAGGAATGAATATGTACATAATAATATTTTTAAAATGATGTAAATCTTTATTAGTTGCACATCGAAAGGTAGACTTGTGGAGAACTATTAACTAATATATTTATATTTTATACCATCTGTCTGTACCCATAAGTGCAATAAATGATTTTGATTTTGATTTGATTTTGATTTTTTGAAAAACTGAACAAACTTTAGCTTTGCTTTAAACCGATAACTTGACCTGATGCCTTAAATATTTGTGAAAGGTACCAAGTTTAGCTCTGAGGTTTGCTGTCATAAATGAAAAGCTCGATCCTGATGATAATTATGTACTCTTCATACGAAGCCTCCTCTCTTGGTGTCATTGTTAAGCAAAATTTATGTCAAGGTCAAATCTAAGTTTTCTTAGATAATTATTATCTGTCATAGATGGTAAAGCCCTTCAGTTGTAAAGTAGCATATAAGCAGTCTCACCTGACACCCCCCCTCTTGGTGTCATAGTTAAACAGCCTAGCGCTGTGTCAAGTCTATGATGAAGCCCTCTTTGTAGAAATTGTCTGTGTTTTTTATAAGCAACTAATACTAGGCATTGCTTGCGTTGTTTCTCAAAGAGTAGCCTCTGTACCTTGAGTTTTCTAACTTCAACTATGTCAAAACATATATACTTACGTCAAAGTCAGTTCTAGTTTTGCTTTGATCATCTGTCATAGATAGATAGTTATTTGTTATCTAGAAGGATGAGTGCGTTCCCCACGACACAGGGGAACCTAGTGTGGTGAACATAGATCACATCATTTGTAATCAGTTCTAACATAGTAATATAAATATAGTACAATGTTGTTATTATATTATTATTATAGAAAGTAGAGACCTTCGATAATGATGGTGATGGTAAAGATGGTAAACTATAAGCAGTCTCATCTGACTCCCCCCCTCTTGGTGTCACAGTTGACCAAAATATTATACACATCAAGCTCAGTTCTGGGTTTGCTTACATCATTATTATATAGACGTTCGATAATGATGGTGATGGTAAAGTATAAGCAGTCTCACCTGACTCCCCCCCCTCTTGGTGTCATAGTTGACCAAAAGATGAATACGTCAAGGTCAGTTCTAGGTTTGCTTACATCATCATATATAAACCTTCGATAATGATGGTGATGGTAAAGTATAAGCAGTCTCACCTGACTCCCCCCCTCTTGGTGTCATAGTTGAGCAGGCGGGCGCCGTGCTTCCAGCTCACCTGCCGCGTGGGCTGCGGCACCTCGCTCACCTTGCAGCGCAGCTCGATGATAGAGCCCTCCTTGTAGAACTTGTCGGACAGGGGACGGCCTCTCTCGTCTATGATCTCTACTTTTGGCACTGGAAAGAGGAAAAAGAAGAATTAATAGGGGAAAGAAACGGTTGTAGATTTTTCGGGAGATTTGACAAATCAGTGCATTTGACACGTGATAAGCACCAATTATCGCCACAATTTTATAAAATGAAACTTTTGAGTTCAAGGAATCTGGAAAAAAGTTGTAAACATGATTCTATCGCTAGCAAATCACACATTGCTTTTTAGGTGTCTTCTACCTTGTTATTTTGCTCTTATGAATGAACATTATGATAACAAGCGGCTAATTAAAGTAACAACAAAAACACATTCATTCGCTTGTGCTCTTATATTTCAAGCACAATCTCCATTTTACTAATTCAGTATTTCAGTTAGAACTGTTTAAAATTCACAAAACTCGCGCAATACGACGCACAAGCAAATTGTATTGCACAACAGTTTTCAAAGCAGATACTTGAAAGTACTCGAAATTGTGAACGTTCCTCTGTTCTATGCAATAATGGATAAAGACTACAATAATAGAAACAACGCAGAGAGTAAAATTGTTTGTTTGCTATTTTAACGTCAAGTTTTGAACAAAGTTGAAGATTTTACTTAGTTTTGAGTGTGTGCATGTATGAGTGCCTTAAAACTGAAATTTTAGTTTAGTTAAATGGTTTTATGATTAAAAAGTAACACAAATTTTAGTTAAAAACTGAACATCTCATAAACTTCCAATATTTCCAAACAACAATAAGTGGTCCACAAAAATCATTAATTCAAAATCACTCAACTCGATTTGATTGAAAGCAAACATTCATTCCCTATAGAATGGAGTCAACAGTCGATGCTAAACGTACACAAGAGTTCTGCCAAAAACTTCCGCGTACCAAGTTTTGCTCAATTTAGGGATGAGCCGGTGCATTCGATTGATGGAGAAGTGGAATAAAAAAGAACATCTTTTCAATTCGTTCCAAATTAGCAGATCTTTTTTTGTCCGAACGGCATTACTTACATGACAACGAATACACCGTCTGGTCTCTTGTAGTATATATAGATGACTGTATTCTAAGCGTGTGTTGCAAATGAAATTGGATATAAAAATAATTTTTTACTCCTAAAAATCTTCCTAGCCAATCAATACAATACAATACAATATATCTTTATTGCACACCAAAATAAATGAATTACAATAAAAGGACTTAAACTAAAAATAATGTACAAGTGCGGCCTTATCACCTTGAGTGATCTCTTCCAGGCAACCTTAGCAAGAAAGCGGTGAAAGAGATCAGTTTGGTCGGTAGCGTACAAATAAATAATACTTAAAAATAAAACCTATAACGAAACAGAGAAAATAAAAGAAAATCAAACTAATTTACATGTTACAAATAATAATATTAATAAACTATGAACACACACATTTAACACCAATAAACGCGATTGATAGTTTACAACGTAGAGATGTAATGGCTGTACACCATACTCTGGAAAATCGACAGAGTTTTAGCCTGCCTAATATTTAAAGGCAGGTCATTCCAGAGTAAGAGAGCTTTAATTGTGAAGGAGGATTGATAGAACAGATCCAATCATAACATTAAAAGAAATTATAAAGTGTGTTAGTTGGTCTGTTTTTTTCCTTTCTCGAGCTGCAAATGAATTCAAATCAATTGGCCAAGTGCAAACCCGTTCAAGTTAAAAAAAAAACATTTATTGCCAACATGTCAAGTCACATTCACAACCTTTATGAAAACAATTAGGGTCGATCACATTTCAAATTAGCTTCGTGTTTTTTTTTGCATAGATACCTAGATGTATTCTCGCTATTTTTGGTATGGTGATAGAAAATGAGCTGCTTTGTATCTCAAACTATTGCGAGCAAAGGCAAGAGCATCATCTGCTACAAAACAAAAAAGTCTTTACTCAATTCATAACAAACAAAAAAACTTCACTCTCACACCAGAGTTGGCCGCTCTCATTGGATAAGAAAAAGAATAACAAACAATGAGCCATACTCTCTCATCTCTATTTGAGTGACTGCCGCTTGCCTGTCATATCTGAGCCCCAGAGGCTTCCATATTTGAGGAGTCGTGATTTGCATACAATTATTTTCAGCATCGTCTATTTGAGGGTATGAACCCAGTAGGATTCCATCTAGTCAAGTCATATATCACATTTACACATAATTTATGTTTAGTTTGATATTAGTTAATGGAATTCGTCCTATAGAAAGTGATTTTGGCGCTCAAAAAATATTTTTTGTGACGCTCAAATGTTAAACTTTTAGACTTTTCAAATGATTAGCAGAATAGTAAGACACATTTGTACTCTATAATTGAGTTTGCAAATTCAGTAATTGATGAGAAGAGATCTACTTTTGTTATGACTTGAGGCACTAGAGGCAATTGAGAGTCGAGCCAAGAAGATCATTGGTAATAATAAACTGTGCCGAGCGAAACTTCAAAGTCTTGAACACCGTCGCAAAGTCGCCAGTTTGTCGGTTTTCTATCGGTTGCATCGGACGTCGGACATCGGACATCGGACATCATCGGACGAGTAGAGGTACGGCAGGACGACACCGGTTTATGGTGGAAGTTCCTAAGACCCGCACGAAACGGTACGCTTCTACCTTTATTGTTCGTACCGCAAGGTTGTGGAACTCCCTGCCTGACTCTCTGTTCCCCACGCACTATAATCCAGCGATCTTCAAAGCGAGAGTGAATCGGTTCTTATCGGGTAAGCACGCTCCATCTTAGGACATAGCCTTTGCCTGCTATCAGGTAAACTATCGTCAAGTGCAAACCCTTTCAAGTTAAAAAAAAAAAAATGTTTTGGACGATGAGCCGCGACCTACAATTTAACGTGTCACCCGATCCACAGAAAATAGAATGCCAATTTTTGGTCAAACCTCGAAAGACTGACCAACTGACCCAGTAATTTTGTCAACCACAATAAGAAAACAATATTTATAAAATCTTATATGCCTCATTGTATTAGGTATGGTGCGATTTGATATTTAATCATAAGGCCAACTCTGCGTTTTAATTAAACGCCAAGAAGCTTGTTTATTTATGTGTTATGAAGTTGCAAATTATTTGCAGTTACTGTATTATAAATATCGCGAAGCTAAATTACGTAGGATACAGTAAAATAAACAATCGTTATAGTTGGCTCGCTTATTTTAAGCCATGTTTTTCTTAATATATTAACTAAACGGTTTTCACTCACGTGTAAATCGCGTAAGTTGTTTACGCGTTTCGGATGTTATGACATCCATCTTCAGAACGTATGTTCTGGGACCGCGGCAGCACGCAGACTGCGCGACGATGTTTTTGTTATTAACTGTAAGATACAGAAATAACCCACCGAGTGCTTCTAATTGGTTCAATTTTAATCTATTTAGAACTATATTTTTATTCAAAACTACCAAATCCACTTATAACTAGGACCGATAAAAACTGAAAAATCCATTAGAAACTACAAAATTAAACACAAGGAATCTTAATCTCTTTCTGTGATTGAAAAACAAACATTTTCTTTCCATTATAATATTCTCAAAGGCTTTTAAGATTTGTTTTACTTTATACTACTGAGGTCAAGATATAAGAGCTTCTACAATTTATCTCAAAGAAAACTGTTGATGGGTTTCATTGCTTTCAAGGAAACATTATACCTTCTAACGTTTGCTCTATAATAATCAAGATAATAAATAAGCAAAATATAAGTCTTATGCTTCGTGTATTTGTTGTTTATTTTCAGAACAATAAAGTTTACTCACTACAAAATTATGAAAAAATTTAAGTTGAGTCCTCTATTGTTTGAGTTGAGAGAGAGTTTGAGTCCTATTTAATACATGACATTTAAATGTCAAGTAACCATACTGTTGCATAATGCATATTACATTTATTTGTTTATTTGTACTATGTAAGTATATGATTTCCAAATTATTATTTTTCTTTATTCGAAATGGAGTTTAATAAAAAAGAATTTTCTAATGTGCTTGTAAAAGTGTAAAACCTGCGAAAGATATCGTTTTCACTATCATCTTTCAATCTCACTGTGATCATTACTGACATTTTTTTCTTTCAAATCTTTATCATACTATGAAACGTATTTGAAAATAAAATCCTATATCCGAAAATTCAAATTTTTTTTTTTTGGAAGCTTATTGTGAATTTGTCTTAAAAATGTTTCTGAAACCAAGTATGAAGAACTGATTTGAACGAGTACTTGAGTTTTACTTGACATTGTGACTTTCACTGACCTTTCCAAGTTTCAGTCTGCGACAGATTCCGAATATATTTTTGGCTTGGAAACATATACGATAAAATTATTCACCAAAATGCGGGTACATTTCTGCGGGACCTTTCCGAAATAGGTAGCCGTCAAAAAATATAATTTATTCATCCGTCGGGCACACTTAAAGTTACCGAAATATTGTAGCGAGTATTAACAGCTATGCGAGAACGAAAACATTTCGAGCATACTATCTTTTGAGAGTTTGCTCAAAGGCCTCGGGAGGAACTAGTGACCCAAATTCATCAAAACCCTTTTCTTACTCAATAAAAGGCCCTGAATACATTTTCGGCCTCGAGTTTTCTGACCAATCTATAGATCTATTGCGGAGTAGAATATACACGCAGAGTAATCTACTATATGAATATAAGTCGGATTTTCCTTCCAGACGCTATAACTCCAGAACGCACAAACCGATTTCCACGGTTTTGCATTCGTTGGAAAGGTCTCGGGCTCCGTGAGGTTTATAAAAAAAAACGAATCCATCTGGTGGCGAAACGGAGTTTTTGCTAGTTGTGCAATAAATAGCTGCCTTGCAAAGGGCCGCAGATGGTACATGCAACTTACATTGAAATATGCTTGCGAGGCGAGAAACATCTGCTACTTAAAATACTTCAACGACCATGTCCACTTTATTAAGAGTGGTTAAAAAGTGTGGTTAAAGAGTTGTCAAGAATGGTGGTGAGGTTGTGGAACTCCCTGCCTGACTCCCTGTTCCTCACGAACTATGTATAATCCAGCGATCTTCACAGTGAGAGTGAATCGGTTCTTATCGGGTAAGCACGCTCCATCTTATTTGCTTGCTATCGGGCAAGCTATGGCCAAGTGCAAACCTGTACAAGCTAAAAATAAAAAATAGAGTGAAACGACTAACAAAACTATCTGATTTCAGTTTGTAACATTAGCTTTAGCTCACTATAACTTGCGTTTCTTATTATCGAACCTCTATTATGCAGTTCATAATGCATTATCAACTGGATTTCTCAAATTAAAACCTCAGAGATAGTTTTAGTAACAGGCAAGTGTATTTCTTGTCATATAATTATCATACACATTATCATACGCTTGTCTTACAATGCCCGATAGTAAAACAAAGCTTTTAACTTAGAAAACATCATGCTTAAATCATCATCATCATCATCGTATGATTTAGATCTCTGTTAGATTGTCACTCAATAATTTATCTTAATTTAATTTAAGTATATCTAGGTGTATAGAGTAATTAAAATAAATTTTCTGTTTATCTCCCACGGTGTAGGTGGGTTAATCCTAATTTAACTTTTTGGATAGTTTCTATATATTGTGTAGGTTTGATAAGTTCCCTGTTGATCCACACTAAGTACCTGATGGGAACACATTTCCGTAGTTTTGGGATTGCCGTTCAAATCTACATTGTGTAGTTATTTGTTTGTTTGGTAGAATGCTCAATGTTGCTACAGTTATGGGCAAAGTTACTTATGTACTAAATCACTGGTCTGATCTAACAATATCTGTAAAAAAAAACATACGAAATGGGTTGGCTTTTTTACCATAATTCCCAAGATGGTAAGTGAATATCGTGGTTGCGAATGGAATTTATCAACCTAGACACAACAAAGTCAATATATGCAATAAATTTCCGCAAAGGTTCAATATCCTTTATTATAATTATCTAAATATATAAAACTCAAAGGTGACTGGCTGACTAACTGACTGATATAGTGATCTATTAACGCACAGCCCAAACCACTGGACGGATTGGGCAGAAATTTGGAATGAAGGTAGATGTCATGACGTAGGCACCCGCTAAGAAAGGATTTTTGTAAATGCCACTTTTAAAGGGGTGAAATAGGGGATGCAAGTTTTACTTCTTAATGCGAGCGAAGCTGCGAGCACCCACTAGTATTCTATATTCTGGTTTATCAATTTGTTTCAATATCCTATCTTATAAAAAATATATTTTAAATTCAAACTTTATAAACAGGGTTTATTTACGGTTCTTCAAGTATATCTACGACTCCAAAATAACATAAATTGTACGTAAGTACACATTGTATAGCCAATGAGAGCGTGTAGCAAAATTATGTTTTTCTTCCAAGTCTCTAAATGGATTTCCAAGTAGTGGTGTTAATTCTATTGTAACTTACCCTGTACATAAAGTTGTTATCCGACTGACTTGTACACGAGTTCTTGACTGATCGAAGCAAATATAAGTTTAATAGGCGTACCGTTCTAAATGCTTGGGATCATAGAATGAAGAACGCACATTGTTACCATTAATATAGTTTAAAAAAATGACAATTATTACCGTATTATTATTTCGCTTCCAGAAATGTATAAAAAGTTATAAATCTCCGTAACTACTCAATTCAGTTTCCAAAAGTCTTTATTTCACATACGTAGTTTTTACTATTAAAAATCTCCGTAACTACTGGTTTCCATAAAACATACATAGATCTGTTATACTTTAGGCTCGACGTTTTCTTATATCTGATTGCTGGGAAAATCTCTAGCTCAACCAATTTGGGTTTTTCTGCTCCTAGATAGAACAGTCTAATGAGACCACTAGACCATTTAGAATCATCTGTCAGCACTATTTATCTTTGAAGAACATATTACATACATACATTTTAACATTATCTTACTGGAATAACCGTGAGTCACCATTAACTACAACAATAAACCTAGGTACACATAATATCATGCATCCTATCCTGAATATCAATCTAAACCTTGTAAACAAGATTCCAATATTGGGAGGCAAATTGAAAAAAGATCATGAAAAACTGAGTCAATAAATATTGAAAAAGCAATTTTGGCAAAGCTAACGGCCCGTAAAGGCAATAACAGAACTATTTACATTATTCTACGCCATCTGACAATAGCTTGATCTTAAATCAATGTTTGTTGGAGATAAGTCTTCTGCCGTGTTTGTTGATTAGAAGATATCGGTTAGTAAATTAACTTTTTTTTTTTTTTAATTTACTAGAAATGGGTTTGCACTTGACCGTAATTCGCCTGATGGTAAGCAATCATTACGGTCTAGGATGGAACGTGCTTACCCAGTAAGAACCGATTCACTCTCGCTTTGAAGATCGCAAGGTTATATTCCGCGGGGAACAGGGAGTCAGGCAGGGAGTTCCACAATTTATTACATGTCTTATATTACATGTCTTTCAAAAACTCAAATACTGACGTAGGATAGCTCTACAAAATGTACTCTTGCGTATAAAAATATACTCATTTGTGTCGGTTTCAAACAAGAAGTATTCACATATTATGATAAAATGTATCACATTGATTTCAGTATTTGTGCAGTATATTATTTTCCTACGATACGTTTCCGATCTTGCATATTTCGTCGATGTCAGTTACAATTGACAATAACAGTTAAGCTTTTCTTTATTTAATGCGATCAGTATGCTAGACACACTGCTCACTTTATTTTTCTCTAAAGGTTTTCCTAATGTTTTTATGTGTAGTAGTTGACATTGGATAATGTCAATGACCTATAATATATGCACTGCCTATTAAATTACTTTCATACATATGAGTCATAAAAATATTCAAGCCGATTTCTAGGTGAGCAAACAAAATATACAAAATATATGTATATGAAAATTGAACACACAAGGCTATAAATAAAACGAACCTCTGTGAACCGTTTAAATACCTTATAATTAAAAGGCGAAATTAATCAAAAACAATAAACTCTGAGCTTCAAATGACAGAAGGGTGTAGGTATAATAAATATCAATTTTCACAGTCGCTTGATCCCAAAATTACAAATTGTTGTCGTCGGCAGCCCTTTGAACCATTGTTGGCTAATTTACCAATAAATTAAAGACAATGAACTTTGGCTATTGGTACAATCGTATCCATTGTATAATATATACCAATATGACCATATAATAGACATATTTACTAAATATCTTTATTAAGAAAAAATATATTAGTCTTGATGCGCTCGAAATTCATAATATTGATGTTTGTTGTTATATGTATGTCATGACAAAATTTAAATATACAAAATGTTATTTTGCGTACATACTAGGTACATTAAACAATTGATTTATGTTAAATAATAATCAAAATTACATTTAAATTAACATATTGGAATATTTTATATAATTTCACGTTTTTTTCTTTTTATTATTCCTTATATTACTGTTCTTATCATTATTTTGTAAGATAAATAAAAATAAATAAATAATAAATCAGCAGTCGGTACTTACAATTTAACGTGTCATCCGAATGGCTCTTAAATCTTGGCAAAAAACATTTCTTAATACGTTTTATTAATACCTAATGTACGAGTACATACTCTTTTATACATTAAGGTTGTGATTTTCAATTTGAACCCCTTTTCAATCTCTATAAAACAACTTTTTAGTATCCAAGATACGACACGGCACGAAACATTTTTACAGCGCTTTTATAACCATAATGCGTAAATAAAATTAAATATGCTCCTCACTCAAACGTGTGTTGGAAGTTATGTTGGAAAAAACGGAAAAAACAAGACATTCAAAGAATTCCACATTAAGATTGATGTCGTCACTTCGAATGGATTTCGAAGAGATTGGGACACGGAAATTAGTTTTGATATTGTCTTGTAAAATAACAACTTTTGTGATCAACATTTTTATATTAGTTGTGCGGTGGGGATTCAGAGTAATTACTAATTTCCCCTCGACACAACCAGTTGGTATCGTAGTTGTGCCGTTGGTAACTAGTTGTGCCTAAGGGAAATCAGTTGTGCCGAAGGGAATTAAAATTCCCATCGGCACAACCAGTTGTGCGGAGCAGTTGTGTACGTTTACAGTACGTTTTAAACGTTAGTAGTCAAATCAGTCACAAAGCTTATATTTGTTGCTATTTAAACAGATAAGCAGAGAAGGAAATGTTAATTTATTATAAAAAATTTCGTGAGACATTCTTATCAATATGTAACTATTACGGTTTTCACTCACGTGTTATTTCGCGTGTGTTGTTTACACGTTTCAGGTGTAATGAAACACATCACCCAAACGTACGTTCTGGGACCGCGGCAGCGCTAAGATACACGCAACACTCGCGAAATTACACGTGAGTGAAAACCGTAATAGTTTCATAATGATTGGAAATTATATGGCAAAAAAAAGTGAAGAACCCTGAAAACAAAAATAACAAAATAACACGTAACCCTCATGAATCGTAATGTCGAGTATCGTATCATATCTCTCGATATTGTAAACGTAAGACCTAAGCGTAATGCTTGGAATACTGATAAACCTAGATTTGTGAATACAGAATATGAAATCAATACGTAACAGGGGCGTGGGTGACGCTTTTTGCAGATAAGTTTGCCTGTTTGAAGTTTGTCTCGTATCTGGACGGAATAGCAACGATTGTCATTCGGTAAGTAAGTATCTTGAAATAGTTCTGTGTTGAAGAAAAAGTGTTAAAAAAATAAATTGACACCTTTATTTTATTATGACTAGCTCATGGATTGGTTTGTAATACTGTGGGGTATGGTAAAATTTTACGTAATGACAAAAAGCTTTCTCACTTTGCAACATTTAGGTACGTAAGACTATCTAGCAGAACATAGTTCTTTTTATATTACGATCGAAACAATTTTTTGCACTTCACAAACTACTATACTTTAAATATATGTGTATGTATCTAGTCAAAATAAAAACTTTACCTAAAATTAAGCTTTCAAACTTCCCAAGTAACATTATTCCTTCACGTAGTATTAAACTTATTTACAACTTAAACTCGTGGCTGATCTAGTCGATCTTATTCTGAAACTTATTACGAAGTTTACTAAGCTCTGAATATTTAAATGCGCGTAAAATGTACATTAGTAGTATATAAAAGTATTTGCATGTACAAAGACCTTGTGTACATTTTCATCTAAGTAAATAAGTTATATGGTAAAAACTTGGCAACATAATAATATCACACCTTTACGAGTAAAATAAGGCGTGAGGTTTTTCTACAGAAGGTTCATCAACCCTTTTAGGGATCCTTAACTAAATGGTAAAAACAAGACCCTATTACTAAGCTTTCGCTGTCTGTCTGTCTGTCACAAGGTGGCATCACATAAACCGCGATATCCAGAAAGATGAAGTTTTCACAAATTATGTATTTTCGTTGTCGTAATAACAGTAAATACTACAAAACGTTAGAGGGTAGGGGTCTCCATACAATAAATGCGATTTTCGTGTGTGTTTTTGTGTGTAACGAGTGGCCTGTAAGTAGATTGCTTTAAGTGGAACGTACAATGCGATAACTCTTAAGATAAGGGCAATCATGATGAAAATAACAAAATAATATGGTCATATCTCTTCACAACAATTTTTTAAATTATACGTAAGTACATTGTACATTGAACAGGTTCTCATAAACAATTTCACTCTTCCTTGATTGTTACGTCGTCAATTTATAATTTTTAATTATAATAACACGTGCCTTACAAATATTATGTTTTACTTAGTATTATGTGTACGGTTTTCCATCTGGTTTACAGATACTAGATTTCAAGGTCGAAGCTCTTCTAATTTTATTACTTATAATGTAAGCTAGGTCTTCATAATTCCATTCATATATGTATTTGTGACTTTTTTCCCCAAAAAATAGAAAATTATTTAAAATACTCATTTCAACTCTGGTATAAAACTGTCAATAAATCATCAATAAACTAACAGCTTCTTAAGGTCAAGACCAGCATTTTAACGTATAATTTGATCAATGGAATTGTGTAGATATAAATGCCACTTACATGCAACATTGCTTAACCATCAAAGAACTTAATCATTAATCAATTAAGTTTATTATAATGTGCCTAGTACAGCATATATTGTAAGGCAACTAAGTAATGTTCCACTGAAAGACCTTGCTTTCTGCAACACAGTTGTTAACTACATCAGAAAGCAGAGCTATTATTTCTATGTACCATGTAAAGTTTTGCAATAAATATGTTAAATTCAAATTCAAAATCATTTATTGCACTCATGGGTTGCTATGCAGATGGTAAATACATATTATACATAAAAAATACAGAAACATTCGCCACAAGCTTACCTTTCGGTGTGCAACTAACGTAGGCTTACTCACATCATTATTACTACACATATGATACACAAAACTGATCATTGTAAGTTATTTAAGAAATACAAAACAAAAACAAACACATTTCTAGCATTTAAAACATAAAATTAGATATTGAAAATGAAAATTGATTGTTAAGGTTTAATTACGACGACAGCTGGTAATGAGTAGTATATTTTAGTCAAATCCTTTAACAAAATAGAGGCCAATTGACACCAGAGTTGGCCACTCTCATTCAATAAGAAGAAGAGTCAAAACTATCGGATTGCATTTATATCATGGATGGAATAATACAGTATTTTATACACAGAGTTAATATGAGTTCAATAGTTATCTAGTACCCATGATACAAGCGTAAGCTTAGTATGGGACTAGATGGCGCTGTGTGATATGTCCTGAAATATTTATTTATTTATTATTTATAGACCTAAGAATAATTTAATGACTTAGCTCCTATTTTCTAAATAGCTATAAAAGGTCTATTTATTCCTAAGGGTTCCTATTTCCTATGAGCGAGAGCATTGAAATCGCCGCTCACAAACATGTATTGTTAAGATAATTTTATGACTTATTACAAAAGAGTAACTTCTTGTAAGGAAAGCTATTTAAAGAATGCATAGCACAAGTTATTCTAGAGAATAGAATTAATGGTTAAACGAACTTACCTTAAGTGAAGTTCGACCATAATTATACGAGACGACGTTACATGCGAAGAGATTTCTTTATTAACTATGTAGTCTCACTTCTGTATGTACTAGGCGTCACACTTAGTTAGAGCATAACGAGGGTACATTGAATATAGGTACTTTGTGCCACTAAATTTATTGATTGTTACTTTGCTATAAAGCAGTAACACTTTTAAAGTCATTGTACGTAATCACGTTACGCCACAAGACTAATTCGTTATCAACCGCGCTCTAATGTCACGGAGTATAACGTCTCAATGTACATTGAATATAGGTAATGTATGCCACTCAATTTAATAATTGTTTATTTGCTATAAAGTAGTAACACTTTCGTCATTGTACGTAATCGCGTTACGCCACTAGACTAACTCTATCAATCGTGCTTTATTCAACGCCCAATATATACATTTATTGTATGTTGGTATTGTATTCCACTAAACTGAACATTTGCTAATTTGCTATGAAGCAGTACACTTTTAAAGTCATAGTACATAATCACGTTATGCCACTAGACTAGTTTGTTACTAACCGTGCTCAAATAAATATGAATCACAAACAAAATAACCGTTATAGGTCAGAAAATCTAGTTCTTTTTACATTGAATAAACTGTAGAACAATGTATGTAAGAAAATGGTAATAAATAAATTCATATTTTGTTGTATTGTATTTGTAACAAAAACAACAAATATCGGTATATCGAAAAGAGATCGTTACAGAAACATTGCTAGAAAAGTCATGTTTCCGATCTACATGACAAAAAAGTAGTTATTTCAAAAAAAGATCGTTATATCATTTGTTCAAAAAAAAATCTATATTTACGATCTATTCGATATAGTTTTATAAAATATATAAGATTGTACCAAAAAAATTAATATCCATGTTGAATAAATGCAGTATGATTGCTTGGTAAGTTAGAAGTTGCACTAACCTTTATCCTTTGAGCTGGTTGATGAATTGCTTAGTTATTGTACCAAACGTCGAATTTTCGACGTTATTTTAAAATTCCGATGCTCCTTTTCCTAATTTACCACTTGAACACATGATATAAACACTTTTTTCCACAAAAAAATCAAATAGTAAAATTCAACAAAATTTATGATGTTGCGTCGCCCGCACACAAGAAATGAATGAGGTTTGACAGGAGGACGGTGCTACATGCGCTACATGACAGTGACATTTGGTTAAAAGTTTTTTCTTTTTTTTGTGTTTTTATTTTCACAGCTATAAAAAGTGTGACGCCTAGTACATACAGAAGTGAGACTACATAGTTAATAAAGAAATCTCGAGCATGTTACGTCGTCGTAGTATAATAGCACTTATTTTTAAACAAAGCAACTAGGATTAAGTTTCCTTAGTGCCAGTATCCGTTCAGGATAACCAAATTTAAGCAGCTGCTGCCGCGGTCAGTCTTTGGATGGGTGACCTTTGCAAGAATCATCAGGCTCTATAGGTTCTAGGTTTTCGTTTTAGTGCAGTTGTTAAACAGTTTGAAAGGTATCAGTACCAGAGTTCGCCATTCTTACAATGCCTTTAATTATTAGACAATTTCAAAATATGAGGAAGTCCTCAATTTGACTATTTTATTTATGGGTATGTCAGGCGCTTACTCCACTATTTATGAACCAATATCAATTTTTCTTTTTTATGTCAAATTTTCTTACAGGTAAAGAATTTTGTGTCAAATTGTGTGTTTAGTATATTAATCCTCTGTCTATAATTCGTGTTCAAAAAAACTGTTCGACAGTAATCACCAATTTTATAATTTCGGTAAAACAGGTAACACCGCAAGAAACCATATAACTAGCTTTAACATAATTAATGAACTGATTATGAGATAATTAGTTAATCAGTACATAATTCTGTAGAGGTTTGCTTATTTTAGTGCCGGAAGTGTATTGTATTAATTGCATAGTGTAGGCATTAAATAATTATTATCTAATAAGCGGGATGTTCAACTATATGTTTGATTACTAAACAAATATAATTAAAATCAGATTTTATAGCACCGAAAAATATACAGTTTCCCTTGAAAAATAAAAACGTGTTTTCAGTGTTACCTACTGTATTTTTTTATTGTTTTAAAATTGTTTATTGACGCGGTCAGATTTCGCCCAAAATCTGATAAAAATAATCCTCTTGATTTAATATATTGTTTACCAATCTTTCGTGTCAACATAAACATCTTTCTGTTGATAAAATTAAATATCAACCAAGCTTCACTTTATTTCATACAATTTAAAAGCAAAGATTTTTTTGCGTAAAAATGTGCTGTCTTTCGTAGAAGACTTTTTACCTTTAGAACATTCTAGGATGTCTAAAATTCTAGGGAGAGATCCTACTGTTGTATACTAATATTTGAGTTTTAATATTAAGATGTAGTATTTGGTAAATTTTATAAATTATTCTTGGAAACCAATTTATTAATCTTTGTATTTTTGGAATGTAACATTTTCAATAAAAATCTGTGACAGAGGATGCAAAAAAATAACAAGTGAAAAATAAACTAATCGATCTCCTTGATCCTTCCTTTTACTTAGAATCAATTGCTTTGCGAATGATTTTAGTATCAAATAATGTGTCTGACTTTTCACCTGTATTCAAAACAGTAACTACCAATAAGAAATCTCTCTCTCTCTCCCGAGTAGACAGATAGCTGTCAGGTAATCGTGTTTAACCCTAGGCTGCAGTCAAACGCAAACCTATCCCACAAAAAAGTAACATATTAAATTATATTTTTGTTTATACATAAGTTTCATAATATATTGATGCATATAATTTTTTAAAATAAAATGTTTTATGTAACTAATGTGTAAAGCAAAGTAATCAGAGATAATACGTCCTGGGTTCACGAAAAGCGTTCCGGTTCGCGGAATTTGTTTATTATCTTGAATTGTGTAGCACGTATAGTACAAACACGATAAATTAGACGCGATGTCTCTCTTTTAACACTTGCAGCGATGATGAATCTGTTGTTGACTAAATATTTTATAGCATTTATAAGAATGGTTGTGGCTTGAAGCCGTCTTGACTAAAATTTTAGCAATATATTATATTCCCCTTTTTAAAAGTTCATGTTTGATTTATAATTCATTATATTTTGGTCAATTTGTCTTGCTACAAGCGAGTGTAGCTCGGCGGTTTCAGCGTCTGCTTTTCATCCTGACGCACCCTGGTTTGAATCTGACCGTACACCGATGACTTGTATTTTGTAGTTATATGTGGATTTGCACTCGCTTAACGGTGAAGGAATTCGTCGTGAGGAAACCAACATGTTTGTGGACCACAATATGAAAGAACATATTGTGTCGTCTGTGGAAGGAACCTTGGATGAGAACTCCCCTATCAAATTAATTCTGCGGGGGAGTCACGACCCTCAGTCATGATGAAATACGACTCAAGAGAAATAAAATTTTATAAATCCTTTGAATAATGTTAAAGAAAAGATTTATCAATAAACAAACATAATAAAATAAATAAAGCTAATTCTCTAGTCTAGAAAAAAAACAGTGTAAACTAGTTCTAAGTAGTTTAGAGTCTAGACTACTTAGAACTAATATATTAACTAAACGGTTTTCACTCACGTGTAAATCGCGTAACCGTTTAGTTAATATATTGATAAAATGTCTCACGAAAGTTTTAATACTTAGAACAAGTTTACACTGTTTTTTTTTTAACTAGAATGGGTTTGCACTTGGCCATAGTTTGCCTGATAGTAAGCAAAGGCTATGGCCTAAGATGGAGCGCGCTTACCCAATAAGAACCGATTTACTCTCGCTTTGAAGATCGCTGGATTATAGTGCGTGGGGGGAACAAGGAGGTAGGCAGGGAGTTCCACAACCTTGCGGTACGAACAATAAAGGATAATTGATGCGGTTGTAAATGATAAAGCAACTACTGAATGAACATCAACACTCACCAACAACAGTAAGATGTACTCTCCTAACGAGCGGCGGATGCGTTGATATCTGACACTCGTAGTATCCTTCGTCTCTTTCAGCCACGTACTGTATGAGCAGGCGCCAGTCATTTGGGTGCTCGAAGGCGAGGGAGTAGCGCGAGTCCGCGGAGTATGTGTGGCGACCGAACGAGAGAAGGTGGAGCTCTTCGCCTCTTCTTCTTACCCAGGAGGTCTGAAATAGAGACGACATTTGTAAAATTATTTTTTTTTTGTAAATCTAAATATATAAAACTCAAAGGTGACTGACTGATATAGTGATCTATAAACGCACAGCCCAAACCACTGGACGGATTGGGCTGATATTTGGAATGAAGGTAGATGTTATGACGTAAGCATCCGCTAAGAAAGGATTTTTGGAAATGCCACTTTTAAAGGGGTGAAATAGGGGATACAAGTTTTACTTCTTAATGCGAGCGAAGCCGCGAGCTATACTAGTTTTCGATAAAATGGTTAGTGTGAAAATTTCCTTGAGGTAGTTACTCATACTCTTACTAAGTACTTTAAACAAACAAAATATTAAAAACTGAATCAAAATTGATTCTTTGTTTGGAAACATTCCAACTAGATCCAATATGGATCTGAAATGTACATCTCGTGATAATGATCGTAGAAACGCTCAGCAAATTATTGTTTATGTTTATTATTTTTTAAGCTATAGACGTGAGGTTTTACGTTTAGCATGCATCTTTTAAAACATTCCTGAATCTAATACTATTTATATTCACAAAAGGAGTAGCTAATATAAACTAAATTTAAGCGTTTCATTTTCTCTCCAAACACAAAGTTGAATCCGATCAAATTTTTCAATAAACAAAACACAACCGCCCTGATCGACCGCAGCTCACAAATTTCGACAAAGCCTTTACTTGTTCAATGAAAATAGAGGAATGCACGAACAAAGGGCATCTGTCCAAACAAGACTACGGAGCTCCTCTTATTATGTTTGCTCCTACGATCTGAGGTCACCAACGTCGGAGGGTCATTGCAGTTTCTCGCAGAATTCAAATTTATATAGAACGGTATTTTTCAAAACCTACATTAAACGTTAAAAACTAATGTGTGTCATATTACCAATTATTTGAAGCAACTCGTCTACCATTTTATTGATTTTATGTACCTGTCAGAACAGTTGCTTGGAAGAGATCGCTTTTAGCGATCAGGACGCCGATTAAGACGTTAATTTAAAGTTTATTTTTGTATTTTGTGTTTCTATTGGTATTTTTTATGTAGAATTTTTGTATTCATTATTTTAAGAGTTTATTGATTTAAATAATATATAATTAAAAATAACCGGCCCAATTCACACACCATAAATTGCAGAAAGAACCCATGATATCTTGCGGCGATTTAAGGTATGTGACTTCGACTGTTTCTTGTATAATATAAATACCTAAATCCCATAAGCTTGTCCCAAAACATAGTTCTTTAAAGATTCATTAATTTTTAAAACCAATGAACACATTTTAAATCTATCCTCACAAATCTTGAAATGTCAAGCAATTTGAAATCACCGTAAACATTTTGATGGCTCAACGACTGCCGTATACCACGAAAACAACTGCGTGTAGAGGTAGGTATTGAACGTGTTATCAGATCAACGAAAGCACTCAAAAGAAATGCCAATTTATGGTCACCTAACTCAAGGCTGATAGCATTGACGATAACTAAACTTTGGTTATTGCATATGAATATCACAGAATGCTGATTTATGGGCGCTTTGAATAGATTGACCACAAACTTGCACAAGGCGCTTTGTTTCTTTGCAATATGCTGAGTAAATTTTAGAAACTTTTCAATGTTCCTGCTTCCAAAGAATTACAAATTGTAATTTAGCTTTCAAAGTCAAGGAAAATAAATTAATAAATATAAATTTTAATAAATAAAATGTGCTACGTATTACTACATACGTTGTGTACATATTTCAGTTCAAAAAGGTAGTAGACTGTTTAATTATACTTCTGAATTGGCTGAAAGGCTGTATATTTTAATTGCGGTGCCTAATTTTGACACAACACCTCAAAGTTGCTGTTATGCAAAGCATTATATTGTATCATGACATCAATATGAAGTAAACCGATTTAAAATTCATTTGCTGCTATTCTATGAAACCTCGTTGTATAAATCCTTTCAACTTTTATAAGCTTCAGACTGATACAAATTATTCTCTGTCCCTAGAGGGAATAACATTATTTGCATTCGAGCGGAGACTCGTTACAAACTATTTCTATGATAAAATGGCGAGAGCTACTTCACTGCTAATTTGAAATGTTGCCATCTTATCCTATTACAGCTCATTGACGTTTGAATAAAATAACGAGTTTTATTTATACAAACTTACAAGGAATAATGGATAACTTTTGAAGGGTGTCTTGTCTATAATTTATTACCTACATATAAGTAAGCAAGGCTGACAGTTAGTAACACATTCATCTTGAATTTGTATTACCTTAGGACAGTGGCGCTCACATATTTGACGACAAAGTAATCACATTACACTTGTGGAGTAACAAAACGCTGGACTTTTGGCAATATTATTATTTTGACTGCTTTGTTAGCTTAGTTGGTAGTGGCTCTGCCTTCTAATCCAGGGGTGTGGGTTCGATTCCCGCATAACACAAGTAATTATGAATATTTAAATTTGTAATTATTTGTGTTGAGTCGGGTCGTTTCTATGTATAATAAGTATGTATTTACAAAAGAAAAGTATATATGTATTATATCAGTTATCTAGTACCCATGATACAAGCGTAAGCTTAGTATGAGGCTAGATGGCGCTGTGTGATATGTTATGAAATATTTATTTTATTTATTTATTTTTTATAGGTTTGCGTTTGACTACAGCCTGCCTGATGCCTTACTACGCACTCATTACGATTTACATATAGACTAATACATACATTTTATACATATAGAATTCTTATTAGGTATAAGTTTCACACCCATCTTAGCCTGTCTTTAATGGATCAAATGCCTTTCTTATAAAATATTCTAGCCTTAAGAATATATAAATACATAAGTACTTGTATGTAAGAAAGCGTTAATATTAAGAGGGCTATTTATAGGCATTAGGCCACAACAAAACAAAAAAAAACTGAGCAAACCATCTCAAAATATTGCCAACGCAGAGCAAAATTGGGAGCACCAATAAATGTTCAGAATTACACGTGCGGTCAATGTACCTATCTTACATGTTATCTTGAGTAAATAACCTCGTGTAACTCACATAGTGATAATTCATTTGTATTGGTTTATTTGCTTTGGCATACTTGTAAATGTATGTTTTCTTTAGCACTACTGCGGCCTACACGTGTATGCGAAATATGAATACCCACATATTACGCTAACTATCACCAACTAGTAATAATTTTTACCTATTTTTCCCAAGCCACGTTTACTTGATCACAAAGCTGAGCTGGCATAGTGCACACAATTGACGTGCGTATTTTGAATTCGTGCGAAGTATTGGTGCTTAGTATTTCACAGACGAAGACTAGAAAAAATACTCCCGATATATGCACAAAACGCCCCAAGCGGGATGTCTGTGCAGGACTCATCACCCCCTCCTTAGTTGAGAATTACTCGCGACATATTCGCCGCAGATTCGCTAATTCAAACTTTGATATTTAAATAAAAAAAACTAACCGTTTTCTCTCCCAGATCATGCACCCTACAGTGTAGATGCACCGTGCTCCCAAGCTGAGCAGTCACGTTATTAGTAGACGCGTCGTCTTCGAAGAACGGCAGAGGCTCGGTGGTGGTGGTGCTGACGTCATCATCAGGGTCCTCCTCAAAAGCCACCGTGTACACTTCATGCCAGAACGGGCCGTTGATCACCTTCTTGTCACCGGTTTTGAAGTCTGTAAAGTCCAAAAAAAACATTAAAAAAAAAACAATTTTGATTATTTTAACAAAGAATTGGTTTGGACTTGATCATACCTAATTCACCTGATGATAAGCAATCATTACGGTAATCTAAAAAAAAAGTTTGTGAACTCCCGTTGGATATACAATCAGTTTTGCGAAAACTCCAAGTTTAAGTTTAGTGTACTTTGTACCAAGTGACTAAGTATTGAAGAGAACAATACCTTAGTATGAAGTGGAGTTAGGTGTGAGATGAATTAACTGTTAGTTCATTAATTAAAAGTTACACTTATTGCCGAGTGATGTTCGAAACTAATTAAATAACGATATAGGTCACACAATAACATTTCAAAGACGAAAATTAAACAATAATAGATAATAATAGTCTACAACAGTTACTGTGGGTGCCTTCACAAAAACTCGAATAAGTGCAATTTTGTTAAAAACCACACAATCAAAACTAAAAGTTTTTATTTACTATGTAATACTGTTTCATCGCAAATTAGTTTTACTTGTTATTTCTGAATTTTACAAAGACAAATTTTAAAACGATGTCGGTTAAAAAATGTATGGACCCGTAATTAAGTTAATTGTTTTGCACGACCAACAAAAATTAGAATGCGGCTGCAATGTACAGGCAATGATAATGCAATCTCGCGACCCGCACGGCCAATGTTATTGTTGCTGCGTTTGAGCTGCGTCATATTCCGCCCTGTTGAAAGATTCCTGCTGGAGCTCGTTAGATATGTTGAGTTTTGAGTTTTGAAATTATTTATTAACCATAAACTTATAAAACATTTGATATAATAGTGTAAATAATAATCCTATTATAAAAATTCATGCACAAAAAAACATTTAAAAGGATTCCACTTTCCTATTATAAACTTAGATATGTCACCGGAAGATTGTAAAGATCGTTAGATTACAATCTATCTAGCGAGATTGTAAACTATCGATAGATTGTGAACCGTATCATCTTCGAGTCCAACACTTGCACTACAACAGGACTTGGCTCCTCCTCGCTTCGCTCGTCGTCGCATGTGCGTGGTAGAAAGCAACTTAACGAACCTAATCGTACCTCCTGTCACAGACAAGTGACTTCGCAATACCTAAACATAGAGCGCGAGTTGCATTCCGTCCTACGCCGGTTCACAATTTGACGGCTTCACTTCGGTAGATTACAATATAGCGAAGAATAATGAGTCAAATTGCAATCATAATGATACGGTTCACAATCTATCGATAGTTTACAATCTCGCTAGATAGATTGTAATCTAACGATCTTTACAATCTAACGGTAATAGATATATTAGACTTAGAACTGAAACTTAAATACCATCGCAACAAAATCAATCTGTTAGAATCGGTTGTCTAATGCTGATTAAAACATGAATTCGTTACTAAAAAATATCAGTCTTGTAAAAGCATCCGTTTTCAACAACGTTTGTTCTACAGGATTGTAACTAACCAGCCCGTTTATTGATAATTTCAAAGTGGTTCCTAAAATAACACCTCGTGTCAAATTGTATCTTAAATGGAAAACACCTACGCAGTTACTGAATAATTTCAAGAGGATATAATAAGTGAATTTGATCCTAATATATAAGAGTTAAGAGCTTAAGCTTAGAGTTGGTGTTGCTAATCTGATAAAACTAAATTAGGATATCAATTTTCTAGGGAACTTTATCGAGAGGTAGTATTTTTGTTACATTTTTTTTCACGTGATTATCGTTTGCTCTGGAGTGGGACAATACAGGCCAATAAAAATTACTGCTTATGAACATAGAATTTATGGTATAATAAATTATTTGTTTACCCTTGAATTTTACTTAGATTTTTTATGAAAATACGACTAGACCACAGAACCTTAGTAACAAGAGTTGATGAAATAAACAGTTTTGTCTGGTAGCCAATTAAACTTACCTACCTATTTTTTACCCATCCAAAAGTTTAGACCAAAACAAAAGAATCGAAAAAACTCGTATCACGCACTCGAAAACAAACTCCCAACTAATTCAATACAAAGAAAAGCAAAAGTAAGAGTGTATCGCAAAAGATTAGCAACATAAATCTGCTCCAAGAAATAAGGTCAATCCCGAAAGATACGAACGTGCTAAGCATCACAATTGAACAGCATCTGTGGGCTTAGCATTCTTCCAACAACACCGTTGATGGAAGCTGGGAGCAATATTGCTAGCTCAGATACCAATACCATTTTTTTTTTGTTGAAACCAGGAACCAATTTGATTAGGTTGAATCATGTTGTTATCTTACATTGCAGTTTTTTTTATTGAATTTTTTAGTATGAATGTGTTTTGGTTGAGTGGTGTCATATAACAACGATATCAAACACTACAATTCACAAAATACCTCTACTTTCTTTTTATTATTGTTTGGTACCACTTTTCAAGTTTAGTTGTCATCAAAAGCAAGATTTAAAATGAATCACAACTAAACTGTGAATCATCTAATGCCAAGCTAAGCCCGGGCGGCGCAATTTGGCAGTAACTAACGACGACGTCCCAGAGCGAAGTATTTCAATGGAACAAATGGTTCTAATTGATAATTAGGTTAATTATCTGGATAATCGCTTCGCTGCGCCAAGTTTCATGTACGGAGGTTTAAAGATTATCGAAAATTTCCATTTGGGATTAGGGAAATCGATTTTGAATTGGGAATTTGCTGGCAGGCGATGCAAATGAGTTTTGATTATCAATTTGGGCTTATAATGTACACCGTTATTTTATACACGTGGTATCAGTACCTGGTATCTGCAGCGCTATGACACATAGCGCTGCAGATACCAGGTGCGTACACATAGCGTGCGAGTGAGCAGCGAGCAGAATACCAGCACTGCTGCTGGCGACATGGTATCCGTACCTGGTATCTGCGGCGCTATGACACATAGCGTGCGAGTGAGCAGCGAGCAGAATACCAGCACTGCTGCTGGCGACATGGTATCAGCCCCGTGCTGGAGCCGACCTCATCTGGACGCGTTTGTTCGTATCTGTAACAAAAAAAATATACTGAAAAATTGTATTCAAATAGGTGGTCTATAGCAAGCCAAAGTAAAAGTCTTAAAACACTAAATAAATACTTGTTTAATTTATATGCCTTTTTCCGAGCATTTCATTGTTAAAAACACAAAAATAAAGAGTTATCTTGGTATAACAAAATTTAAGGAAACTATCTTATCCTAGGGCTTTACTGTAAATTCGTATCATATCGGGAAATTTTGAAATGAAATGAAATGAAATGAAATGAAATATATTTAATTGAATTTAATTTGAAGTCGTGATTCTCCGAGATAAAGCACGAGGGACTTCTGATATGGGTTTCGCAACTTATAAAGTCCCGTTTTCACTTGCTGGGTAAAGAGGTAATATTATTATCCTAAAAGGTAATATTATCCGTACAAAAATAACAATCCACATTTTGTCATAAATTACGAGATTTCAAGGCAAAAGTTGATGAAAATAGTATACATAGTGAATAGATGGAATAAATCTATTATTTACTTTAGTACGTTAGAGAATAATATCCTCAGAACATATATTATTTTGTGAATTTGCCACACATCTTATTCGATTCACATTGATATTGTTTGTGTAGTTTGGAATTGAATGAATATATTTAGCTCACCGTTAATCTATACAAATATGGGCTTATACAAATAATATTATAACGGTGAAAGTTTGTGCGTGTGTGAATGTGAGTGTGTGTGTCTGGGTTTGATACTTTTTCGCACTCATACAGCTGAACTGTTATTGAATAAATTTGGTATGGTGGTAGATTAGTCTGCCTTGACACATTATGCTACTATTTACTCCGTATTAACGAAGGTAACCTTGCGAAGCGATCCTAGTAAAGGATATAAACAAAAATCAGTTGACATCGACTTGCTACTTCTAATGAGATTGTTATCATAACATTTTATGATAGCCCGTATTGGTTACATACAGTGTGGCTCAGTGGTTCAAACGTCTGTTTTTCATATAGACGCACCCTGGTTTGAATCCGACCCTATACTATATGACTTGACTTTCAAGTTATGAGTGAATATTTGGCACTCGATTAGCTGTGAACAAAATCATCGTGAGGATACCGATATGTATGAGGACCACAAAATCCGAGGATATGGTCGCCCACCACGATGTATCTGAAACCCCAAGAGAACCCCTAACAAATTGAGTTTGCGGGGGAGACACGACCCTCAGTCATGAGTAAATACAACTTAAAGAAATAGAATGATGTGTTTCATGGTCTCCTTGTTACTTGTTCAATGTCCCGGAATATTTAATTATTTAAATATATTATTTTATTTATTTATTTACTTTTTTCAACCTCAACGATACCGTATTTTTTACATCACAAGAAAGTCTATTTATGTATTTAGAGCAACGCGATCAGCCTTCTTTAGGATTATTATAATAAGCCTTACTAAAATAATCCTAAAGTAGGGCGTATTATGGACTATTTTTATTATATTGAAAATCATAACAAGTTCTCGCTTAAAGAAATAACATGTCTTGTTTTTCTGATATTTATTTTTCTATACAATAAAGAAGTATCATACTTTTTTTTATCTGACACATATTTTTCTAATTTCCACCCTTCAACTTTCTTCAACCAAAATGTGGTCTGAAATTGGACATCAGAATTTCATAGAGTTGCCTACGCCACGTCGAATTAGGTCCGCTATAATTGGGGTACACTGCCAGCCAAGAAATATGGCACCTGCCACTTACATCATAGACATGGGTGATATTAATATCGACCGGGCTGGAGATTGGAAAACGGAGGGTAGTTAGATAAAATATTTTACTTTTTATCGGCTATTACCTGGTGTTTAATCATATGGCTTTGTTTCAATCAAAATATGTAAAAAAGAGTTAATTTTATATTTCCACATATATTATTTTTAGAAGTGAAACACAAGAATATGGCTTTGTAAACTTTTTGTTTTTCTAATTTTGTGTTTTAGCTGTTTGTTTGTCCATAAAAAAATACAATATTTTCAGAAGTCTATGAGTCGTCGAATGCAAAAAGGTTAGCTAGTTTTAGCTTGTTAATGTAAATGAAAAAAAAAAACAATAATTACTCGCTATGTACCTACAGAAACATTTAGTTACCAAAAAATTTAATATCTCGAATTGGCTAAAGTTATACCTTTATAAATTAAAAGCACTGTACAGTACCTACATTCAATTCAATATTTTTTTTATTAAACTTGTAAGTGTCGATTGCGTTCACTCCATAAGTATCGACTACAAGTAGAAATAGAATCAGATACCACTCTCGACTTATTGCATCGATTGAAAATCACGGATTTTAAAGAAAATTGCAACGAGATATCTTTTTTTTTCCACAAGAAAACCTGAAAAATTGCGTACACTCCGTAATTTTAGTACTATGGGTATGTACACGTGTTGACAAAATCGTTGAAAAAAAAAACAATAGGAATTCGTTAACAGTATCTAAAATCTTAGACACGTGTAATAACATGAAAATACACTGCGAATTAAAACTCATGACCATTAAGGTCACTTATTAAAATTAAAACAACATACCAGAAAGAACCCTAACAAAGGGCCTCCACAACGCGGGGGGAATCCAGAAAAAAAAATACGAGATATCTTAAATATGTAAGTAGATAAATAAACGACGCACGTCTTTTTATAAAAGCTCCCGCAACAAACCAACGAACCAGGCAGAGTTAATAAACATCATAAATAATAAACAATGCATGATTATAAGAAAGGATTTTCCTGCGGTGAGATTTATCAAACTCATTTCCCGTATCCCCGGCGGGGTTACTCAGTATTTTTAAAGCATTTTTTTTGCAAATTTAAGTTAAATTATGCAAAATATCTAGTCCTTAATAAAAAGTAAAATAATGTTAAAATTATAGGGCCCGCTGGGGAAATATCAGACTTCAATTCCTGATTTAATTCTTTGTCGTTTTCAATGTGACCATGTTATTTACTTAGCAGAGAAGGAAAAATAAAAATACATACAAAACCGAACTCGCTTTGAATACTATAATATATAATAGATACCACTAATATTATAAAAACTAAAGTTTGTGCCTTACATAATATGTGTTATATACCCCTATTTACATAGGTAAACCTCAGGGCGTCGCTAGTGTATGATAAATGCGTGCCTAAACGTTTTTGCGAGTGAGTTACAACCTTTCGAGACAGATGAAGGGTAAAGTCCTTTAAACAATACTACTATCAAATTTGTCGTAACCTAATTAATTAATAATAATTAATATATATCCCAGAACATTGCACACAACGCCATATAGCCCCACACTAAACAAACGCTTGTATTCAATTACCTAACCTTTGTTTTATAAGACCATAGTATGCCCCGAACTCATTTAGGAGGGTATCCACGCTTGACTGATTCTTTCAATCACGTGTTGAATGAATAGCGCCTCTTTCGTTTGACGATCACACGAATCTTTCGCTTTCATGTAAGGATGGCGGTGGATCCAGAGGGTACATACTTTGAACGGAAATATTTTAGATAATATACCTACCTGCCCATATAATATGCATTAGTATGTACATTGGTGTATTTTGTTGGAGGAGTTGATGGGTGGTATTGTTCTAAAGGTTTGACAAAAAAAAACATAAAGTTACTGCTTTTCAACTTATACTAGAACTAGTGAGTACTCGCGGCTTCGCTCGCATTAAGAAGTAAAACTTGCAACCCCTATTTTACCCCTCTAAAAGTGGCATTTCCAAATATCCTTTCTTAGCGGATGCTTACGTCATAACCTCTATCTGCATGCCAAATTTCAGTCCAATCCGTCTAGTAGTCACCTTTAAGTTTTATATAATTAGATACTTAGATGACTTAAAACTAAACTTCGAAAATTATTTATGTTACACTTATTATCAAATATTTATTATTTTACAGTGGCGTGACTGAAATTCATGAATGGTTAGAATTATATATTAAGCTATTTTTTTTGTGGTAGCGTAGAAAATTTAAAAAGTGAGTTATTTCCTATGATAATTATGATTCTGGGGCGGTAAAAAGTTCGCAGGGTCAGGTAATAGTAAATTAACTAACAACGACTAAACAGAAATATAACAAAGCTGTATTATAAAGCCAATTTGGTGAACAACCGAGACACAGAATAAACACGTTATTTCTACATTCATTTATTACGGAAAACCCGAAACAATGTTGTGTACATATACATATTATGTTGTAATGAAATTTCTGCTCAGAGCAAAAACTGTGAGGTGTGGTGCTACTAATAGTGATTTTTATTTCAAATATCATTTTATCTACAAAGTATTTTATTCAGCAGTGCCATTTTCCTTTTACAAAACTATTTTGCACGAACAATCACTTATCGTTTTCTAATCTGAACGTGCAGATTTATTTGAACCATAATCTCATGACCCTTAATTTAATAAAATAAAAAAATTTGTTAAGAACTATTCTCAAATCGTGATACATAGTTATACCAAGCAAAATAACTGATAATGACAATACAAAAATAGTTAAGAAAATTGTTAAGATGAGTTACATTTTTTCAATGTTATAACGTTCTATGTAGCTATTATTATAACCGATTACGTCATACATCAGAGGTCTGGAGTCCTGTTCCCAGAAAATGATAACCCAGGAGTCTTCAAATCTAGACTAAATAGGTTTCTTTTAGGCAAGCGTGCTACATCTTAGACTATAGTGGTGCTTAACATCATGCAGGCTATAGTCAAACGTAAGCCTATTTAGTGTTATAAAAAATACATGCTATTTTGTAGCAATTAAGGGTAGTTAGATATTGAAATAAAATAAAAACATTGTTTGTGTAACCTAGCTCATAAGACGTAATTATAATTAAACTAGATATATACTGGGAGATGACTCTGGCCTCGTATCACAGCCTAACGGCTACCACGAGGTCAGAGGATTCCAAACATTTTGTGACATAATTTCTTTGGCAAATAAATGATTTTGTATTTGTATTTGTAGTTGTAAATCCCGCTAGCAACCGCTCCATACCTCGAGCGTTATCCAGAACACATCTTGGTTGGAATTTGTCCAAATAATATCGCGTATGAAGACAGACAGTACAACAGACGCAGATCCTAGATAACTTCTGCATGGTTTAATTATGTGGCATGATGTTTTGCTATTCGTATATTTTGTTTGAGCATTTGTTAAACTGAAATGTATGCAAGGTTTTTGCTTGTAGTAAATGAGATTTGAATGTGAATTATTTGATTTCATAAATTTATTAGAAACTAGCGGACCCGACAGACTTCGTCCTGTCATACAGAAAACGGCGGTTTTTAGGGTTTTACCAGCAATTCTTAAAAAAAAATTCTCGCCGTCTAAACCATCTTTGAAGTTCAACAAATATTAAAAAAATAGAATTGGCCAAACCGGTCCAGGCGTTGATGAGTTATGCGCTTACCAACACATTTTGCAATTCATTTTTATATTATAGAAGATTAAAGAATGTAACAAACTTTGCCGATGCTTTCATGAATAAATAGAAATAGGTACTTAAGTGATATCTTACAATATTATAGTGATTTACCGACAATGTTGTAAAATACTTTGGTCAAGGGAAGTCTGTTTTATCTACAATATTTATCATCTGCTCTTTCTTTTATGTGTAAGTGAAAATAATTAAAATACTACCAAACAAATTGTAATATAATAAATTGTTATTTAAATTATTAACTTTGGCGTCAAACTTAACTAAGCTTATTATGTATTTAAAACCCTGACTCGAAAACCTTAACAATCATTCAAAGATTTGAACATTGAAAACCCTATGCCATTGTAACATTATCTTATTCATACAGGCCACCTTATGACTACCTTTTATCACTTATTCATACCTTCTTTTTAAAGTTGATAGAAAATAACGATTTCCCATTACAAGACATTCTTCTAAACTATCTGTACCTATGTTTTCTTCTAAACTATCTGTTCGTTTCAGCAAACGCAATGTGTCTTCCAAGGTAGCTATTTCTCTCCTGTTTCTTGAACAAGCGAGGCACAAAGAAACCTTTGTGGACCTTTCACTCTGCGTATGACAGTTCGCTGTGATGTATTAGATAGAGATACATTATAGCACTCGTTTTGTAACAGGTATATGTTATTAAATTTTGAATAGTTGGAGATAAACTGATCGGCACACCAAAATTAAGAAAAACGATAATCACCGGGGAACGCGTAATGAAGCAAGTGGGATCGTAAATTACAAAATAAATTAATATTGTAATACGCCAAAGATATTTGTGATTCGTTTGTTCCCTTTGCATGCCTTAAGCCGAGGGGCCGCTTGATAGTAACCATTCCTGTAGTCTTCAGATTTGTCTTATTGAATGATAGTGGTGAACTTTGAAATCGAAAGTTTATCAAGCCCCTTAGGGGTTCTGACATGGCTTAACTAATGCCATATTATGGTCAAAGAAACGTTAAAGAATAGAGATTTTATTTTTCATGAAACACTCACCATTTAACCTCTTGAACTTCGAAGTCAAAATCTGTAACAAAAAAAAAGTAATTTTAAGTTTCACATACTGCAATTATCCTGACAAACATTTTCAAACAATTTTACAAAACTTTGTATTTTTTATTAGGTACACGTGAACTTTCCAGACTATATAAGTCGTTTAAAACAATGTAGCTCAAATGTACTTTGAAACCACAGCGGGATTAAATAAATTAGGTGTAAATAAATTGTAAATATAAATATAGAAAAGAAGTAAATTAAAAAAGTATTGACTTTGGTACAGAAACTCGAAGTTATGACAGATAGTAGTTATTTTATCAGACTGAACAGATAGTGAATTTAATTTTGCGATCACCCATCTTAGAATTGACTTTTGCGCCAGTAACTTAACTAAAGTGATCATGTAATAATAAATAATAATAATCCAGTCTCGTTTTTGTTTTGTTATTTATCGAACTATTTAATTTCTCAACAACTAATGTGGCTTTACTTTTTTTTAAGTATAAGCTATCAAATTTGCTAGTATTTTTTAATAGTTCACATAACACTTTTACCTAAATTTGCCTGCCGGCTAAATATTGAACTAGTGCCCAAAATGATAACGGCTTTTAAAATGCTTGAAAATTTTTGCCATCGGTAAAAATTGGCCAATAAAATGGCAGTTTTTAGAAGTAAAATGTCAGATGCTATAAAGCTGAAAGGTAAAA
Organism: Macaria liturata; assembly: GCA_964023185.1. Lineage (NCBI taxonomy): Eukaryota > Metazoa > Arthropoda > Insecta > Lepidoptera > Geometridae > Macaria > Macaria liturata. The sequence continues at coordinate 9,803,648 of OZ026822.1, forward strand.
AAAAGAGTTGAAAGAGTAAGAGGTAAAAAAGAAAATTAATTATTTTGCATCTTATTTTTTCTCGTATTAATTAGGCACTTTGGCTAGCAGATCAACTGAAACGACACTGGTACTAGAGATTCTGTGGTCTAAGATTGTGGTTCGCGTGAATTTTCGAAAGTCACGTATGTGACATAATGTACTACAGCCACCGTTAAAAGGTTAGTTACCAGTTACCCGTAATTTATGGGCATGTAAGATGAATATTATCTAAAAGTATGTATATTTCCCATCATTTCATTTTCTACTCCATTCATACTCTTACCTCCATAAAAATAAACCTTAACTTAAGATTCATCTTTCACGTTTATATTAATCGCAAAACCTAAATATTCAAATTAGCCTTCGTTCTATAAATATAAATCGGCCATAAAACGTGGACGACACACGCCACGGCCCCTCCGAAAAAAGACAAAATTAAAATTCAAAAAGAGCACGCGATCTTGTTATATAATGCCGCATTGCGTACCATCTCTATATACTTATATACGCTATAACCCGACAAAATATATTATTCGTTATCACCCTCTGGAGGGCGGTACATTTTGTAGCTGTGAACGTGCAAACCTATTGGCTTTTAAATTATTATGGTTAGCCTTTACGTGGTACGCCTGTCTGTCTGGCTTACGCCATGACATGGTTTCATCGGTTTCTGAAAATAGTTGTTAAGGTAAATTTCACGCCAAAGGTCAGCTAAAAATAAGAAATATATACTTAAAACAACATTTTTCGCTGAATAACAATCAATTACATTGCCTTATCTCAAATTTTTCTTTCCAACTGGCTAAATTATACTGATTTTTGACATGGTTGGTTGGTCTTATCATCTTGAACAGTCAACACACTTTAAAACAGAACGTTGTAAATACGTGCATAAAATTTAATGGGTTTTGTAAAGCAGTTGCTTCACTTGAGTTAAATATAGTATGGGTAACACGTGGTTTCATGCTTCAGAAGTGAATTTTGCAAAGTAACGTTTGCCATCCGGTAAATGGACCTTCGGTTGAAGTTCCAAAGAGCGTTCCTTGGGGCAACTGCAAAGGTAAGTTTGGTGGATCAGAATTGCTTATTATAGTGTTCATAATTGCTTTACGTGTCCATTTGTTCCCGCACGGTCATAATAACGGTTGGTTAATGCTAAACGCTTGCTTGTGATATGAAATATTTAGATCTGTTGGGTACATGATATAAGTTCTTTTATATATTATAAACAAGACTTTGCATATAATAGATTATACAGGCCTTTACTAATTTGATTTTCTGTTCGGTATGAAAATAAAAAAATAAAAAATTACTTTGTTGTAACAAAACGTACGACGAAAAAAATTTAAACGCGGCTGCAATGGACAAATGACTATTAAAAACCTTAAAATTGCATTCAAAAGGCAGCTTTAGAACCAGAATCTGAATTACCATCAGAGTTAGGAGCTTTATAAATTACTTTGAAATTATGTGCTGTTCAAAACAACAACTTACAAAAATTTGAATCAAATCTCATTAATAACAGAGAAAAGAAAACAGATAATTAAAGATAAATTAATATACATATCCAATTATATTATACGTTGAAATAACAGTTTTTATTCATACCTATTACGTAGGTAGTTCTAATTAGGTCTGGGCTTTGAAGAGGTTCATTAACAAACATGAGGCTCCGTCTATCTAAATTATATCCCTAGAATTCTCATATCCATATTCCCAATGTCACTGGGATATTGAATAAGATAACAGGTTTATTTGTAATTAAAAAAAATAGGGTGTTTTTTTTGTCAGATATTCTGATATTACCATTTTTATAGCCTACGATGTAGCGCTCTTCTTTGTCTTTGACTTTGTAATGTAAATGTTTCGTTTTTTATGATGATACTTCAAAATTAACCTCTTTACTTTCAAATTATTTGCCAGTGCATATTTTAGAACTTAAAAACTCTAATTAATTCTTTAAACAACTGTTTAAAAAAATAATGCATCGTAATGAAACGTTATGTTTGAAGGTTTTTTTATTACATTTGATAGTCATACGTTTGACAACAACTCGCCTTTTTTTACAAGGAATGGGTTTGCACTTGCCCGTAATTTGCCTGATGGTAAGCAATCATTACGGTCTAGGATGGAACGTGCTTACCCAGTAAGAACCGATTCACGCTCGCCTGATGTAAAGCAACGTAGATATAGCCTTGATATTTTTATGAATTATCAAAAGTACGAAGATTTTAGTTTTGATTTACTAAAAAAGACCCTTAAAAAGTTAACGGAGGCTACGAGTAACCTTGTATCCTGAGACTGAATGTAGTTCTACGAAAATATATATAATTCTGTAGGTACTAAGATGTGTGTAGAACATCAGTGTACATACGTTCACAAAAACTTGTTTGCAGAATTTTTTATAATAAAACTACGTTAAAATAAATACTGAAACAAAATAAAATATATATATTTTCCTGAGTAAAACATGTGTATTTTAAAAGATATAAATTAAGATATATATTAAGATTATATTTAATCACAATTTCACACGACTGGATTTTAGTAATTTGTTTGATTTGGAGATCGCTGTTTTTTTGCGAAAGCGTTTGACCGTCACTTGAAGCGACTCCCGCGTCTCTACACTACTAGCAAGCAACACAACTACAAGCGACACTGTAGTATATGTTATTACAATGATACTATTAGATTTACTTAGATTATCTTTAGGCTTTTCTAAACATTGTCTAAGTGCCTCTTTTTTATGTTCTAGTTAGAAGTAGTATATTTAGTTTTTCTTCCCTTGTTTTTATGTTTTATTATTGTAGATAAAGATTGTACAATGTAAATAGCACTCAAACCAGGCTCTCTTACCAAAGCTTTGATTAACTTAAAATAATTATGCAGATACAACAATGACCTATAGAAACGTTTCCTTTCACTCAAATGTAATATTGTATTTAATTAGCGTTTTCTGTGTAAAATTTCTTCGTTGAAATACTATGAAGCGCTTTAAATGTTAAATTCATGGTAAGAAGTTAAACGTGGTATTCCAGTCTGATTAATGAAATTATTTAAGGTTTTAGTATACATTACGGATATTAATATTAATCCAAATTCCTACTAATCCCACTTATATATTATAAAGGGAAAGTTAGTCGCAATAGTGGCATAGTTATATCCAAATGTTTATGTTTGTAACTTTTTTCACGTAAGCAGCTTAATCGATGTGATTTAAATTTGTTAAGGAGATAGATTAGACCCTTTATTTACATACAAACTACTTTTTATATAATAATATAGTTCTTAAAAACCGCAGGACGTCACTAATTTGACGCTTATATGACAGAACATTGTTTTTTTTTTAACTTGAACGGATATGCACTTGGCCATAGTCATTTGCCTGATAGTAAAGTATAGCTATGACTAAATAGAGTGCGCTTACCCATTGATAACCGGTTCACTTTCTCTATGGCTTCCCAAGTCCCATTCACTTTGAAACATACAAGGTTTGATTCTACGTTCAGCTGCCCAACATACCCAAAATTCCACAATATCCCATAGTATCTATAGAACAGTTTAGGACAGACCTCAAACAGTAATATTTTGCCTGATGGCAAACTATGTATAGCTATAGCTAGATGGAACGTGCTTTCCTAATAAGAACTGGTTCAATTTCACTTCGACATTTCAAGTCTTATTTACTTTGAAACACACAAGGTTTAATTCTACGTTCAGCTGCCCAACATACCCAAAATTCCACAATATCCCATAGTATCTATAGAACAGTTTAGGACAGACCTCAAACAGTAATATTTTGCCTGATGGCAAACTATGTATAGCTATAGCTAGATGGAACATGCTTTCCTAATAAGAACTGGTTCAATTTCACTTCGACATTTCAAGTCTTATTTACTTTCAAACACACAAGGTTTAATTCTACGTCTCTGTCCAACAGACTTAAATTCCACAATATATCTGGAACAGTCCCAAACAGACCTTGAACAGTCAATAAATAATAAATAACATAAAATAATATAAAATAGCCTCTATTTCCTGAATTTAAATATTCAATTTACTCATAATTAATTACACATTTAGTTCTTGATTGGTAGATAAGTATTAATAAATAATTCATAATATCAGGGCATCCAGAAGCGGGTAAAGGCCTCCTCCTTACTGGCCCAGGCGTAGCGGTCCTGGGCTAGTCTGGTCCACGTGTCTCCAGCCCCCTCCACGATGTCGTCTCTCCATCTCTTCTTCAGTCGAACCTCGAACAGTAATACTCGTAATTTGCCTGATAGTAACTATAAAAATTCTTAAGCTATAGCTATAATGTAAACGTGTGTGCTACTTGAGAAAGCGCGTGTTTACCCAATAAGAACCGGTTCACTTTCACTTTGGCTTTCACCCAATCATTTTGATACATACGAGTATACAAATATAAGTATAAAGTAGACAGAAATGTTTGATTCTACGGCCCTCAGCTGACCAAAAGTCCCAAATTCCACAATATCTCATAGTATCTCCGGAACAGTCTCGAACAGACCTCAAACAGTCGTTCCAGTAAATCGCTCCGACAGACGTCCTCCGCTGACATATCTTCGAGACCTTCATTACTAACGTTTCCTTCAAACGGTGGCATAGGGCTGTGTTTGCAGTAAGGGCTAGTAACTAAAAGATTGATCAATATTTCTTTTTACGTGGGATAGGTTTACGATTGACTAAAGCCTGCCTGATGTTAAGCATTGCTGCAGCCTAGGGTGTAACACGCTTACCTAGAAGATACCTTATTGACAGATATACCCTCATTGTACACTTAATATAAAAAAAATATTTAAAAAACATTCGAATATGTTTTTTGTAAATTAGATGACCTTATTGTCTTAGGTCATTACTTTTATGCAACTTTTGGGTGAAAAAGATTGTTTATATTTACAATAAATATTTTAATAGAAAATGGTGCCTCGAGTTTTTAAACAGCACGATGCAACACCAAGTCATTTTATGTTTCCATCGATTGGTATAACTTTGCAAAATATTATGTTAACTCATTATTGCAGTACACTAATATAAATTATAGATAATGTCACAAATGGCAGCGTAATCGCTGAAAACAATCTTTTGCATTAACTAATGTAATAATTATGCATGCAGATGAAATTCAGGGCGTGATTAACACCATTATCATTATTATTAACGTGTAACTCTTAATCCCATATTATGAATATTATAAAAGTGATAGTTTTGCATTTGATACTTCTTGACGCGCAAACGGCTGAGCAACTTTTGAAAAAATTTGGTACTGAAACATATTAGACCCAGAATTGACACCTAAATTACTTAATCTCAAATTAACGTGAGAAAAACCACAAGAAACTGCAAGTAAATAATTAAAAATAAACAATTACTCTCCGTGGGCGCCCACCACGTATCTACCCAAGATAGTTCCTTTAACGAATTAATTTGCGGAAGAGTCACGATCTTCAATCATGAAAGATACAAATCAAATAGAGAGATCAACTGCCCTAGTATTTTGTTATCTGTGTATCAAGTACTATATTTTGCTTATCTATCTCCCCCACCATACTCCCAGCACGTGTGTCACCTAACAACAACAAATAACAAGTCCCCCTCATCTTACTGTTTATATCCACCGTTTACAAACAGACAAACAAGCCGGCAGTAAATTCCGGCACAATTAACTTCCCCAAGCATTGTTTTTGATTAAGTGCCCAGTTTGAACGACGGGACAAAGCGTACAATAATTGCGTGGCTTTCGAAAAGGTAAAAAGGTGTCAGTTTTGACAAAAAAGGTATCTGGAGAATAATGGTGTCAGTTGAAATATGCTTTCAAGATATGAATGTGTTTTACAGGATTTATGTGCGAGCTCATTCCGACATTACAACGCAAAATTAACGGAGGTTGGTAAAAAACGCAATTTACTTGTACCTAAAGATACAATACGATATTATGAGTATATTTCGAAAGGATTTTATAGTAGGTTTGTTGGCAAACATTTTATACTGAAATGGTCATACCTTAAAACCCAAACCGAAATAGCCTGAACTATTTTTTTTAGTTGCAGGGGATAGGTTTTCGATTGACTCCAGCCCACCTGATATTATTATAAGCACGGAAGTTACACTTACATACATTAGTAACAATGCAACCTCAACAATCAACAAAACCTTATCCCCCGTAAGAAAAGCTACACCTTATATTTCACTCTGCCAAACTTCTCAAAATCACAAAACCTTCAAACAATACTTTCTCCCCCGCTATACTATTTATCTCGCCCGGCTTGGCTCGCTGGCAGGCCTCCAAGTCAGCTCAGTGACAAACTCGGCGATTTATCAAACAAACTGCTGATACGATATGGGCCTGTCCCTCGTGACGCAAGAAATACGGAGCTAAAAATATACAATACTAGCAAAGTCTTGCGGTTTTACTCGGTGTTGGTTAGTTTACTATTGACGAGTTTAGAGTTTTTAGTTTAGATAGTTTTTTCTATTTGCAAGAAATTCTACCTAAATGTAAATGGTAGTGTTAAGGTCGACTGATTAAAATCCAAACGTTGATTTCAATGGCGTCTTTATTTCCTTGCATCTTACTCTATCATACAGTTTTTGACATATATCTGTCTCGTTTTCACAAGCACGACTTTGCTTGCCTGTGTTGCTGGATGTCGTTCCAGTCGACATGGTTCTATACTTTGTTCAATACAATAACGTTTTCGGAGAGACAACATAGATGGCGCTTACAGTAGGAATTATAGTCATTTGTAAGCTAATAGAAAATATAATTAAGTTACATGGTAATGATCAGAAAAGATTTAATATATGTATAGCACTTTATTAATTTATGTTGTATATTTCTGTACATAGATGCAATTTATACTCGTGTTTTGTATAATAATATTAAAATTTAAATGTAACGCTTATTAATTTAGAGAAAAATATATGTCAATTAAAATTAGTCAAAACACTTTACAATTATATTTTCAAAGAAATTAAAATAAAAGCTCAAAATTAAACGTTATCGTATCACACCAAAAGCATGTTACGTCATAGCTGGTCCACAATATTTATGTGTCTAAAAATTCCATAATATTACCCACATCGTAATTTGATATAGGTCCTGAAAAGAGCCTTTTTTGCCGTCTAGATATTATCAATCAAAGTGACCCCAATCTATCTTGATAAAATCTAAAATAAAATTATGAAACCTTTTGTATGAAAATACTTGTAATACATAAAAAAAAAATTACATTTACATGAGTTTGAGTGTATTGTTTTATGTTGTTTCTTACTTCCATGTCAAAGAGCTGAACCGCTTTGTATAAAATTTGTTACGGAGATAGATAAGATATCACCAACTAACACGTTAGCAGCTTTTTCCTCAGTGGTCGACAGTGGTACACAAACATCCAAGTAAACACCGAGAATATCTCTAGTGTTTTTAATATTAGCTAAATATACAACCTTACAAATAATATAAATCTACGGCATTATGAGGAATTTTCTTAATGTCAAGTTAACTAAATAACCCGCCCCTAATCGTTCCCGGTGCAAATAAGCCCATCAAGCTCGCTGCGTTTCCGCGCTGGATGGCAATAGATAGCCGTTGCACCAGAAACGATCCAGAGTGGGGGGGGTCACCGGTCGTAACTCTAAGTTTAAGCCCAATTTCCCCGATGAATGCCTTCGCAACCTTACTCCAACAGCCCATCGTTTCCACTGCCAGGGGAACAAAGATGTAATGCGAAAAGCTAATAAGCTTAATTGTAAAAGTTTCTATGTATTGTTCGCATACAACATCGGTTTAATTTTATTTCAGACACATTTTCGGTAGCTACAAGTCTAGACCAAATAAACATAATTATCGATTTACATCGCACAAGGGCAAATGAAACAACAAACATTTGGGTTCTTTATTTACATATAATATGTGAGTATTATACAACGACATCAATCACAATAGACGTCTAAAGGGTCAACATTTTCAGAATAAATGAAACTCGTCAAATATGTTACTACTAAATATCACGCAATGCAACTGCATGCTGATTGGTTCTTTGACAGGGTCACGTGGTAAGTGAAATGACCACATGCTGATTTATCTGCTAATTTCTCGATCATACTAATTATAATTGGTACATATATGCAAGTACATATGTTTAAAGTTAAATCGGGTTAAAACTTCAATTTAAATTCGCGTGTTGATAAGTATTATACAAGTGACTTGTGAATAAGTCTGGATGCGGAACAGAGAGAATTTTAAATAATGTAAAAATGTGTAAAAAATTTAAATCGCAACGATGCATTATCATCAGAGCAAACTTGACAAAAAAAAGTAAACTTTTAAAAATAAACCAGTTCACGTACGCTCTTATTATAGTCATTATAGATATGTAGGAGTATCAGTGTTATATCGTCTATGTTATTATGTAATGCGTGTTTTCGTGAAAGGCCGGCAATCCTTTCGTTGGTGCGGAAATTATTTACTTTGGTCTGATTTTTCAACTGTCAGGAGTTACCCAACTTTTACATAGTTCACTTTTTCAAGCACATGGGGGCGGTGGTTAGTAATTTGTATTGCATGTTTATATGTGTTACTTCTGAGCATCTATTTATCTTTTTCTTGCAAGGGATGTGGGAAGTTTAGATTGATTTCGCTCTTAATATAAGGTTTGCTCTGAGGAATCACTATTTACTACTCTTAATAGAGCAAATATACACATAATAATATTTATGAAGGCACTCTTCATATAAATAAAATAAAGATTATAAAAAATATATTTTATATATAACAAATAAATAAAATAAAATAAAAAAATCTTTATTATCAGGCATGTAACCCATAGACATTTGTCTTAAACTATACAATAAAATAAAGCAAACAAAACAATTTATGAGAAACATTATTTACCATAATTACTAACGAAACACACGGGATAACAAATTAAACGTCTCATGAAAGGACCCATTTTAAACAAATTAATAAAACACGGAATTCACACAAAAAATACCTCTACTCCCAAATATAAATAAATAAAATTAATAAGCCCAAAAATATGAAAAAGTAAAAATAAAGAATACTTATCCATCCCTACCCTACCATCACGTGCAAAGCCCATAAGGTATCACATACCGCCCCATTAGCCCTATATCACATTATATCATGGCGCGATAAACTAACGCACGCTACACACGGAGAGGCGGCAAAAAATGACGGTGAGTGTAGCCTCTTCATTATATAGCCTTTATTAAGGAAAGAAACGGTGGCGTTAATTTGGATGACATGATATTTTATTATGTGGTGCAAGTTATGGGGCTGCATTAATAAACTTGCTTACTGACTAAATTCCCCACGCGTTTTATTTCAAAATGAAATCATCTGTCAATGCAGCTGTCATCACAACAAAGTGTGATGAAACTGTTCTTTTACTTTCTATTATTCGTCACAACATACAATTTGTGAGTAAAATTTACTTATCTAGTCAAAATAAAGGTAAAATAAGGGCACTGTAACTAATTAAATAATTTTTAAAACTATTTAACGCCGTACAAGTGCTACATATTAGGATCAATAAGACCAGCAACGCTTTATTAATCGTCGAACCAAATAATTCATAGCTACGTTTCTCTTAATATACCTACATCTACCTACAAGTACTTGTAAAGTCCTTCAATTACAGTGTATTGTTGTTCACCCATCAACACTACTTTACGGCTAACGGTATCATAAAATAGATGCCAAATTAAAACAACTAAGATACATTCATGTTTTAAAAACTTTTTTAATAAGTACAATAACAGACACAGACGAGTAAATATTTGGTTAAAAATTAACTTTGATGAAACAAAAACTGATAATTTGAACAATTGTTTTGTCTTTTTCAATCGATGTCAAAACTATTACCTAATATGCCTAAAACTAAATATTTTGTCTTGCTAATAAGTTAATCAATACTTTTTTGAGTATTAAATAAAATTAAGAAGAAAACTGAAGTACATTCCACTTTGAACCAGTGTTGCTAGAGCGTAAATGAATTTCCTCCACGTAAAAAAGATGTGCGGTTGTATAATGGTCAAATACCAAATACTTTCCAATATAAAAAAAAACGTTATTTATTTCATTCATTGGGAGATCTTCTTTTTACAGATGTAGTGGTCACAATAGTGATCCAGTATTTTTCCGTTGAGTTATATTCAATTATACATAATATGAAAGAAAGGTACTGTATATTATTATAGTATCTAGTATATTTCATCTATGTTAGCAACCTTACTTTCGGTCTTGGCAACAAATATATTTAATCTCTAAAAAGTATACATCGTCTAGACTTCTATATTAAGTACTCTACTCGATACAAAAGCCTGTCGGTATCTGATCTGGTCTTGAATGAGTAGGTTATTTACTTGGTTTCTTTGTGTTTATGGTTTTGCTGTTTATTAGAACAAATCAGATGTAACATTGTTTGAGATTATGATTTTTTGAGCGAGTTGTTATAGAATATTTTTTTCTCATTGCTCGTGAAAAGTATCAAAGTTTGACCATGTATGGAAAAACCGATATCCTGAAATAGTTTTATACAAAAAGATATTTTTTCATTCATTAAAAAACATAATAATTTACCTTACCTGAAAGTAACAAAAACCAGAGACATTAAATTAGGTACAAACACATACACATTACATTAATCCCAATTTACGAGTTTAAAAATTACAAAGAATGGTTTAATGTACATTAAAAAACACATCCTAAAACAGCAAACGTTGAAAACGTGTTTTCCTTCTACGTATACTGTAATGTTCTCGCGAGGAATACACGAAATAGTTCAGAGACTTCCAATTAGTCAAAATGTCAATTGTCAACGCTGCCAATTCTTGGATGGGTCACAAATAAGTGGCATTATATTTTCAACAAGTGGCATTCTATTCTGGACGTGTTCGTGGGGTGGGCGACGCGTTAAGTAGTAGGTCCTGTCTAATCGTCATAGTACGGCAGTCGATAAGCCATTTCTGAGGGTGGTTTAATAGCTTTTGACGCCAGAGATGGCCACTCTCATTCGTACCTACATACCTCTAAATTAGCCAAAAAAAGTTCTCCAATGAATTAATTCTGCGGAGGAATCACAATCCTCAGAAATAAGAAATATAATGAATACACAGGTTATTTACGATTCTTTTTCATACTAGTAGATCTATTTGTGAGCATTTTACACTATTGTTTATTGTACAAAAATATTGTATTAAATTAAAACAGAGTTTTATTCTGTTTGAACTAAACAAATGGTGTTCTTATCTTTATGGTCGAAATTATTGATAAAAAAACATATATTTCAACACATTTTTATTACATACACTACTATTATAGCCTCAGTCATATGTACATACCTATGTGTTTTAATACATTTAAGGGGTCTATGGAGTGATGTTGTTGTCGCGACCCAACAATTTAATTAAAAGTTTATATTACTTAATTATGGGATGGTACACATAATTTCTGATGCTAAAAGGACTTTATTTTGGCCACCGTATTCTGAAATTCTCATTTTATTAGCCTCTATCTCTGACTGCCGTTTGTATAGTAAAACTGGGTCGATGGGGCGAGTTCAAAGCGGTGTTATGTAAAACCATCGTTAGAATTAACTGTGTTAAGTTATATTTACTGAAATTAATGATAAAATTTCATAAAAAGATAAAAAAAAAATTTTTAGTTAATAGAAAATATAACTGAAATTATTGATAGTTAAAATTTAATATTTTTAGTACTCACATAGAAAGTAGTTATTTTTTTATTTTCTGTTTTAGAACAAAACTACTTCCTTTTTTATAGGTAGTCGAGTCTTTTATGGTAACACAATATATTATGGTTACTCAAAACTAGGAAATAAGTGACGTGAATGATATTTTATAAAGAATTTGGTTTAATACAATTTGTTATAAGATAGTTGGCACATCTTAAATTAAGCCTATATACTTTTGTGGAATTAGTGCTAAACCCAAGTCTATGCATGCACAAACACGACAAAAAAACTCATTTGTTCCTATATAAATACAACTATAACCTTATTATAATTTAGTACTGATATTTATGGGCATTACTTTAAAGATAAAAAATATGAAAAATAAACTTCACTGCTTTAGTTTCATAAAATTTCATAATAGATAAACTTCATTGTTACTTGCTTTCAAAGAAATAAAGATGGTATCTAACTCCAGCTCAAAACTTCACCTCAATATAGATAGCAGCTAAATACTAGACTAGATATTTCTAGATAAGACATGCCAAGAAATTTTATTTTCATAATTTAAAGGTTTGTAGGTACTTGCATTCCTTTTTGGTTAATCTAAAAAGATGTAAATTTTTTCATGTTTTTATTATTTATGACTGCAAAGAATAGTTTTAAAAAAAATGGGATACTTTAGTTATCTTTCAATAAAAATTTCTTACAAGTTGATACCCGCGTTGATGTTACGCCCAGGATCGTTCAATCTCACTATACCGAAAATCACGATGATCCGTCACTCCCTTAAGTAAAACAAACAGACAAACCAACAAACATGATTTTTGCATTTATATAATAATATAATAGGTTACCCTTTTTTTTAAATATCCTTAGATTGGATAACATAATAATACAAATGTGCAGTTTATCTTAGAATTATTTACAATGCTAAGTGGCTTGAATAGTTTTCTGTTTTTTTTTTCAATAACTGTATTCTCCCTCTATTCATCTGTTAAATTTTTCTTCCTCCATACCGCATAAAGACAGGTATTCCGCTAAACTTCGGAATAGAACGTTTCAGGAAATGACGTTACAGCGCGAAACTTTCGCTTGAAATGAAGTTTCCAACGAGGAGCTGGTTTATAAATAAAAATAGTTAGGGCTTAGATTTAACAACAGCCAGCGATAGAGTTAATATTGGTTGCTTGTGTTTTTGTTTTGTGTTAATAATTTGCTCAATAAATTCCTGGATTCAAAATAGCCTATGTCCTAGGATAAGTATATTTTTGTAACAGATTTTATCCAAATGTTCTATGTAGGTCTTAAAAATGTCACAAAGTTAAGAATTTTCACAGTTACAAAATCAGCATTTAGATAAAACGAAGAGGTTATGATTGGATTTGTATCCCATTCTAAAAAAATAACATCATAAAATTGTAGCCTGAATGAAAATAATTTAAAATAAATACAACCATAATTTAATTTAAATTTAAATACACTTTCCATTAAATTTCAACACTCGTCCATAAGTCGTATTTTATAAGTGATAAACAAGTTTATGGGTTTGTGAAACTTTATATGTTACTAATTTTGTTATTGAACTATTTGTATGTCCAACAAAATAAAGTAAAATGTATGCATGACTTTTTGTGTACATACTCTAGATTTAATTTCCATTTTAAATACCCTTATGTAAGTTATTTTGCACCAAGCTTATTACACGCCTTTTCTTAATCTGATACCTACACCAACGGCGTAGACTTGCTACGGCGTAGATTTGCTACGGCGCAGCGTAGACGTGCTACGACTTATAATTCTATGAAGAGCACCGCCCTGCACTAGCTCTCAAGAAAATAACAAAAATACTATTCTATATAACAGTAACTGTGTTCAAAGAATGCTTCACAACTCATTATTATGGAAGATGTGTTGAATCTTCAAGCCAAAGAGAGAAGGTATAAATTGTATAAGACAATTACATTTAAGGGTATTGATTAAAGTTCTTTGTAAATAGTTTTGTGTTCAAGACTTTTCGATAGTGCATTTAATTTAAGCTCACTGATTTGTTTCAGATGAAGATTTACACAAGCGTACAAATGTTTAAACTTCAGTTGTAAGCCTATCTTTTCACAAAATAATACTCACTAATGTAAAAAATCTACACCTATTTTTTTTTATTTCTTTAGCAATACTCTGACGTAAAAAACTAGATATATGATGACTATAAAGTCAGCAAACTTAATCCCAAGACATTTTTATTCTTATTCTTCTTCTTATTGGATGAGAGTGGCCAACTCTGGTGTCGGGTGTTTATCAAGTCGCTCTAAGGGTCTCTGACAAGACTTGACGACTACTGTTCTATGCAAACAAACAACGGGAACCTACAATTTAACATGTCAACTTGCCTACGGAAGCGCTCAAACTGGATTGCCACTTTTTGGTCACCCATCAAAGGACTGACCGCGTCTACAGTTGCTTAACATTATTGCCCAACATGTTATAGGCGATCTACAAAAGTTTACAAGTAACTCTCTGTACCTATACTATACAAATATCTAGGGTGTGTTGACCGGCAAGTCGTGGCGCGTGTATCAGACGTGATGAAGCGAACTATCACTGGATTGGATTCATCGATACTTACCCGGGATTGAGTAGATTTTATGAAAGATTATTTTCATACTAGTGGACGCCCGCTGTTTCGCTCGCATTATTTCAGGATAAAAAGTAGCCTATGACACTTATAAGACCTCATACTACTTACATATCAAAAATCATGATGATCCGTTTGGCTTTTTTTGCGTGATGCCTCATTTTCATAACTATATGTATTGAATAAACTTAATCGTCCAGAAATTAAGAATCCAACTAAGCATTATATAATAAAGTCACCGCACTAACGAGAAGCTGCGGAGTTCAAGAATCTGTACAAGGAATCTCCTTGGAGGAAGACTGCCAAGTAGGAATAATGTAGGATGGGACATGTATTGAATGGTAATTTATTTTTATCGGTTACGTTTGTGTATGAATTTATATAATATCTGTCATGTTTTAACAATATTTTACGTATATTTGAATACCGTGTGAATTCTCTTGGGTGGGCGCCCAGGTATTTCCACGGAAGACACATGTCCTCGGATATTGTGGTCCTCCGACATGTTGGCTTTCTCACGATGTTTTCCTTCACCACTAAGCGAGTGCAAATCCACTTGAAAATACAAGTCAGTGATGTAGGGCTGAATGTGAACCTGGATGAAAAGCAGACACTGGAACCAATGAGCCACACTCGCTCATGCTATTTACAAAAAACGCTTTAAAAAAACAAGAATGTATCTCGTGTCCTGCATTCATTAGTCCTCGTCTCCAAGTCAACGTGCGCAATGCGCATACTTCCGCGAGCGTCAGATTAAAGGGCATCCACTCTCCTTGCTATTAGATACGTTTATAATCGGATAAAAGGTAAATCGTGTAACCAACAACAATGTGTTTGAAACACAACCCTATGTTCCACGCTTTAAGGGTGAGAGTCCTTTGAGATTTGGCTTTTAGGGCAAAGTCGGAAGTTTTAATTACCAAGAAATACGGAAAATAGAACGTTAATAATAGCAATTTGTTGGAGGAATTGCGTATTAGCTGATTAGAGAGATATAATGATCAGAAAAAGTATTATGACCCTAAGATTAGAAATTATGTATCTCCAAACGTAAGAGACTCAGCTCAGTAGTGGTAAAACATTTCTAGATATTTGCTATATACTCAAGGATTTAGACATACAATTAAGTTTATTTATCTTAATAAAGTTATCTTTCAAGCAAAGTTTATTTTGGATTCTTTTAGCAGCAATAAAAGAAATGAAATTGAGATTAGAAAAAAGTCAACGTTTCCATTTATCGCGGATTAATTTTAACTCCAGTAATTCAAAAAAATAAATCTCAAATTAAACAACAAACACAAAAAGAAAACAAGTAATGGAATTGGTTCAGATGCTTTTTTATTATGTAATAATTAGATGAATTATGTTACGTTTATCCATCTTATGTTTGTCACAAAATACACTGCGCAGAGTAAACATTACAGACTAGTTTACTATAAAGCATTACGCAGATAAAAACTCTTACTGTCCTTAATCACACTGTACCAATTAAGTACAACCTTCGAGTAAAACACTGGTCTCATCAGGGTCCATAAACAAAACGCACCGACAAGCGGAAAGGGCCTAATGCGGAAACATGGTACAAGAGGTTAAGATACGTATTACTTGCCGCAAAAATGCGGAGGCTTGTCTAATCTAATACAACACACCCTTCACAAAGTATAGGGAGATGTGTAGAAGTGAAACTGTGTGAACAAATTATATGAGATCATTTTGATTATAAATAAGATTTTTTTAATAGCTAGTAATGTAAATCTATCTGTATATACATATAATAAAGTTGAGGGAAGGTGAAGGAAGAGAAGAATCTGATCATGAAAGGTTTAAAAATAAAATGTTTGGGTGTAGGTACTTTAAATCTTTAACATTATATCTCAAAATAATGCAAGCAAAGCCGCGGGCGTCCACTAGTCAATTAATAAATTCAAACGACTTATTATTAATTTTATGTTATTTAACTAACTGGTGGAGGAGGCAGACAGCAAAAGTGTTAAGCAAAAAAGTATGTTAAGCGTAACGTAAAGTTTTAGGCTAAAATTATCTCAATGCAATCAAGTAATCATACAGCGGAGAGGCAGTGACGGTGAAACAATCATTAGATGGATAACACTTTATTAAAACACTAACGAACAATAAAAAACCCACAATAAAACACACAAACTTAAAATTAGTGTCCTTATTAGCGACCTTATCGCTCAAAGCGATCTTTTCCAGGTACCGAGTCTGGTAGGAATCAGGGTGTAAAATATAAATGGAGATAGAGAGATTCTAAAGAATATTTGAGACCAAAGTCTGCTCTCAAAAGATAGCGTATTACTATTTATTATTTATTTATTTTAAATTCCATTACATACAATGCTTACAGTTAACACCAAAACGCACAGTATGTTATAAGTTATAACTTATATACTTATATTTTACAATACCGAGCTTTATAAAAGTTTGGAACGCTATTAGATTTTATACAAAAACGTAACATAGAATTAAGGCTCTTCTATGTTCCTCACATGTTCCTCATTCATTCTCAGCGCTCCTCATAACACAAATAGGTACACGGCACATACATACTAGTACATACCCAATCCCATTCCTTCCTGTTATTCCGTTACGTTCCACAATATCACGTCCCCTTTACCTCTATTCGCATTATATGTCACTATCGTAGAACATGTGTAACGGAACGGAGTATTTCTGCTTTATAAACATAAGTGTATAAACGAGTACGAGTATATTGAAATGAAGCATAGTTTGAGTTGGAAGTGAAATAACGATAGTCGAAGATGTAACAAGCTTGCTTAGAAGAAATTTATTTAAAGGTTTTTTCTCAGCAAGCATGGTATACCTTCATCTTCATCTTAGCTTTGCATAAGTTTGAGTAAATAAACAATTGTTTCATATAAAAAACAAATGATACTTGGAAAATGGAATTTTATGAAAATTCTTACGCTTGGTTATCTTGATAAACAATTTTAATATACATATAATGTGTCAAAACTATAAATCAAACAAACTCAAACAAGCTCAAACATACAACAGGCTAACAACAATTTGCTTTTAAACTTGAATCATTAGAATTTAGTTTACGAAAAACTTGACAGAATATTAGGTACATACATTATGTGCTTGTATTATCAATAAATTCGATCTAAATTGTTCTTATCCTAAACGAGACGCGTGTTGCTCGTTTTGGCTTGAAAAAGTTAGTCTGGCCACAAAAAAGTTGAAGCCACGACCAGCGACGTTTTTTGGCGCTCATCCAGAGTTGTGTTCTAAATGTTGGTTTAAAATAGGTGATTGTTTGCACTACACAAAAGTGTGTATTTGGACCATTGGACCAAAAATGGGAGTAATAAATTTCATACAATGGCTTAGATTAAATTTAAAAATGTTTATTTTAAAATCTGTATAATGATCCATATACATTTTAAAATAATACTGCTATATTCGATTCATGTTATGGTTGTTTTAATACTACTAAAAATTGATTTCATAGACTGAATTGCACGTTTGAGTGTTTTTCGATAGTTATTATAATGGAACAAAACCTGTGGCTAAATTTGTAAGTTACGTTACGTTTATTTTATAGTTGAAACGGTTAGGTTTCCACGTTTATTCTGGTGGTTACAAATTTATTTTTGCTACATAGCTTCAATATTACTATGATATTTCACTTACAATATCCAAAAATGTTTTTCACCGCTTGCAAGCAAGTTTTCCTCCACTTTTAAATTATGTAACTCTTTCCTGAAACAAAGTTACAATATCTCAACTATGAGAGGACTTGCCAACAATGAAGCAGTTGAAAAAGTATGCTTTTACATCGTTGAAATTATTCATGAGATTCATTCACACTTCTGATTTGTCACTCGGGACCGGAAGGGTGACGAGAAATGACTCCGGGTTTAGGCACAGTTGAAGGTTATTTTACCGTTTTATGCCTGTATTTTTACCCTTATCCGACTATGTGTTTTAACTGATTTCCTGTAATAAAGATTTATTTAATCTTTTTTTTTCATCAGATAGGCTCACTCTTGACTACAACTTGCCTGATGTTTAGCAACGTTACAATCTACGATCTAGCACGCTTGGACAGAAGAAACCGGTTAACTCTGTGTGTATGTATATTTTAAAACCAAACGAAGCAATATACGGTTTCCTTTCTTAGGTAAGTGTTGTTTTGTTTAATTTGTGTGTTTGTTATAAGCCCTAATTAAGTACAAAAAAATCATTGGTGTGAAAATAACCAGAAATACCAAGAATAAAATATAAACGTCATGAATACCGTTTAGCAACAAAATAGCTAAATTAGAAGAAAACTAAGAATGTCGAATCGTTCAATTTTATTTTTATTTTAAAAAACCTTCCTCTAAAAATATCGAAGCCTTAGCAATACCATTAATAACATTCTCAGACATCTTGTCAAGAAGCTTCTTGTTCTGGAAACCGACATGTTGGAGGACCACATTATCCGAGGACATGTGTCTTCCGTTGAGGGGCCTGGGCGCCCACCACGATGTATCTGCACAAGAGAACTCCCCTAACGAATTAATTCTGCATGACAACCCTCAGTCATGAGGAAAAAGACCCAAGAGAGAACAGTTTTAAACAAATTCTTAGAACAATGGATGTACGTACGATAAAAAATTTACTCACGACGGCTGTATCCCAGGAAACAAGATACTGGTAATCCTCAGTATCCAACCGGCTAATAGAGTTGTTAACAGTACATTGACTTTACTGCTTTTAGGTCATATCTGTCAAGGTCATAAGAACAAAAGATATTATGATTATTCTTCAGCACAAATCGCTTTATGCGGGATTTCCATGTAGGTTTTATTACCACTGCTTAATCTTAATCTAATCTCAGGAACTACTGGTGCGAATCGAAAAATTCTTTTTGTGTTTAATAGACCATTTATCGTGGAAGGCTTTAAGCTATATAACATCACGTTGCAACTAATAGGAGCGAAGAAACAATGGAAAGTGTGGAAAAAACGGGGGAAAATATTCATCTTTGAGGGCTTCCGTTGCGTGCGCTGCGAAAACGGTTCAAGATATCAAAAAAATATGTATAAAAGAATGATTCCTCTTAAAATGATCTAATAAAATGTTCGCAACAGAATATGTCTATCTTTTAAGATTAACTCACTAGAACCGTTTTTATGGTAATAACTATTCCACGCGGGCGAAGTTGCGTGCACCAGCTAGTTAATTAATAAATCTGTGTTCTACATTCTGTGGTTCTACTTAATGAACTGTATTCCACCGCTCAAAGATAACTTTTTCTTCCACTCCATTCTACTTAACTGAAGCGACTATTTGTAATTAAGCTAAGCATTTAATCGCTCCCGGACTGGATAAGACCGGACATAGACAATTTAAGAAAGAGACTACGATGTTTTATAATTTTTTAAAGTTTTCTCTCAGAGACGAAACGCCTGTCCTAGAACTACATATAATTGATGAATGACTGTCATTGGTAATACATCAGTTTAAGGACTTTTGATTTGCGTTTTGTTTTTGGGTGAAAACTTTACGAATATCTAAAACACTTTGCTGAGTACGTACTGCAAGATAAAGTAAATTTTATGAGTATATGACAGAATTTGTTGGAAAAAGCGCCCTTTATCCATTGTATACGAACTATGAGCCACATAGGAGTCATGAACCAATTAAACCCACCAATCACGCGTCGGTGGTGACTTTCAAATCAACACTAAGATTTATCACGTGATTTGTATCATAAAAAAAAAAAAACAGGACATATCACACAGCGCCATCTAGCCCCATACTAAGCTTACGCTTGTATCATGGGTACTAGATAACGGATATAATACGTATATACTTTTATTTTGTAAATACATACTTATTATACATAGAAACGACCAGACTCAACACAAGAAATTACTAATTTTAATATTCATAATTACTTGTGTTATAAAACACAAACTTATCTATCTTATATTAAACTTGTCTTCACATACGCCAAGTAAACACACGTGTTTTGGCGTATGTGTGTTGAATATTTCCATCAGACGTCCAATGTGTGTTATATCGTAAAGAGCAGTGCTTGTTTTTATTGCCATGTCTTAATAAACGAGGTTTTTCTCAATTTCCTTTATTATCTGGAGTGTAATTGTTTGGAGGAACAAAGGCGAAAGATCTGATATCATTTTGTGGCAATAAACTTGTTGATGTTTTTGCGATATCCGTTTTCTCTTTTGTCTTGTATTTCTAGATTATACTTTAAAATTATTTTCAAAAAAAAAACTAGCTATTGGCTTAGACTTTTGTAAGCTATAATATTTAGCGCAAGGGAATGAAAATATGTTTGTTTCACATAGTGTGATTTAATCTAAATATACTTTAGTTTACTTACTTACTTACTTCGCTGGCGCAGCGACCCAAAGTGAGTCTTGGCCTCCGATACAAGAGATCGCCACCGGTCCCGGTCTTAAGCCGCTTCCCGCCAGTCAGCTACTTGAAGCACACGTAGATCTGACTCCACAACGTCCTTCCAGCGGTACCTCGGCCGACCAACGGGACGACGGCCACTCAGGACACCGAGAAAGGCTCTCTTGACACTACGATCGTCTCCCATTCTCACCAAGTGACCCAGCCAGCGAAGTCTATAGGCTTTTGTCTCACCCATTATATTTGGTTCCCCAACCAGCTCTTCAATTTCGAGGTTCTTCTTTATTCTCCAACTTCCATACTTTAGTTTAGCATTTTTTAAAACCAATATGTTAAAAAATTTGTATCCTAACAAAGCAGTAAAAATAGTAAACCAAAATGTGAGTAGTTCTCTCGTGGTGGAACACGCAAGCATAAAGTTTTACAATTCAGCATTTTATTTACATAATAAAATTAAGGTGTAATGTAAGTGTAATTAAGTAAGGTGATCTTGATAATTTATTGGTCAAATGTCAAAACAAAAACACTTGTACTTATTTATTTATTTATAACCATTTATAATAGTGAAATGGAGCTTTTAAAAAATATGGATGGCACAACATAGGCATAATAATATAATAATAAATAAATATTTTATTAATTTATTTACAAATCAACACAATAGCCTAAATTAATATCATGTCTGAAATAGTTATTTATAACCGACTTCCAAAAAAAGGAGGTTATCAAGTCTTCTGAAAGTTTTTTTTTATTTGTGGGGATTTTACGCGATTACTCCGTTGTTTATCAACCGATTTTGAAAATTCTTTTTTTATACAATTACGTGTGTAAAGGTAAAAAAAAGAATTTTCAAAATCGGTATGTTTTACTTATTTTTAGTATTTAATTGTAAAGGGCCTCTCAGTGTTGGCTCTGGCCCCACTGATGCCTTAAAAATACCGGGTATAAGTACCCGTGATTCTGTAAAATTAAATATTCCAGAACATTGCACATTAGAAGGAATAGACCTACGCTTTGTCTATTCGTGTATAGTAAACCCTAAAGCCCTAGTTTTTGTACAACCCCTTTGAAAGCTGAAATATAATATGTTCTTTTTATATCATGTTTGTAAGTGTTATTATGTACATTTGAATATGAGATTCAATATTTTAAAAACGAGCAAATCTATTACACACTTTTGCAACAAATAAACTATATCTATTTTTTTTTATAAAATACAGGTTTTGTTTCACTCTCAGACCATTTTAGCTCGCTCCATTCGCCCCGTTTTTCGGTTAGCTGAAATGAAAATTTAAGTATGATGGACATACCGTCGTTTATTTCAGGGGCGTCCAGATTTTATAAAAATAAATTGTTTATCTAATTGCCTTTGATAGCCCAGGCAATCTCTACGGACCCTAATTCAAGTTATTTTGTGAATCCAGTTTGATATTTTTCTTTAGATTTTTGGAGATGGTGACAGTTTTATCAGATAATAATTGTTGTTATTGTTTTAAATGTTGAAGATTTGCTTTTTGATAATGTGATGTGAGGAAATTGAATAGGTTTATGATAAAGGGTGGGTTTTTTTTTAAAGCTGACATTTTATTTATTTGTTGAGATTTTTATTTACTTAATAAAACTAATGTGGTACTTACTTGTAAACATATGCATTTTGTAATCTTATGCAAATTAAGAATTTTCCAGAGTATTTGAAAGACTCAGTAATTAATTTTCTTTGTGCATTTGGGATTTAAAGATTATTTTTTGTACTTTAAAGTAATATGTTACAAAATAATTACATTCTTTAATAACGGTAATAGTATCTTCAAATCTGATCATTATAATCTCTTTGGCAAGCTTCTCCCAATTTCCTCGTATATCGCTCCACAGATAAAGCATCTTATCTTAATGACTATTAAATCTCTCTTCGCTTGCTTTACTTGAATTTTTTTTTCATAATAAATCTCACGAATAGATTGTATCTGGAATTTGGCAACATATACCGCCTCTATTTCATATAGGTTTTAATATATTATACAGTTTTACAGGGACATGACCAAAGCAAGAGTAATTTTATGGCCTTTTTATTTTATTTGTTTCTCAATGACGCAAATTTTTGAAATACTTAAGCAAAATCGTAATTCGTAGATATAGATAGTTGGGCAAAAAGTTTGATATTGTGTCTATTTTTAGTGAACTCATATACATATCTAAACGCCCTCATATTTTAGGTAAAAGGGATAAAAGGCAAAGATCAAGTTTACACCACCTACGCAACATTGAAAAAGGAGGTTACATTTTTCATAGTTTTCCAGAATGGTAACGTTGAGAATATAAATAACTTCATAAATATTTGAATCTTACACATTTATATTCTGGCTGAAAGGTTGGCGACCCAAAATCTATTTGTATCTTTCCAGTTATTATCGTGGGATTCATGTCATATTCGTTATACATGCATGTATTATCATAAAATTAATTATTATTAGATCTGACATTAATAGTATTTGAAAAAGACAAACCAACATCAAAACCTGAAACATACCATTAATAAAATTAAGAACCAAAATGTATACATTTATTTATTTCTACTTGAACAAAATTGTATGTCACTGTATTATAGTTCCCGTAAGGCATGATTAAATTTAGTTTCGACATAATTATTGACGTAAGTGCTAGCCGGTTATTACAACTAAAATTGTATGTATTAAAGCACAAGTCTAGTTAAATATCCTGCTAGATCAAATAATATCGAGAAAATTCTGTACAAGCAATTCTTATTACGAAAGGACTGGATTCCATATTGACGTCTAACAGACACTAAAGAATTCTAGGCACAAATCTACCTTATACTGTTATCTCGTCAAGAAACGGATTTCGTATTTCCATTAAACATTAGGCATAAGCTATTATTTGTTTCTTTGTATTCTGTTGGAAGCCTGAGTTTCTCTGAGGTTCCTGCTCATTGAAATGGTATTGAATGTATGACATGGAACTTATTTTTTTCCTAAAACTTAATAATTAAGAATATCATAGCGAATTAAGGTGTATCGCGTAGTCAAACACAATCAGATGAATTGGAAGCCTTCCTAATAAATTAAGAACATAACAAAACAAACAAAAATTCTATGTGACACGTAGGTACCTCCGTAAAATACTGGCCTAAAGCATTTTTCAAACCGCCCTAAGTGCATCATATCTCGTCCTCAAGTAACGTGATTACTACTTAATGTCTGGGCAAGATTATATTATGGTAATATAGTTTTTTTTTGTTTTTTTTTACTGTCGCTAAAAACAGTAAAGTGTTCTTTTTTGGTT
This sequence comes from Macaria liturata, assembly GCA_964023185.1. Taxonomy (NCBI): domain Eukaryota; kingdom Metazoa; phylum Arthropoda; class Insecta; order Lepidoptera; family Geometridae; genus Macaria; species Macaria liturata. The sequence goes on from OZ026822.1 coordinate 9,827,753, forward strand.
TTGTGTTCAGTATAACGTGGAAAATTGAAACTTAATTTAGTTACCATTAGTACTTGTTTTTTTTTATTTAGCCAACCACAAATCCCTATATTTTGCTCAGATTCTTAATAGAAATCTAGTCCTGAATGGTGGCAATGGACTGTGACCATAGCCCGGCTCAGTGACACTTTATCCGCTGAGAAAGGTGTGAATTTATTTTAGGCCTAGGGATGGGAGAGGCTTTTGGGAATCGGATTTCTTTAGTACGAATATAATTGTTTTGCGTATTCCGGTGGTTGTGGTATGTCGTAAATAAATCTTTTCAAGAGCTATTTGAAATGAATATAGTCGGACAAAAATTAAATAAAAAGATTAATTGACTGATTGGTTAATTTCGAAATATATCTATTACATACGCTATCATATATCAAGTCTGCTAAATTCTGACTCACCCTGGAACTAATCCGGCCCTACACCAATGACTTGATTTTCAAGTTATGTGTAGATTTGCACACGCTTAACGGTGAAGGAAACACCGTGAGGAAACCGGTATGTTTGAGGTCCACAAAATCCAAGGACTTATGTATGTCTTCCGTGGAAGGACCTGGCAACGATGAATCCGCCTAAGAAAATTCTCCTAACGAGTTAAGTCTGCGGGGGAGTCAGGACCCTTAGTCATGAGGAAAAACCAGTCAAAAATTATTTATTTATAGTTTTTTCAGTTGACCACAGTAACTGGTCCCTAGCTACGTCACTAAAGAGGTTAGAATCTTGTCGCCATTCCGAAAAGCCACCGGATTACGTGAGTATTTGCTTAACGTGAATCGTTTGCATTTTTTCCTCGACCCTCTGTTTGGGGTTCCATTACTTTAAAAGGGAAACGAAACGTTTGAAGATTTTACATTGACCATTTTCAGCAAACTTTTTTAAATTTCGAAGTGATTTGGAAATGATTTGTTGTTTTTGTGGACTCTTTTCTCTATTGCTATTTTTTATTTTTCCTTCGTAGCGGGTTAGTTTGTTTACTAAATTCTCTTACAACACAGCTACGGATTTTCTTGCTTTTTGTGTGTAAGTAGGTTAGCATAACGATTATTATACATTTATTCGACTAACAATATAGGTTTGCAAAAATAGAAAAATACTATACATTTTTCACGTATTTCTCGTTTATTGTAAAATCGAATGCAAACAAAAAGTACAACTGTAAATGACATAAACAAATTAGCATGTTTATATTGTTTCTATGAACAATCACAAACATATTCATAGCTATTTCAACTACACAAAGCATTGCGATGCTAAATAAATAGTAATTTTATAATACAAATTACTCTACAAAAAGATTTTCAATAACAGATGACCTTTATAATATAATTTTAAAAAAATAATATGAAAAATACATACATAAAAGTGCATTTAGACATTTCTCATTAACAACAATGCACAATTTAACTTTCAACGAAATTTAATTCGAAATTCCTCCACAATTCTATTAATTTCAAGTTAACTGTAGCAGACAGCAAAGGTTACTTTTTGGGTGGAATTCGTTACAAAGGTTGAGAAGAGCAAGTATATTTTTGGTTTATTTATTCCAGGGAAAGTAAATCAATAATGGATACAATTAATATATCTGTTTATATCTTTGTATAAATTAGTTTTGGAGTTGTAGTAACCTGAACGTAATTACATACAAATTGGTGTATATGTATATAAGGAGGGTGGAGCGCAGGACCGGTATGAATGGCGTACAAGAAGAGAGGCCTATGCTCAGTAGTAGGTGATAACGGGCTGATGATGATGATGAAGATGCCAAAGGGAGTTGATGACATAACATCTGTCACAGGTCCTGGGCGAGGCTGGGGCAAGATTGAAGCCAATGGCAGATTAGGAGAGAGGCCTATTCCCTTGCAGTGGGACGAAACTGGTTGTAGATGATGATGAAGATGCCAAAACAAAGAAGGATGGTAAGTGTTTAAATAAAGTGCCTTGGTGTAATGATTTCGTAGTTTTTATTGAAACTTTCATGAAAAGAATATTTTTAGCAAAAGTACAAAAAGCAAAGAAACAAATCGAGCATTCGTTCTTTTAGCTGATTTTTGATATTGTTAGTTTTTAACCCTACTAACCTTAATAGTTTGTATGAAAATTCGTTTAGGCGACTTTACGTTAATTCAATTTTACAAATTTAAATATTGAATATGAAAACGCCTACCGAGAATTCTATAACTTCCAATAAACAGCTACTAAAGATACAAAAGCTTTTTACTGTAAAGAAACTTATTTCTGCTCTAAAAAGCAATATTATGCTGTCTATAAAATTTCTGGAACTTAGCTTGGCTTTCTGGCTAACTTGTAAGGCGCAAATGGAAACTCGCGAAAAATTTTCATGCTTTAAATTAGGAGCAAGTTTATGTGTCAAAGTAGTTACAAAATTAATTGTTACCTGTGATTTCGTCCATTTTTTTAGTCTGCTCAATTTACTTTTTTGGCTCTCTGCGGCACCAACTCCCTGATTTGTCTAAATTCGCCACACATTTTTGTACCTTCCATTACAAAGGTTAAAAAGGAATGAAAACCCCTACATTATGCAAAGTAAAAATACAATTGTGGTGTAAATAACACGCGTATCCTCATAATTTAAATGCAATCTCCTTTTGTGTGATAACAACCTTTTGTGAGATGCCAGTTTTTGTGATAGCGCGGTTTGCGGGAACGTATTTAGGTGAAAGCTGTGGGGCAGCTTTATTTGTTACAGAGAGAAAAAATAAGTTGTTGTTGCTTGATTGATCTCATCATTTGGAAAACCATAACGCCTGTCGTAGCTATTTTTCACAAAGCACTACTTCACAAAAACGACTGTGTCGTGTGAGTAAGTAAAGACGCATTTAATTGCAAACTACAAATTCAAGTCAAATGTCAAGCTTTTGTTTATTTTTTTTAATAATTAAAAAGGCTTACGTTTGACTACAGCCTGCCTGATGTGAAGCACCACTGTAGGCTAAGATGTAGCACGCTTGCCTAGAAGAAACCTATTTACTCTGGATTTGAAGACCCCTGGGCTAATTTTAGCTTTATGCCTAATTAAAAGAATAGGTAAAAACCTACAATGGCGCCGCTTTAACGCACGATCTAGCCTTAAGTCATCTCTGTACAAAAGATGACTGTGTCCTTTGTTTAGGTCTGCGAGCGTGTGTGAGGCCATTTTGTTTAAAAGGTTGCTTCTCTTCATTTAATTTGAATTGTAAATTTCCTGACTTCTCCTGCTTTATGAGTTGCTTATGAATGTAAAGGCTTATTTACTTTTGAAACCGTAACATGATTTTGGAGAAAGGAAATGCTTTCTTTGGCGGGTTTCGTGGCTATTATTAGTATAAAACGGCTGTAATTGGGCTCAAAGTAAATTGTTAGCTTTTTTTATTTATGCATAATAAACGCGTATGTTTAAACTCCAATCCACCAAAAGGAGTCGTTTTATTTTGTTTATAGTTTCTTATGGAATTTATATTTTTTTACTCACACTATTACTAATAAAAGTATCTTATAATCGAAGGTCTTACCTCTCAATACCTAAAATTACATAAACCACTAATACATTATCTCAAAAGATTATCGCAAAACTAAAAATACACATAATCTCAACAATAAATATACCAATATAAGAAAATTCCTAGAACTGTCAAAATAATCCAATACCCGGATTATTTATACTGCCAACTTGGGTTTTTTGCAAAATTTAATATTAACAAACATCCGAGGTCTTGTTAGTTCAGGTTTCAAGATATTTATAATGATGTTGAACCGAGCTCTACTACACAAGCGGAGCGATAAGCGGATTAAACTGTCAATTACTTCTGACATATTTATAAGGCACATGTTATAAAGACATTGGTTCTTAGAAAAAATAAAGGTAATGGGGCAATATGTTATTGGGAAAATATTGGAAAATTAGATAGATAGATAGATAGAACTCTTTATTGTAACACACATTGAAAAAAATAAAGACAAACAGAAACACAAAAGACTTAAAAAATAGTGCCACAACTGGCGGCCTTATCGCTAATAGCGATTTCTTAGAATCCGTATTACTTTGTAAAAATGATGTAGACTGAGCTAAAAAAAGATCAATAAACTCAAATTATTGGGTGAACGTATTTATAAAGGGTAAAGTCTTATATTACCTCCATAAAGTAATTGGAGTTTGTTTGAGATATTTGTCGAGAGTTTTGCTGATTGGAGAGTTCGACTGGTCTTTTATTCCGAAAAGACAAGCCCTATAACATAATATATGAAATCTTATTTATGAAAGAATTCCAATGCAAAAAAAAAAAAAAAAACTGAAAAATATATTCGTGACGATATTGTATTCACTCTGGTTCATAATATTTTGTAATTATTAAGTTTACATTTAATCAAGATGTGTGCACATGCCTTGGAATTGGTCTTAGAACGAAATAAGCTTAAAATGTATATCAAGTTAATTTAAGGGCATATTATGTACAGTGTGCCATAAAAAATAAATAAATGAATGCAAACGGCGCTTCTTCTTTTTGAGTCGGTCACCCATCCATATGACTTACAATAACGTAAGAAGTTAAACGTGGGAAGATACTTAATTTCATTGATTTCTGTACACTGAGCCACGAGCAATTCAAATTACAAAATTACCTTATTATTTAAACATGCAAACACTATTGAAATAGACACTTGGTCTCACATTTAAGTTTTGAGAGTCTTGAGATATTAATTTAACAATTATATCAAAGCTTAAATTTGAATGAATTAATTATCTGAATAGAACCAACATAGGCATTTGGGTAATATCTGTTAAGGTAAGATAAAGCTAATAATAATTTTGCAAGTACGTTCAATGTTAAAGGTTAAGATATACATGTACATGGTCTTTGCAATGTCAAGACAGTCGAGAGAATACTTGAGACCGTATTAAAAGTAATTACTGTTTGTTTGTTTTTGTAAGGGTTTAAAATTGAGGTGTCTTCGCCAGATGCCAAAAATTACATCAATTTATTATTTCATTTGTTATTAGTTTTCTTGGTATTCAGCGGTGTTACTACAATGTCACGAGAAATGGTAGCACAAACGACACTGTGCTTGAAGGTGAAGCATTGTACACTTTCATGATGTGCAGTTGTTTTGTACCTATATTTGGATAATTAAATCAATTAATAGAAACTTAAGAAAATAAATATTAAAATTTATTATTATTAAAGATTACTTATATTAAAAACTAATCTAGAAAAAAAGTTTTTTTCAAATCGGTTGATAAACAACAGAGTAATCGCGTAACATCCCCACAGAAAAAATACTTTCAGAAGACTTGATAACCTTCTTTTTTGGAAGTCGGTTAGAAATGAAAACCTAGGTACCGAATTTAAAACTATATACAACCAATCTAAGAACCCTCTGGCTGTGGGTAGCGTTTCCAAAATTCTAGCCCTATTGCCTCTTTGTATTGCAACACTTATCAAGTACCAAAATCAATCAAGATCAAGCAAAAACAAATGCTTGCTACGTTCTAATCACAGATAACAGAAACAAAACGAGATTGGGTTTCAAACAAAAGTTCTTAGAAGTCTAATCTCCCTTTGTTTTTGTTATCTGTGGTTCTAATGCTAGCACGGTATAAATCTGCGGCCGCGCTGGTATGTCCCAGCTTAAAGCCAAGGACAGGGGCCAGTGCTAAATGCAATCAGAGCGAATGTTCCGTAAAATTGCTGCTTTATTGCAACCTGCTCGAAAACGATTGAAGACATGCCTCCTAGACTCCTATTTATACGTAATTAAATTAAGCAAAGACGAAATAAAGTTAAAAGATTAGTATATTCCGTCAATCATACAACAGGTAGCTCGTTTATTTAAAAAATCATAAGGAACAGTTTATAACTATGTAACACTTTATTTTTTCTTAACACAAAGTAGCTTCTTTCACGATGAAAACAAAACATAAAATTTAATAATCGTAAAAACTTGTACTGTTATTATCATTAGACAAATGAAAAAATCAGCACGCGTTTCAAGAATTCGAAACATAGAAATATAATTATTAATAATTAATACTTTTAGAATTCTTTTGCAAAGTAGGTTATAAACTTTTTCAAGTGATTTTAATAGAATTTAACAACCAAATCATCCATAAATATAAATAAAATATTTATGAATCGTAGTGCATACAGTTCTAAGACATTTGACAAATCAATAGTGATTTAATTTTGCGTGAATCGTGATTAACCTCTAAATAGTCGTAACCTCGTAATAGTAGTAATAGTTTATATAAAAAAATAAATAAAATAAATATTTCATGACATATCACACAGCGCCATCTAGCCTCATACTAACTTTACGCTTGTGTCATGGGTACTAGATAACGGATATAATACATATATACTTTTCTTTTGTGAATACATACTTATTATACATAGAAACGACCAGACTCAACACAAATAAATTACAAATTTAAATATTCATAATTACTTGTGTTATGCGGGAATTGAACACGCACCCCTGGATTAGAAGGCAGAGCCACTACCAACTAAGCTAACAGAGCAGTCAATAAATAGTCGTCTATAGCTTTTTTTCCGTTGAAATGGGCATTACGTAACGACTCTGGTTTATTGAAACTGCTGGCTGCTGGCCGGTTAATCTGGAAGGAGTGTGACGTCACAATGGATTATTGAGGAGGAAGGTTTGAGGTCTAAAGAGTTTACAGTTTTTTTATCGTCAAAGAGGTTACATTTTTACGACAATTGGCAAGAATTTCTTGGATATTTACTTTAAAATTCTTATTTTGGTTGGTATGTGGTTTGTTAGGAATAATAAAACGTACATTTATGTATGTATATAACGTCCATACATTTAATTTCTAAATCGTAAATGTCTCTCGACCTCTATATCTATATCAAGATCTGTTGTCGCTTACAGTTATGTAATTCAACAGTGTTTTAAAAAGTATAAATATTTTTTCTCAGATTACAATATAGGCGTAACAAAAAGCACTTTTATACTACACCTGCTCGGAAAGTACCTTGTTACTTTAGAAGAAGAAATTTTTTTTTCGGGAGAGAAAAGTGTATGAAAATCCATTTCTTCCCGCTCAGATGCGTTTTCTCCCCGCATATTTGTTCGATATGCAATGACGTACTTTCTACCGTAAATTTGATACTTTCCAAGCAGGTGTAGTATAAAGCACTATGTATCCCGATTCCCGATCTCGGGTGTTTTAAAGCCCTCGCCTACGGTTCGGGCTTCAAACGACACCCTCGACGGTAATCGGTCACTTTCTCCTCTCGGTGAACAATGTACTATTTAATAGCCCTATCAAAACAGAGAAACGTAAAACTAAACAATTGAAAACCGTTCCGTCTCAAGTCTTCCCCACCCGATCGCTCTAATAAGACAAAATGTAAAACATTGCGTCACATTGCTGTTTTACTACTGCAGCAACGTAGCCAAGACAAGGCAGAGCCATCCATCGTCAGTAAATAGAGCAGAGTCTCGAAATCGCCGCGTCGACGGCATCAATTCATTCCGACAGAGTAATGAAAGTGTTCCGAGTGCACAAGAAATGGCTGAGGTACTCAACCAGACGAACTTTTCACAAAGACGGGATACAGGGGGGGAATACAGTGGGTAAAGTTGAAGTATATTTTTTTACATAATATTTAATGATATTTATTATTATTTTAATACTCTCGATGAAAATCTCTCTCTCTTTGAGACGTATTTCTTCATGACTGAGAGTCGTGATTCCGCCGCAGAATTAATTCGTTAGGGGAGTTCTCTTGTAGAGATACATTGTCGGTGGTCCAGGTCCTTCCGAGGAAGACACCATGACCTCGGAAATTGTGGTTTGAGGACCACATGTCGGTTCCCTCACGATGTTTGCCTTCACCGTTCCTTCAACCTTCAACTTTCGTCATTGTTACCGTCACCATCATTACTCTCAGAATATTGACAATTTTTATTTAGTCCATCCGGTCATTCAGTAGGTTTTTTTTTTACGTGGGATAGGTTTACTTTTGACTACAGCCTGCCTGATGTTAAGCATTGCTGCAGCCTAGGATGTAACACGCTTACCTAGAAGATACCTATTAACTCTAGATTTGAAGACAAGACAATTAAGGTGTAATGAATTAAAAAAATATGCCTTTTAAATTAAACTGAGCCTGCACTTGACCACTATACTTATAAAAACATAAGCATTACAAAAGTCATTTTACTGATTAATTTGTACTGTGGCAAGACCCATTGTGTTGGTAGAGCTCACATAGTAGACAGAATGGGTGTCAGGTGACAATACTACGGAGGAGTTGGTGTAAATGTTTTACACGAGACACGTGAGATTTGTCTCTCAGCTGAGATTTAGGTAAACTCATCAATTTAACATAGACAATAAAATTATAAATTAGGATAGATTTCCAAGCGTTATATAATACAATATGGCTTTATTGTACACCAGAAAATATATACAAAAACAATTTAAAGACAGACAATTTAACCTAGATACATTGGCATAGAGCGATCTCTTCCAGGCAACCTAGTAAAGAACACAAGGAAAGAAAGAAGCTAAGTCGGTGGCGTACAAATAACCCGCGCAAAATACCCGCACTAAGGGCTTATACTTTTGGCAGACAGGTTCGATTCCGGTCGATCATAAATATTTTCGATATTTTCCAAATATTCCTAACACTAAGATAGTTTTCAAAATATGGTTTGTGGAAGAAGAATCCCAAACATATATATATTAAACATATATATCACGTTTATATTATTTTAACGTCATGACAAGGTAATGGTTTGAGATGTACATGCAAACAGAACAGAGACGGTAGTCATAGTATGACAGTCGTTAATCTATTTTAGAGGCCTTTAGGGCGGCTTAATAATCTTTCGACACCAGAGTTGGCCAATCTCATTCAATAAGAAGAGAAAGTCCTTGGTTGATCGTTGCAAAATAAAGAGACATAAGATTGTAATGCTAATGCACTTTCTAAGACGATAAGGTAATTATCTCTTCACAATATATTGTCGATTACCATTAAGTCTAATAATCGTACAATAACTTACAAAACTATTAAACTAAATTGTACTAAATTATTTTGAATCAATTATCTTAACAACCAATAACCAAGTACTCAAAAATTATAAATCCTAATAAACATTGACCGGTTACCCGTTCGCCACTAATTAAACAACTATTTCTAATTAACAGTCTATTAAGCATTCAATTCAGTAAAAGCAAAGAAGAACCTTTAAAGAAACCAAATTTTATTCTCGGTGGGAATATAAACACAAATTTTTAGAGCCACTTGAAAATTACCTCCGAAAAATCCCTAACGACTTTTTAGGGATATCAGACAAAATAAAACAGAAAGTCTTAATATAATTCTTAGCGTAACAGAAAAGGATTAAATCCTTTGAACAAAAATTAAGTCTTTCATTCTACTTAAGGAGTTACCTACGTACTTATCTGTAAGAGCTGGTATGTGGGCTTATTATGCAGTTTTGTTACTTAAAGATATAAAGATATTTATTTGACAAAACACTGGTACTACTTAACATAACTTATTACTAAATTAATGTATACAATGTTAATGTGTGTTTATTGTGAACCCCGAACTAGGCCAGGGCCTGTATCTCGGTGGTTCATGACTGAGAGTAACCAAAATGGGATATTACTAAGTGATTCGCGGATTTCCATTGTAACAAGTGATCACTTACTCTAATAAACAAAGTGATTACAAAAACAAGACCAATTCCTAATTTGAACATTATGACATTAATAAAATGTACCATATTTTAAAAAATATTATACCAAATATATTACTTTTATAAAAATGTATCTACAAAATTATCTATTGTATTCACAGTAAACATTTTCGTAAACAACATTTAATTTCTGCAGTGCAAATGAACTAGTAAGTGCTAATTGAATACATAAATATGATTTAACTTTATATTTTACTAGCTGTGCGCGCGACTTCGTCCGCGTGGAATAGTTATTTTGGGCATCGTATTTATTTTTGCAAACTACCTCTTTAGCTTTATAAATTACAGCTGTTACTCACGACTTGAACCGTTTTCGCAGCTCACGCAACGAAAGCCCTCAAAGATGAATAATTTTCCCCGTTTTTTCCACATTTTCTATTGTTTCTTCGCTCCTATTATTTGCAGCATGATGTAATATAGCCTAAAGCCTTCCTCGATAAAAGGTCTATACAACACAAAAAAAATTTTTCAATTCGCACCAGTAGTTCCTGAGATTAGCGCGTTCAAACAAACAAACAAACAAACTCTTCAGCTTTATAATATTAGTATAGATGTATATTTGGGACATTTTTCTCTGACGAGACATAAATAAATCCTAATTACATATGAAATAATTCATACTGAAAGCAAATAAAAGATTTTTGCATGCGTTCTATTTTCAGCCCCAAGAAAATGTTACCAAAAATATCAAACGAGCACCAATTTGTTTATATTCCTCATTCGATAAACACGAAAACAAAAGTTACTCTTACTGCGAACAATCAACATTGTTGAGTTTCCTTTCACCCGTAGACGGTTAGAAAATTACACGAAATTTCTAATTAGAATTTCATAAGCTATGTAACGCAAATGTTAGGGACGGGCTCCGGAACATTTCACTTCTGAAACGTTCCGAGCATAGACTATAGAAGCTAGAAACAGCTTGTATGTTACATGCGTTCCACTATTTCTTAATCTATGAGAAATTAGTGGGATAATGTGAATCACATTAATCCTAATATTAATATGCCAGATCATACATATCCACAGAAGTTAAGGAATTGCGTGACAACTAAAATAATACTGATTGATATAATAAAATAATAGCCCTCACAAGCGCTCTGCGGCCTAAGACGGAGTATGTCCAATTTAGATTAGATTTGATACTCAATAGAGCCTGCCACGAAACTTATGTGTCCAAATTTTATTCCCATCATTAGGCGTTTATCTGTTACAGTTGTCGTTAGCGTCAAATGTCTCTAACGTTCACTAAACTTCGGGATAACATGACAATTGGGAGGATCCGGAAGTCATTGGAATCGGAATGGGCCGGTTGGTATCTTAACCTGATGTTTTTTTCAATGGACTATCTTAATGGCAAAGCTGTTATCGGTTCGTCCTCTAAGGAGACTTTAATCCAGTTTTGAAAGAGAGATGGCGTTGCTTGTAAACAGGAGTAGAAATAGATAGCAGAAAAAAAGAAAAGTGGTAAAAGAATGTAACATAGCGTTGTTTTAAAGTACAACTTGGTAGTTTCTTTTTTGCTGGTTTCACCGCAGATCACGTGAACGGATAACAAATTTTGTAGTCATATTGTGTCACTAGTGAAAAACCCAGGTGCCAGACTCAAGAACAGCGCCGACTAAAATTCATACTAACATTAAAAAAATATGTGGGGAAGACATGACCCTCAGTATTGAGGAATAGGAATAAGGGGGACAATAGGTTATAAAGTTTGACTAACAAAAATATATTTATAAAATATGTTTTCATCTTCATTTCTCTCAGTCAATATTTTATAGAAACAACTATTACATAAATTTTGCAACAGTGAATTTTGTATCAAAATTCATTGTTAAAATAAAAATCATTTACGCCCTTCTCAATTGATAACAACTATATTTTAATAATTATGCTCTTTAAATAAAACTACACATCCTCCTTCACGCATATTAATTACTATCCGATATTACACAAAGCTATTAAAATTATTATTAAAAAGCCTCATTATTAAAATATCCGACATAATAATTTATTCTGACATTTCATAATAAAGGGATATAAAAGACTTTTCACACAGCGCGATGTCCACTGGTACATGACAGAATACTAATTACGCATAAATTGAAAATTATGAAAACAGTACTGTAGAAATAAAATAAACACATACTTAATTCGAATTCAGTAGCTCAGACGTCCAATGTACTCGTATATTGTTATCAATAGCGGTTTATTTCTAGTACAAGCATGCATAAACCTAGATCAAAGATAGGAGATTGGGAGAATCATCCAACCATGGCTATCTGACATATTCTATCTAAATCTAAATATATAAAACTCAAAGGTGACTGACTGATATAGTGATCTATCAACGCACAGCTCAAACCACCACACGGATCGGGCTGAAATTTTGCATGCAGGTAGATGTTATGACGTAGGCATCTGTTAAGAAAAGATTATTAGATATGCCATTTTTAAAGGGGTGAAATAGGGGATGTTATTTCTACTTCTTAATGCGAGCGAAGCCGCGAGCACCCACTAGTTAGATATAAAACAT